>OZ038517.1:61796003-61876003 GCA_964036315.1 Acanthosepion esculentum | reverse complement strand
CATAAAGTTTTGGAAATATTTTAAACAATTTAAAACAAATTGTTAAATTCACAAAAATAATCTGTGTGAAGGGTAAATGCTTTCTTTAAATAGGATTTAAAAAAACACAAAACCTACTTAACTGTGATGTTCTTTGTGGCTGAGTGATGAAGGATGCTGGATCAAATGGGGGTTTCTCCTACAAAGGGTGATGCAGGTTTGATCCCTGCAGGAGGACACTTTATTTTAAGGCTATAGACAATAGAGTTGTAATACAAAGTTTAATAATAAATAAAAATGGGGTGTTTATTTCAAATAAAAAGTGTTCACTATAATAATGTAATAAACATAATATGTATGTTTATATGGGTGCAACATTTGCGCAAAAGCTTGTAAAAATAAGGGTGGTTTAAAAAGATATATGCGCTCTCATGATCAGTAAGTCTGAAAGTTATTGTGGAGATGGTCTTCTATCTAGAAGTGACAATCACCATGTGTGTGTTCATACACAGATACATACACACATACACACGTGTGTGTGTGTGTCAAGCATGCTTTATTGAAATCAATTGACAAAATGATTCATTTTTTTTTCTAGTTTGTGCATAAGCTGTCATATATGCTGATTAAATTCATGAAGAAACTGAAGATGATGTTTTTGTTTGAGCACTATTTATCATCATGAGACATTATTTCAATAAAACATAGGTTGGATAAATAATAACAAGTCGGAAAATCTTTTTAAATCCAACGTTTTCCTGTTTACAGGGAGTTTTATAACGTCCATGTGCAATTTTAAATACTTGCGTTTTGGTAACTGTATGTAAAAGAATTAATCTACAAAAAGGATAAAAAAAAAAAAGAATTTTAAATATTTTATTGTTATGCTGTTCAACAGGTACTACACTTCACTTATGCTTGGTCTGCCAGACTGTGGCTTATTGACAGAACCTGCTTCTTGAAACTTTTTCATCCATTTGTTGATGGAATTCCTGTGATGTTTTTTTTTATTGTCAGAATTCTAAACTTTCTTACATCCGGCAGCAAGGCCTCTGATCAGGAGCTTTTGTGAAGTGTGGAACCACCTCTTAATTGCTGGTGTTCCCAGGTCCTCCCTGACCTGGGGGTCATAGCACCTGTTAGGGTCCCAGCTATGGGTAAATAGTTAACCCCTTAACTGGTGTCAAAACATGAACATTTAAAAATACATTAGAAAAAATTACCAGCAATACATTTTTTGGAAAGAAAAGCTCATAAAATAATAAAATTTCAGCATTAAATGACCTATAAGGAGTTGATATGCTGTTAAACAAACAAAACCAACCTATTTATAGTAAATTTAAAGTGAAATGACCAATGATATATTTTATCTGTACTTGAAGGCATATGATTGCATTCAAAATATTTAGGTTTTGGTATTAAATAAGCTATAGAGGTGTTGATATGCCACTAAACAAGATCAATCAAAGTAAACTTTCTTTGGACAATAGCGACAGATTTTAGCTCATCCAACCAAAGAACATAGTTTACTTTCTCTTCTAGTGAAGACATTAGTATTTTTGGAAATAAAATAAAAATAAACACATCAAGCCTATAAATATTTTTATAGATTGTATAATTCCTAAATTACGTATTTAAAATTGTGTGTGTGTAAATATATATCTATATAATGTGTGTGTGTGTGCAGCAACCTTTCTTTTAAACATCTTTTATTAATTATGAGGGACAAGGAAAATTTAATTCATTTTTTATTTAATTGTTCCAGCATTCTGTATTTTATTTGGTAGGAGTACAAAAATTTTCTATATCACGGAATAAATGTTCCTACAAGTATTCAAAACAACCCAAAAATAAACTATATCTTAAACATGAAGAGAAATTGACAACACCTAAAACAAACCCCTTGAAAATGGCTTAAGGATTGGCTGAAAGTGTTTGGGGACAATGGACAATACGGATAATTTTTACACTCCTTTACTTCCACCAAATGGAAAAATGGAAGAACTCTGAAAAAACTAAATAATAAAATTAAAATTTTCCTTGTCTGTTATATTTAACACACACACACACACATATGACAAAAATTAATGTAATTGATAGTTGTGAATTTTTTTTTTCCATTTGGCTTCACAATGACAACACTATCAAGAAGGCTTATTTTACACATGACAGATTCAAGTTTTATTGTACAACATTTAAAAGAACATTCCTGTCCATATTCACATTGTAGAGAAATATTGACAATACAAGTATACTCCACCATGAAAATAAAAAAACAAAATCTTCAAATTCTCAAAGCATACTATATATATATATATATATATATATATATATATATATATATATATATATATATATATAAAAGAAACACTGAATAAAAAAATTAATTATGAGTACAGCAACAATGTTTTAAAATGTCTATAGAAGCAATTTGGGGGGGATGCTCAAATTGTATAAAAATCTACTTAAAATTTTTTTAAAAAGAATTGCAGGTTGAGTATTTTTAAAGCATTAACAATAAAGATTCAAACTAAGTTATATCCCTTACTTAAAGTAAATTAACGATAACAGCCTATTTCATGCTCATTTCCAAAACAAAACTTAACAACTCTCAACTACATTAATTTTTGTCTTAGCAATTCACCTCTGAAGATGATCTTGGATGTGATTGAAAATACTTGAGAAAATGAAAGAAATAACCAAAATTATGGCATCTTTCTTAAACAGTTTTATAACAGCACTAATTGATCCGTGAATTTGAGAAGATTAAAATAAAAATAGACACAATATGTCGAGATTATTCAATCAAACATGCTTGAATGAAGATATGTTTTGTAAATATACAGATATGTGTGTGTGTGTGTATATGTATATGTATATATATATATATATATATATATATATATATATATATATATATATATTATACGTAGTTTTTAGTAGCTGCCTGTATTTGAAATACGTTTATTTTTTTTTTGTTTTGTTCTTTAACAGCACTTGAGAAAACAATAAAAATGTGCTCTCTGGCAGGTTTCAAACCTATTCCCAACACTCTTTTTTAGGAAAAACTCTATCTGTTGTGCCTTACAGCACTCAGCCACAAGGAACATCACAACCCAACAAGATTCTATTTTCCATTTTAAGGAATGCACACTTCCTCATTAAGATTTTCTCAAAAGCCCATATCTACTTGTTTTTTGTTGTTTTTTTTTAATCCAAAACATAAAGAAAACAATTTGAGCTTTTGAAAAAATCTGAACAAGAGAATGTATATTCCTTAAAAGGGGAAAAATCTTGCTATGCTGTGACCCTCTCCATGGCAAAGCAGTCTAAAGCACGCCGAGTAAATGTTGGTTTCTCCTACAAAGGAGGAAGCTGGTTTAAAGCCTGCCAGAGAGCGCATTCTCTTTAAGATTTTTTTTTTTTTGTGCATGCTGGTAGATGTAAGGCAGACTGCTTAAAATAAATAATAATAATAAAAAATTGGGTATCTATTTCAAACATGGGTATCCAGTAAAAAAAAAAATAATAATAATGTTTGAAGTAATCAAAAAATAAATCCATTAGGTTGTGTATATATACATATTTAATTTATTTGTTTAAATGTTATTTTTAAACAAAGTCCCAATAGTGCTTTTGATGAAGTGTTCCTACACGACTGAGAGATCAATGCACGTCAGATTTATTGATAGTTCCCCTGAGGAGATTCAGGTTCATATCCTGCCTGAGGGCACATATTTTTCTAACAAGATTTCTTGAATATTCAGGCCGGTAGATGTAAATAAATAAATAAACTGTTTAATAAATAAAAACAGTGAGTCTACTCAAATATAAGTATCCATTAAAAATAACATTTAATCAAATAAATTAAAAATATCTCGGATTCTGTCCATTTCCTCAAATATATATGTATTCATTATGTAAAAATTTCAGATCGAGTATATCTGTAAAAGGACAATATGAATAAAGACAAGGAAAACTTCGCTGACGCATTTGCCTTGATAAAGTCCCTTGAAAGGTGTCCGATAAGTATTCCTTTCGTCTTTATTCATGTATATATGTTAGTATAAATTTACACAAATATAATAACAAAGTTCTTATCTTTGTTGTTATTGTCACACTGTTTCAGTCATTGTCACCTGTGGCCTTCATCAGGTGTTTGTCAATTAGGGTAACCTTCAAAGAATTTTAAACTGAACCCTTTATTCACTCAACAACAAGGATCGATTAGTCTCATTCCACTGACCCTGTCTAGGGACGTCGTCGTGTTCTTTTAAGTACTGCTCCATTATTGCTTGCACTAAGTCTAAGTTTGTACTACCTGGCCAAAGATTTGAACTCCCAACCACTGTCACCAAATTCCTAATCCAATGATACAATAGCAATAGTGGGTTAAACATTGGTTTTTGAACTTAGTGATATAGTAATTGTGAGTTCAATCCCTGGGCTGGATAGTTCAGACTTAGACTCCTTGGAAACAGGGCATGCAATAAGTGTGCAATCTGTGTAGATTAAAAAAAGGGTTCAGTTTGAAATTCCCTGAACTATCTAGACTGACAAGCACCTGATGAAGGCTGGGGAGCGCAATGGCCAAAACATTGTAATAATAACAACAAAGATGAGGAAAATAGACTGTGTAAATAATGATAACTCCTCTTTCCAGAAATTCAGATATTTGCTCATCTTATATTTCAGTTGATTTCTTTTTTTATTATTATTTGAGAGTTGATAAAACCCCATCGGAATGAGTCAAAAAAAATCTTTTTTATGATATAAGACAATGTGATTTAATATATTGTTGATTATACAGCTTGATCCCCCTTACTAATGAGATATTCCGTTGTTATGCTAACAGAGAGTATTACTTGAATGCAATAAGTGAATATACTTTGTGTTACCATAACATTTCATTACTAAGAAAAAGTGATAAGTTTACTAATACATTGCTTTTTTTCTTTGGATTTTTTTTTTTTTTAATGATTTTTTTAAAAAAAAACAATTCTTTTCTACATGCATTAATAGTTAATTGTATTGATAAAAATCTGAGATTGCTCACAAAGAAAATATAACAAATACAAAATTACTTAAATATGGCTATCTAAGTTTTCATCAGATAACATTAAAGTCAAGTATAGTTTTGAGATTGAAGCATTCAACTCAGGGCACCCTAGCAATACCTCATGATTTTGCTGATTTCTTGTCACAGTTTGTGAATGCTTGTTCCATCCAGATGCAGCTTCTGTCTGACGCCTCTTGATATATTTCTTCTTTTCTATTGTTGACAGGTATTACAAAGTAATTAAACTTTGGTGTTCAACTTCTATAGGAAATATATTGGTCTTACAGTCATTTCTTTCGTCATACCTTTTAACAGGTGCGCAACTGGCATAAATAATGGCCAGTCCAAAATAAATTAATTATTAAATGTATAATTACAATAAACATTTTTCTTAGTAAAGGTCACATTTTTTTTTTTTTTTTTTTTTTTTTCATAAGCTATAAATTGATATTTGGAAAAAAAAAAAAAAAACCTTCAAGGTCAATAAAATTGGATTCCTTTGATTGTTCTTTCTTGCATTGTTGGTGCTGTGTGTAAATTTAATTGAAAATAGTTTTTGTGACTCTCTCTTCGCATATAGCTCTTTTTCTTTTTTCTTTTTTTTTATAATGTGAATTTGAAAGTCCAGAGAACTTTTGGCCGAGGAAGTGTCAGAGTTTATTCTGTTGTGGGTGGTGTCTCATTGTCTTACTGAATAGGAGCAACTAAATCAACAAAGTTTTTATTTACCTTTTTTTTTCTTCTTCTTTTAGTCTATGTTGCTGCTGCTGCTGCCTCGGTAATGTATTGTCATCAAGTCAAATTCAGTATGATATTTTTTTTACCTTGCCTCATATTGCAAATACACTTTTTTTTTCTTTTTTTTTTTTAATTGCTTTAAATCATTGTTTCCATTTTCACAAAGTGTTAACCCTGAACTCTCAGTGCAAAATTTTTGGCATATTCCTCATGAAAGTGATATTGACCTTGTTAATACTCACCATCATATTTTTAGTGAGGGTGGACAGTAATGGGGTTACAGGTACAAATGTATAAGTTTTTTTTTTTTTATATATATTTTTATAATTTGCTTTTAGGGTGGGCACTTATGGATTAAGACGAAACAAAAAGCATTTGCAACAGTTTTTTTTTTTTTTTTTCTCAGATTTCATTTCCTCATGTGATTGGTTTTCAGCCACTTGTATTCATCTCCAACTTTGTTCAAACAAGTTATTAAAAAGTGAAATATATATGGTTGCAAGGAGAGTATCTATCCATGCAACCACATACGTTAGCTCTGTCACAGATATTGAGCACTCTCCACTAAATACTGCGCATATATATATATATATATATATATATATATATATATATATATAATTTCATTTTTTTAATCAGAATCACCCCATGTAAATCAGTAAAACACGAGGGGTTACAGGGTGTGGAAGAATTAGGAACAGAAACATATATATCATCATTATGATGAGCAGAAAGAGAAGAGAGTAATCAGGAGGACAGTAGATAGCAATAGACATTGCATTTAGAGTTTTGCAGATTAAAGTTGGCTGGAAAGCATGGATCCAAAAGAGTTCCACAAGTGAGAAGTGCAAGAAAAGAAACGGTATAGAATTTACGACTACATCTAGCCTGCTCAACTGTAAATTGATAAGATCTTGATGCCAAAAACTTGACACCAGTCTAGTGCTGTGCTTAAATTCAAAAACTCTAGATATCATAGTGAAGAGCTCATATTATATATATATATATATATATATATATACATACACACACACACACACATTTTTTTCCTCACAACTCTGAGTTTCATGCACAATGCAATCTTCAAGTGGATCCAGCACCTGAAGATTGCATTCTGCATGAAATTCTGAGTTGTGCTACCGCCAAGGAAAAAAAATGTAATTTATTAATAAATACTTAATAGCTCTGTTATATATTACATTGAGCACTATTTTATTAACACCAACACTTAATGTGCAATGTTATATATATATATATATATATATATATATATATATATATTCATTCATGAGCAGATATGATTGATTCAGAAAAATCCTCAGATTGTGTGTTTAAAAGCATTAATTTGGACTTAGCTATAGAGAAGCATCTGGTTAGCAATGTGGTATAGCACATCAGATCAAATGACGATTCCATGTAGGACATAGGTTCAATTCCTTTTGGAGAATGCATATTTTGTACAAAATTTCTCAAACATTTAGGCCAGTGAATGTAATTAATACTGTTTAATTAAAAAACAGAGCATTTACTTAAATAAACTGCATCTATTAGCATATAAACAGAAAATATATTAAATAATTGTCAGACCTAGTCCATATCATTTTATATATATATATATATATATATATATATATATATATATATATATAACTTTGGAGCCACATACAAATTACATGTAATGTTGGTTCTAACCTGGTGGTCATTCAGTGCTCTTCAAAAGGAGTATCTCAAAGAACAGGGCCAACCACATGGGAGTGTCTGCTCCTCTCCAATATCTCCTACTTAAAAAAAAAAAAATTCTTGTTGAAAAGTGAAGAACAACAACTAGTCAATTTTTTTCTTTCTTTTTTTCTTCTCTCTTTGATTTGGCATTTACTGTAATTATAACCTTTTTTCTAATAAAGGTTTTCATAAAAATGTCTGTTTAATGGCTATATAAAACAGATGTGTACACACACACACACATACACTACAGTTCAAAAGTGTGAGGCCACACCTGGTCATTTTTTAAATTGGACCAAAAAGTAGTTATTTTATTCTTTAAATAAGAGAAAATCATTCTACATGATTAAAATAAAGTGAGACATGATTTTTTATTAGAAATTTTATTATGACAAAAAGAAAAAAGCATTTTATGATTAAATTTTGCTCTCGTCAAAATATCCTCCTTTAGCCTTGATTAATGCAGCATTTCTTTAAATAATAAAAAAAAAAACTTTATAGTAATAAGAAATGATGATGGGTTAAAAAACATTTATTTATTTTATATATATATATATATATATATATATATATATATATGATGATAATGTAAAAAATCCATTAAAATTTATGTATGCATCCATACATACATACATATGTGAAAGAAAAATAATAATAATTCCAGCACTTGAAAATTGCTTTGGTATGAAATGAAACTCAGAGTTGTGCAATTAATGTAAGATATGTATCTTTCTTAATATATATATATTAAATACCTCTGTTATTTTACATTGAGCACTGTTTTTTCTTACGCTATAGAATATTTATATGTATTTGTATACGATCACTCGCTTAGTATACCTACCTATATATACCCATTGAGTTATATATATATATATATATATATATATATATATATATATATATATATATATATGTTCGCACACATACACACATTAAATAAGTAGTCCTCCCTAATTATTTGATCATTTCTTTTTTTTCTCCCTTTTATTTTGGAAACTTCTCATGGTGTAAGTCAAGCATATGTATTCACAGTATTAGGTCGGGTAAAAAAACAACACGTGCTAACAAGTAAAGTTAATGGCAATTTTTCTAATAAATAATTTTTTTTTCTCAGGTGTAATTTCTCCTCTCATGTCAATAAGTGTTGTCAACTCAGTGCGTCATCCAGTCTTTGTTTTTTCTGTCATGTCCAGCTGATGCGTTCGTTAGTTGCAAGTGGAATACGCCTGCAGTACAGTCCAAGAGACTCTTCTTTTTTTTCTTTTCCCGAGTCTCACCTGTCTTGTTTTATTTTTTGTTTTTTATTTATTGTACTACAAGATTTTTGTTAACATTTCATAAAAAATGATTCTTGGTGGTCAATAAGGTTCAATTTTACTATTATTGAAATACACAACTGATCACACATTTTTTTTTTTATTCTTTTTTTTTATTTAAAAGCATAATAAATTACTGGTCAATAGATTTCAGCTTTGTTTTCATTGAAGATTCTAGAACAGATTATTTTATTTCTTATAAAAATTCTCCTTTTACTATTAAACTCTGTGTGGACTTTTAACATTCTGGAGGTGATTTTGCTTGCAGAGCAAAACATTTTATCCTGGCCCTGTAAGTGACTCAAATGAATAAATGTGTTGTCATATCCTGCTATGGCAACGGAAAATGTCATGACTGAAATTAAGTAGTACAGTAGAGAAGATTTGAAAAACAATGCAGTGGAAAGCAAAATAGTGAATAATGTAGAATGTTAAAGGTTAAGCTTGCTACTGTGGGGAGGGCTAATTGGTCCCAAAACTTAGAAAATTGAACAACAATTGTAGAATGACATTGAACAACAAGAACAAAAAAGAACTATCAATAAAATTCCATCACCCCCAGTAAAATCTTTCAAGAGTTTGGAAGATCTGCAACACTTTCATGAGTTAACAAAGGACATGGAGGTTTGGAAAGGAGTGATTTATTAGATACTAGTGTACATGCTGGGAGGTCATGGGCGATGGGCTACATTCGATAATGACGTTGCCTTCTCCGCTCTCATAGCTAGTGATTGCTAGTCAGTTTTGGGTTCAGAGATGGAAAGAACTTCAACATAGGGAATTTTAAACTTAGCTAATTTATTAATGTCAGTGTATGCATCTTCTAACTAGCCAGTGGGTTGCTCTCTCTCTCCACCAGGGAGCAGATCCAAACACAAAATCAACATGTCTACATAGTCTGGTTAAACTCAACTCCCCAAAAACCCTTTCTCTACTTCTCATGCTCATTCAGCCAATCAAAATCGACTTCCTTGTTTTGTCTTCCATCTGACTTCAAATGTCAACCTCAGGAAGTCAAAGCAGCGGTACACTTCCCCCTAAAAATAATAGTCTGCTAAAGCATTATTTAACACTAACTTAAAAGCTGCACTCCATGCAGACTTTTAAGTTAATTCTGGCAGGGGGTTAATTGGGCCTCCAGCCCAAAACTAAAGGGACCTCTGGTTTAACTTAGAAAACAGCAATGATAACTTTGAGGAAATAACTTTGAATTCCTCAATTCACTGCATGGAACTTCAAAATAACACTTTAACTTTGATTCAGGCAATAATTTCAATTCCAGCCAAAAGACTGCTTCAGAACAAAAATTGAATTCTTCAAATCACAAAAACTGCGGAACTTCAAAACTTCATGTCGGGAAACCTCTCACTTTAACTCTGATTCCTTGGTATTTTGAAGAAATAAAATTGATTTCCTCAATTCACAAAGTTTTGGAGATATATTTAGCCGGATTTAAAACAAAGATTTTCAAATTCACTAAATTTTTGTGTTACTTTATAAATTTAAAACTTTTAAACTCATTAATCTTTTTCAATTATTAAAAAATTTGAATTTTTAATTGCTCCCTCCTCCTCATCCCAACACAAATCCCAATGCTGGATGTTCAAGCGCCAGATGAAGGGCAGGTTTTCAACTCCAGGATCATTCTAATTCCAAAAAGCTGTAACAATGTGTCCATAAAGCCTCTTTATAATTTAAAAAAAATTATTACAAAAGCAAATGAACAGACAAATATGTGAAAACTGTTACAAAATAAGGAGTAGATATTGAATTTTTTATTAACTAATTTAAAACATTTCTTATATGGGCAGCATAACTTGTGCAAAGCACATCAAGATGGTACTAGATTTCTTACCATGTTCGCTGTAGCCTCATTGATGGTAGCAATGGCATCAGTGATCTTTTGCTTTAGATCAGTGATGTCCCATTGTTCAATACATGATATCTTTAACATAACCCCATAGAAAGAAGTTTAGTGAAGTGATATCTGGTGAACAAGGTGGCCATGGAATTGGGCTATTCCTTCCAATCCACTGGTCTGGAACTGTTAGGGGGTTCATTTAACAGTACCTCTTTCATCAAAAGGTTTCATGAAATACACAAATGCAATGTGATTAAAAAGTTTGATAACTACAATCTACATAGAACAAATCTGATTAAGGTATCTCATCAATTGCCTTTGTAATATATTATTTAAATTGTAAAGAGACGTTATGTATGCCTATGTAGAGCAAGTGTGGCCCAAGCTAGAGGTGTTTCAAACAGAATATGCTGTTTATTTCTTTAAAAAATAGAAGGTTAATTTTTAAAAATATATTTTGAAACAGAAAATAAAAAAGACAACAGTTGGAGATGCGTTTCTTGCAAACATTAACGTCATCCGCATCACTGTTTCAGTAAATATATTTCTTCTTTCATCCTTAACCCTGGAAGGAGCTGTTGGGATGTTGACATGCTGAGCTGGCCACCATTCTCATCCATCTGTCATAGTTACATGCCAGAGCCTGGGTCTCGGTGAATGGTTTCTTGGGGTGCTAACCAGGTGGCGTGTCTTGGAATTTTAACCTGACAGAGTCCATTCCTCTCCGGGTTAAACCACAGTCGATGTCCTCCAAATAGGTGGCTCGCCTTGGTCACGAACACGTCATCGTTGTAGTTCATCTTAGGAACCCTTTCGGCCCTGTGTCGAGGAGGCCCTTCACCTAGTGTTGGCATGTTAACACCACACCCTCATGTGAGTTCAGCTGAAATAGTTTAGTGGCGCATGTCTACTTGGAGGTGTCATTTGAGAGATTAAGTAGATGTTTGACAACCAGTGATGCTCGTCCACCTGAAGGTGCATCAGTGTGCCAGACATCAAAAGGTATTACCTCTATCTACAGCCCCCTATGCCTATATATATATATAATATATATATATATATATATATATATATATATATATATATATATATATATATATATATATATATATATATATATATATATATATATATGGGCACCTTGAGGTAGTGTAATGGTTATCAAGCTTGTCTCGCTAGAACAATTACTAGTGAGTTCGATCCTCACTGAGTATCCCTTAATTCCGGCCTTGTGCCACATCTAAGCTATGCTTGGAAAATCGCTATATATATATATATCTCCAAGTATAGAATTGGTATATACGGAATAAATCCCAATAACTATTATTTATTTAAATATTATAACATAAATATGTTATAAAATCACTACAAAAATAGCCATTTTGTTTCAACACTTCTGGTGTCTTATCAAGTGATGATGTTGAATGGTGAATAAATGGTTTTAAAACAATTTATTCTACATTCAACACCATCACTTGATAAGACACCAGAAGTGTTGAAACAAAATGGCTATTTTTGTAGTGATTTTATAACATATTTATGTTATAATATTTAAATAAATAATTATATATATATATATATATATATATATATCTGGTCACTCGTATTCGAGGATACCCGTCTACTAGGGCGGCTCGCCAATCCCTATGCAGACGCTTGCTCAAGTGCATTTGTGTTTATATATATATATATATATATATACGGGTGTCCATAAAGTTCTTGTGCAATTTAAAAAAATTTATAAGTTTAAAGTGCACACGAACTTTATGGACACCCTGTATATATAAACATATATGTATGTATATAAACGTGTATATATGTAAACTGTTACGTAATATCAGTCCTCCTATATGGCAGTGAATGTTGGATAATCTCCTCACAGATGAAGAAGAGACTTGAAGCAACAGAAATGTGGTTTTACAGAATAATGTAGAATGTGGTTAAGTAATAACAAAAACCAGGTTTGCAGATATATCGTATATTAAACAGTAAGTGCACCAGAAGAGTATTACACGACTAGTGAGAGTGCATCGAATGAACTAGCGCTCAATCTATTCACTGTATACTGTTCCCCGAACCTTCTCTCCTACTAAACATCATAGACGGAAGAGTCTATGTTAGACTTTTAGAGAGAGAACACCACAACACCCCCCTTTTCAGTCTGACTCCGATGGAGTCTTTTTTTTTTTATATAATTACCACATAATACTTTTTATTCAATCCTTTTTCACAAGAAAAAAAAAACAAACAACCACTTTGAAAAAGCTATATACAGGAATTACGTTTACATTTTTTTTTTTTAAATAATAATAATTTCCAATAATCCAATGCGTATTGTGCTTTTCTGGTAATTCAAAGTTCATAAATGAGGAGATGGGTTTTTTACTCATTCTTTTCCTTTTTCTGTAGACATGGTATGAAATGAAAGATGTTCAATATTTTTTCTTTTTCGGGTTAACTTCTAAAAGGTTCCATGAATTTCCTTTTTCTTTGGGTCCTCCTCAGCTCTGGCACTGTGCATTCTTGATACAAAAAACGTTGTAATAATTGGCAAGACCTAAAATATTTGAAGAGCCGACACATTTTCTGATGCTGGCATATTCTTTATTGCCGTTGCTCTATCTGGGTCGGGACGTCTTCCGTTTTTGTCAATTATTTGTCCCAAGTACTTAATGTTCTCTAAGAAGAATTCACACATTTCCCGTCTTTTAATTTGAAATCTTAATCCAAAATTCTCCTGAACACCTGCCAAACGTGCGATTTGTGTTTCTCGATGCTCTCACTTTTCATTAGGACGTCATCGAGATAGATCACCGCAAAATCCAGACCATTTAACATCGTGTCCATGACTTGTTGAAAAATAGAAGGAGTGACCTTAACCCCGAACGGAAGATTTAAACATTTGTATAAACCCTTGTGGGTGTTTATGCAAAGGAGCTTCGATCATTCCTCGTCCACGGATATTTGTAGATATGCGTCGCTTAAGTCGATCTTAGAAAAAGATTTTCCTCCACTGAGCTTAGCGAATATCTCCTCTGGACTTGGAGGGAATAATGGCGATCCTTTAGAGCGCTGTTCAGCCCCGTAGAGAAGTCAGCACAGACACGAATTTCTTTGCTCTTTTTCTTAATATAAATTGCGGGAGATGCTTATTCACGATATTCAACGTTTGCCAGAACCCCATTTCCTCAAGTCGATTCAATTCTTCATCAATTTGATTTAACGAGGGAAATGGAACGTTACGATTTTTTTTCTTAAAAACTGGGTGTCGGGCTCGTTTTCTGGTTAGATCAAGAGCGCTAAATTCTGGTAGTCTGGCTTAGCAGATATTTGTGCATTTTCCTAGTCCTCCACTGAAAACGCCGAGAATTTTTTTTTTTTTAAGTTCACCTTTCAACTTTTCTGCTTCGTCAGTCAAATTTTAGACTTTTTGACATGAGTTAATAGGCATATCCCAAAGTTGAAACTGTTCTAACCAATCAGTCCCGAACAAATTACTTGTATTCTTCATAATATACGCCTTCAGTTTTAAAGTTTTACCTTTTAAATGACACGTTCGTTATAAGTTCGCCCATAAACTTAATGTGTCATCAGTTACTCCTTTAGCTATTCGGTTCGTTCTTGACAAAGTCGGCGTACCCAGTTTTTTTTTTTTTTTTTTTGCATGTTTGATAATTAAGCTGTAACCCGAATCAAGCTGTAGCCTTATATTTTTGTTAGATATTTGCACTTCATTATATTTCCTGATGTCACGACTTTCTGGTTCATCAGACTTGATAATTTTTACAAAACTTTTTTTTGTCTTGTTCTTAATCCTGCAGTGGGAACTTTTGTGTCCCAATTTATCGCAATTAAAACATTTAAGTTTAAAAGGACAATCTCTATACCAATGTAATTGACCACACCCAAAACATGGTCTTGAAGACAATGTAACTTTATTCGTTGGTTGGCGTATTTTTTTAATGTGAGCCACGCCACTCTGTTCGATGTTTTTCGAATCCTCTCTGACGCTCACGAAACGTTTGCAATCTTCGGCAACTTGCTGTAAAGTAATGTCGGGCTCGTTTTCAAGCTTGTTGAGTACCCAACGACGTATTTCGGTGTTTTTTTTTCACTGAAATCAAACCCTAGACGAAAATCAGGCATTTAAAATTATCATTATTATAAAAGTCATCGCAGTGTTTATTGACTACACTCGCGAAAGTAGTATAATCTTCGTCTTCTTTGCGGGTGAGATTCATGCATTTCCAACGCATGTGGAACAGTGACGTTTTTGGACTGAAGAGTTCTGTTAATGATTGAACCGCCTCTTTAAATTTCAAGTCGCTGGTTTTCTTAGGCAAATTATAGTTAACAAACTTAGCATGTTCTGCTGTGCCTAATTTCCTGAGGAGTAGGCGGACCTTTTTATGGTCAAGCCAACTTGTACAATCCGTACTGTATAAGTCCTCGTAACGTTTAAAGTACGAAGCGAATGTAATTTCTTCTTCAGGTGCAAACGTGAAGTTTTCAATCGCACTCCATATAGCATTTTGAGAGAACGCGTTTTCGCTGTCCTCATTTTGGCTTTTGTTCGATATGTTTTACAAGTGCCTTTGCTCATTCTGTGTTTGAAGGAGCATTTCTTCCAGTTTCTGTTGTCTAAGCTGAATTTCTAGGTGGAATTCCACAAATTTCTTCTGGTAGTCTGCGTGTCCTCGTTGGAATTTCTCTTGTCTTTCTTGGTACAGTGTAACCCGGATATAAGAGAGATTCTCTGGTCCCAAATTAGAGCCTGTGTTAATAAAACAAAATAGACCAAACCCGGATATAAGAGATTTCTCCGGTCCCGACAACTCTCTTATATCCGGGTTACAATGTATTTCTCTTCCAACAACAAATGTTGTTCCTGTTGGTGTTTCAACAACTCTAGCATTACAGTTTTAAATTCGTCCATTTTACTGCGTAAAACTAAGAAATGAGAGGGGGGAATTTTTTTCTCTTTACCCTCTTAAATAAGTCTGACTTGTACGATTCTTTTATTGAACAATTTAAAAGTGGGAGAGGGGGGTAAATTTTTACTTTACCCTATCAGCGAAAACAATAAGTTCTTTCACTGACTTGTTGGAGTTGAAAAAATAACAAGGTTCACCAACCTTCATTCCAACCACTGAATTGAACTTGTAGAAATCCTCTTGTTTTGAAGAGTTTCTTTTTTTTTTTCACTGTCAGTAATGTAATTAACACTGGATACCCTTTTGTCGTAGAGTTGGATTAGAATTCCTTTCTTCACCACTGTTGTAGACACTGGCAAAAAAAAATAAAAATTCTGATTTAACGTGCAGTCCGTTTCTTCAAATCCTTCATCGCTAAGATGTTGTGACCAAGTAAATGGTTAAGTAATAACAAAAACCAGGTTTGCAGATATATCGTATATTAAACAGTAAGTACACCAGAAGTGAGACTGAATCGAACGAACTAGCGCTCAATCTATCACTGTTAATATTTACCCTCCACCACCACCACGAGGGATGTATGTGGCACAAGGCCGAGTTTACCTTGGTTTCTCCAAGCCCGTAGTCTCGGCCAAAAATATTCCCTTAGAACCCGCATAAACGGGTTCAGGGTCTGTCTACCTCCCCGGACGAAACTTTGCCCTTCGGCAAAGCCTCGTCCGGGTTCCTCTCAGCTCAAGACAGAGAGTTCGACAGTCACGAACAATCTGGTCGACTGTTCTCCGAACCTTCTCTCCTACTAAACTTATTGTAGGCGGAAGAGTCAAGCATAGACTCTTAGAGTGAGAATACTACAACATATCAGAAAATGACAATTGAAAGTTCTGGCGTACATAATGAGGTAAGAGGGTGTGGAAAATTTGATACTCACTGGATAGATTGATAGTAAGAAGGCAACGCACAACCCACCTGGCGATCTTGGGCAAATGGATGGCTGAACAGGCTTTAGGGGAGATGGCAAAAAGACGAAATTTATTGAGAGATAAAAAAGACAGGAAATCGCCAACGTCCTGAAAAGACATTGCACATAGAAGATGATAGTTTAGTTCCTCCTGCCAAATAAGAGCCTTGGGGTAAGGCTTAGTGTTTCTAATGTGTACCAGCAGACTGTGTGAATAGACACACATGACAGCCCATAAGGACCGGATAAACTTGAAGACCATACACATATCTTTCGTCTGCCATATTTTTTCTGTTTGATCATTTCGCCCCAAGCAAGGCGATAATGCCACTAAGATGCAAGGGGTTACTGAGAGCGAAAGAAGATGGGAAAACTTTAGAAGGAAAGTCAATAAAAGAACAGCATTCAGGAAGATAGAAGATTGTGACAAATGTCGCATTTAAACTTTTGAAGATAGTCATTGACAGGAAAGCAAGAAGTCAAAAGTATTCCACAGGCAAGAGAAGAAACTATCAGAATAGAACTTACGGTTGCATCTCGCTATTTCAATGATGAGACCTAGTCGCCAATCTAGTACTATGTCGAAATTCATGCCGTAGAGGTATCAAGGCAAAGCTTGTAAAAAGATATAATAAATGAAAATGTCAGTGTGTCACCGATTTTTGTTTCAACGATAAAATATATATTAAAATCAACAAATACAAAACATTTTTTGTAATGTGTGAAACAATAAGAAAGAAGAAGTAGTTTCCCTTTATCTGTTAGTTGAAAGATTAAATGTAATAAAACAAGTTTTCTGAATAAGAATGTTCAAAGTTCTGTATTAGATAGGATGATGTTTTCAAAAGAACATGTAGTAATTCAGTTGTGGATTAGATATAACTAACAGAGCTGTTGCAACTTGGCTTGTTACATTGAACTGATGGTGAATGATATTTAAGTTCTGTGTGTGTGCGCGCGCAGTGAGTAGAATGAATAGTCTGTGTAGACGCGTGTGAGTTGCTGAGTTCTGCTTCTACTGTCTATTTTTGGAACGAATCCTGGTTTATATTACTATCGGTAGGCTCCCAGGACAACGGCGGGAGAAATTTCGAGAGAACACAAAAAATATCTGATTGGATAAAAAATTACCCAATCGGTGATTTTATAACAAAAGCATGTTTGTGAATTAACAGTAGGAAAAATTCAGTGTGGTGAATGCGATCAGTAAATTGTCCTGTGATAGTTAGTATTTATTATTTGACCAATCACAGTTGAGAAAAATTTAGGCGTGGCAAACATAGTAGTAATCACTACACACCTCCAACGTGCAACCTTTAAATTCCGTAAGAGGTGACCCCGACGTGTTTTGAACACACAATCATGCAACATTTAAATTCCATAATGGTGTGTGTGGAGGGGGGTATAATTTCATTAGTTTAGGGGCCCCATAATCTGGCCCTGGCTTTAACATATATTAAGTAGAAGCCGCAAGGTTTTGGCTGACGGATGTTATTGGTCGAAACACAGCCAAGCACTAAAAAAAGCGATGATTGAAAAAAGTGGGGCGAGTTGATTTTTCACTTTTTTAGAAAATCAACAATGCACGCGGTGTGAAAGCTGAGGTTTGATGTGATAAATACTGCCAACAACAATTTGATTCATAGTTTTTATCAATTTTTGAGCATTTCGTCTGAAAGAATGTAGAGAAATCCCTAATTTCCACAGGTATATGCTTACAACTGACTTCAGAATTTTACTATTTCAAGAATAAATCCAAATAAAGTCGATATCTTTTGTATTAGATACATTGAATGGAAAATATATTCAAACCAGAATTTTAATTATGAATCACCACAAACAAAATATGGATTTGTTACTGCATTCGATAAGTAAAAATTAGTAAAATAAAATTATAAAAGATGACAAAAAAGGCTCCACAATGAATAAAATTTATTAGATCATAATTAATAAAAACAAAAATTAGATAAAAGTGTATATACCACCCTAATACTGCTGGGTACAAATTATAAGACAAAATGATTTTGTTATAAAAAGGGTTTGACAGGAAGTAAAAAAAGGCTGAGTCCGTATAGCTTGAGTGAAGCTTTATTCCACTAGAAATCTACTCCGGTAGCGAACCGTAAGAAGAAAATGGCCGACTGCCTCGTAAAGAGAGAAAGACGAAAACAAAGGGAAATCAATCAGTCCTGGAAAGTCAGGGAAAGATTAAAGAGTTCTTTTATTTTCACCACATTCGCCTCCACTTTAGAAAAAGTTCAGGTTCGTACGTTCTTCTGAAAAGGGGTAGTTTCTATGGGAGTCTCTGCTCAAACTGAAAATAGAGAAAGGAGAAAAACAGATGTTCAAAGCTGATAATTTTCAGCTAAATACGGAGTTTTTCGACGAATTCTAGAAGAACGTCGAAGATTCGATACATCAGCGTCTTCTGGAGAGGTCCTCTGGAAGCTATCCAAGAGCAGAGGATGGGGAGATGTAGGAGTGGAATTTACAGTGGGGTGGTTTTCGGGGGCAGCTGAATCGTCAATAACAGTATTTTCCAGAGCACTCGGCAGAGGAGGAGGAGTAGGAGTGTTAGACTGGATAGGGGCGTCCATTGGATCAAGTTCTGTGTGTGAACCGTTTGGTTTGCCATCCAATGGTGCAATATGGCGTAGAGACACTGTCGTTTCTCGTCCGTTGTTAAGTCGCACGTGAGCGTAGTTCGGATTGACTTCGAGTATGTCAACTGTCTCAACTAAAGGTTCATATTTACTCCCGCGTACATGGCGCCTCAGGAGCGCCGATTTTGATTTTGTTAACCATGTTGGTATGGAATCACCAGAAGCTGATTTCCTTTGGAAATTAAACAAACGTTCATGAGGAGTACAGTTCGAGGCAGTGGAAAGCAATGAGCGAATGCAGTGGCGTGCTACATCTAGAACCTTTTCCCAACTAGCAACCGGGAGATTACTAGACCGTAGAGCCAGGCTCACCGTTTGCCAGATAATACCATTGTACCTCTCTGCTTGTCCATTGTCCTGTGGATTAAAGGCAGTTGTTCGGCTGGTAGCAATGCGTCGAGAAAGTAGAAACGCCTTTAATTCGTCCGACATAAAAGCTGTACCACGATCAGAGAGCACAAAAGAAGGGTTTCCAAAAATGGAAAATAAACTAGTTAGATGTTTCTTGACAGTCGCTGCTGAGACATCAGCACAAGGGTAAGCGAAAGGAAAACGGGAGTATTCGTCAACCACAGTAAGTATGAACCGATTACGAGAATTTGAAGGTAAAGGTCCCTTGAAGTCTATACTTAATCTTTCAAAGGGTTGACTTGTTTTATGAGTGTTTGAGGGGGCATTTTAATGAATCTAGGCTTTATCTCGGAACACACCTGGCATGACCTGGTTACTGCTCTTACATCTTCTACAGAGTATGGCATATTTTTACTTCTGACGAAATGCAGCATTCTTGTTACCCCAGGGTGACATAAATCTTGTGCAAGATATGTAGTTTGTTAACAGAGATGGTAGAAGAGCAAATTCGTGATAAAGCGTCCGCAGCAGCATTTTGTTTTCCCGGACGATATACTATGTCGTAACTGAAACAGGCAAGTTCTATTTTCCATCTTGTGATCTTCTCGTTTTTTATATTGTTTTTACTTTTAAGATTGAACATGAAGGAGACAGATTTCTAATCTGTGATAAGCTTAAAATGTCTCCCGAGTAATAAGTGTCTCCACTTTCGAATCTCTTCTACAATTGCATAGGCCTCCTTTTCAACTGATGAGTGCTTTTGCTCGGCAGAAGTTAAAGTTCTTGAAAAGAAAGCTACAGGCCGACGGTTTTGGGTTAGAGAGGCAGCAATAGCATGTTCCGAAGCATCAGTCTCAATCTCAAAAGGTAGAGTAGAGTCTATAGCCACCAGGCACGATTTTGCGATCTCCTCCTTTAGATGCTTGAAGGCATCCGTTTGTTCTTTGGCGAGAGGAAAATGGGCAACTCTGGTTAAGGGATGTAATTTTTCGGAGAAATTTGATATCCACCTAGAATAGTGAGAGAACATCCCCATTGCTCGTCGGAGAGAGGTATGGTCTTGAGGTACTTGCAGATCCACCAATCCTTTGAGTCTGTCAGGGTAAGGTTTTACTGAACCCATGCTTATAGTATACCCAAGCAAGTCCATCGAACTAAGTGAATAATGACATTTGCTTTTATTCAGTGTTAGGCCGTACTTTGCCACACTATTCATAAATTTCTTTAGATTGTTGTCATGTTCTGCCTGGTTATGACCACAGATAGTAACGTTGTCGATATAGGCGTAGGTTCCTCGGAGGTCTTCTCGCCTGATAATGTCATCAATGACTCGCTGGAAACTTGCTACTCCATTGGTCACTCCAGAAGGGATTCGACAAAATTGGTACAGAGACCCAGCAGCTTCGAAGGCAGTATATTTTCGTTCTTCTGGCTTGATGGCAACCTGGTGATAGGCACTGGTTACATCAAGAGTGCTAAATACCTGATAACAGGCAATCTGATTTACCATGTCCTCTATCCGAGGAAGTGGATAAGCATCCAGAAGAGTGAACTGATTTATCGTCTGGGAATAATCTACGACGAGTCTCTTCTTGTGATTTTCAGGAGACACTACCAGTGTTTGAGCTCGCCATGGCGATTGAGATGGCTCTATAATTCCTTCCTTCAGCATACGCGATATTTCTGAATGAATGAATTTAGCGTCAGGTAGGCTATGTCTCCTGGATTTTACTGCTATTGGATCAGGCATCTTGACTATATACAATTTGTAATGCTTCAGTAAATTATAAATTTTATAAGGCTGTGCTATAAGGCTTTCATTGTTAAACTTGTTTTCTAAAAAAAAAAACCCCAGAAAACAGTAATGATTTAGAAAAAATATTTTGTGTTATTATTTACCATGTCAAACCCCAACTTTCAAATTGAGTGCAATACCAAGCTTCCCAAATCGACCTGCCCTAATGATCACAACAGATTATGGGCTCCCTCCCAGAAACTGTAACTAATGTCACCTGTATAGTTTCAAATCTGCTTGAGCAGGTGTCTGCAACAGGAACTGACTAGTTGCACTAGCAGACAGATGTAATCGGAAAACGAAAATCGAACCTACGTTCCCCTATGAAAGGGAAACTAGCGTTTGATTTGGCATGCTTTACCGTTCGACCACGGAGGCCTTCACAGTAAGCGAGTTTCTGTTTTCTCCTTTTATAGAATACACATGATCTTCACCCAAATTCTTCTTCTCGAAGACCCACATCAACTTCACATCTGAAATGTAAACAAAACAATTCCTAATTTTATTAGTTCAAATGTTATTATAGTGAATAATACTCGTATTTGAAACAGACGCCTTATGTCTATTAATTACACAATGGGTATTGCGTCTATCAGATTGCGCAAGCGAGTGAATAATTATTGAAAAATTCTTTTAAATCAGATAATATCCCGTGTTTTGGTAATTTTTTATTTAAACAGGCGATAGTTTTTTTCTTCTTTTTCTTGCTTTCATTTCGGAAAAAAACGAAGCATCCATGTTGTTGGTACCTACATTTTTTTTTATTTACAGTATTGTTTTATTGTAATGTTTTCAGTAATCTTGTGTTTAAAACAATAAGAGTGACACACCAGAATGTCCACTTTGCACAAAGAAAGAATTGCCACGATCAGTCTTCGGATCTCAGTGTTGCACTTTCCGTCCGCTGTCAGAACACTTCCCAGATATTTAAATATTTGTACTTGTTTGATTTTAGTATCCATTAGTTTGCGTTTTCGGCTCATCCATTTGCTGTTGATCATGCATTCTGTCTTCTTGTAGTTCTTTCTTCTCGCTTTCCTTCTGTAGGAACTTTTGTAATTTCTTTTCTGTGTCAACACTGTGTCATCTGCATATTTTATGTTAAGACTGTGGCCGCTATCAATGAATCCTGGTCAGTCAGTTATGTGCCATGCGTGATACACGCGTAGGCGATCATGTATCTTTCGATATATAACTGACGAGGCAGATTTTTTTTTCTTGCAGTAGGTTGTCATTTCTTTCTGCGGTAGACCAGTTGCCATTCAATGCTATAGAATCCATAGAAGAAGGTAGGAGAGAAGAAGAGGATTCATACCTTTCCCAGGGGTATTATTACGTAAGTGAATGTAATGGATTCGACTGGAAAATCAGTCAGTCAGTTATGTGCCATGCATGATACACATTTAGGCGATCATGTATCTTTCGATATATGACTGACGAGGCAGATTTTTTTTCCCGCAGTAGGTTGCCATTTCTTTCTGCGGTAGACCAGTTGCCATCCAAGGCTATAGAACCCGGTCTGTCCTGCTATTTACCCATAGCTGGTGGGGAGAAGAAGAGGATTCATACCTTTCCCAAGGGTATTAGCATGTAAGCGAATGTAATGGATTCGACTGGAATTTGAACTCGGCTCTCCGATTCCTCAAACCGAGCCGCTCCTGGTAGGACTTCTAATTCTCTCTGAATTGCTTCACTGTATACCTTGAATAAATCCGATCAGTGGAGACACGACTAAGTACTAAAAGTGACACAGATACTACGCCGCTCATCCTAACGATCATGAAGGAGAGCAAATAGTCGAATTTATCAGAGTAAGAACAAATAAGCAAGTAAAAAGGAAGAGGAAGACCTAGTCTTCTATCTTCAGCTCTAGACAGACAGAAGTGGATTTTAAAAAAAAACAAAAAAAAAACGAATAAATTCCCTAAACAATTCCCCAGATTTGATAATCTTCTCCAACAGATAATAATAGGGGCTCAGAAGACATTAAAGTAAAATCAGCCTGAATATAAACGAGAACTAAAGAAAATGGGTCGCTCCCAGAAAACTACAGGTAGCGAAAGAAAGACTAAGGCTAAAAGCACTGGTGGAGACGACAGAAAGGGGGGAAAGTAGGTATAGTCTGGTTTCCTACTCCTCAATTAAATAAGGCTGAAGACCGGGAATGATGCCAGCTCATACAAGTCCGAGCAGGAGGTGGGGAACAACGGTACTGTAAAATGGTAGGACTTGTGGAGTTAACCCCACTTACTTTCCTAAAAAAAACGCCGCTAGTGGATGCTCCTAAGCCTATAAATAGGCAGTAACATTCTCTATCTTTCTCTCGTTTTTCCTATTTCACTCAGGGACTGTAAGATGTGGGTCGAACGAGGAAAACGCTTTTCCTACTGGGGAACGCGCGCAGACACACGCACGCACGTACGCACATTTCAGTTCATTTTCTCTAGGACTTTCTCCTACACCAAACTACACACGCACAAACAATTCACTAGTTTAAATATTTTCTTCTTTCATGCTCATTGCTTTGTAACATGCAACAATTTCCTATTGTCTATGTATACACTTATTTTGTTAATACATACATTGTCGTTTGTTTATATATATAGTTTTGTTGTTACTTTACGTTTAATTACCCGGACTCGCATACCGAGTCCACCATTTTTGTTGTGGGATAAATATACCAAGAGACACGTGTTTTCAATCTAAACACTCGACCAGCATACACCCGCACCAGACTAAACAAGCAAGGAGTATGGACAAGATGAGACGGAACAAAAACCGGAAGTGCTTTGATTGTTAGATCTGGTAAATGTGCATCCAGGAAGGCCCGGCGCTAGGGTTTCGAGGGTTCCCGCTAAAACTTTGATACGCCACTCTCACTACAGCATGTCGATTTCAGAGTTTCCCAACCTGGGGGTAACCCCCCCCCCCCGAAGAAAAATTAGGGGAAGGGCAGCGCTTTTTTTTTTAAATTACCAAAATCAGGGATTTATCCAATTTAAAAGAAAATTTCAGTACATATTCATTAATTATTTACTTTTATAATGAATAGGATTTTATATTTTTTTTTAAATCTGCGAAAATGTTATTCTTTTTGTAATAACTGCCAATATTTTTATGATTAAATTTTACTCGAAAAAATGTTTAAGTTGCAAACTTTTACATTTCAATAAAGATTAATCGCCGACACATCTCCACTGAAAAAAAAAGTTTTACAAAGATTCCAACACAACACAAATTGTTTTAAAAATTTGTTTTTTAAACAGTATTTCAATTTCCGCGAAATTTTTTCATGTGTTGAAATCTTTAAACATTTTTATTTTTAAATGATAATTTTCTCGGTTTTATCTTTCTAGAAATGCAAAAAATAGGGATTAGAAATGTTATTTTAATTACTAAACGTGAACTTCTGGTTTGTATTACTATAAGTAAAATAAAAAGAAAATAATCAGAGCTCCTCCTTAGTGGATGAACTCAGAATAAAAAATGATTTTGCCGAGATATGTTACCCTCTTAATTGATTTAAAAGAACTGTTCAGAAAGAAAATTTCAATTTAAAAAATAAGCGCACTTGAAAGTAGCACTCCTGCCAGTAGACATGGACCCCCCACGCGGCTGAGAGGTTCGGGGTAGTAAGCACCGGCCCTGTCGATTATTATAGTTGATGATTGATACTGAGGTAGAAAAAAAGTAAAAAGTACAAAAAGCAAAAAAGGCTGCCGAAACGAGCCCTTTTGCGGCTCCAACCGTGGCGGGGGTTTCTGCGTAGTACGCACCGCACCGGCCAGGCAGATACATTGGTGGGTATTATTAGTTAATGACTGACAATGTAACGTCAGTTTAAAAATAATTTTAAAAAATGGCGGATGGCCATAAAACAGTGCTGACAAAAAAAATGGCAGAGGCTACAACGGGGCCCAAAATAATGCGCTAACCCGGTCGGAAGTAAGACGCTACGGCCCTGCCGGAAGATCAAGTGATCAGATTTATGTTGTCGGAGTTAGCTCCTCCTCATTTCCTTAATCCTTCAACAGGGGTCTCTCTCTCCTGACTATAAATACTAGCTGACCCTTCTCTCTATTTCTCTCTTTCGACCCAGGCCTTGGGCCGCAACCTCGCGCTGAGGCGAAGAAAAACTTTCTCCTTTTCACTTAGGCCAATATGTGACATCTCACAGATACAGCGTTTCCCATATTCTGGGAACACGCTAAGGACAATACACGTATGTACGGACACTCAACACAACACACACACATAACTTCCCCATACAAACACTATGTAACTTTTCATGTCTTCGTGTATTAATATATTTGTTTACCCATAATATATATTTATTTACCCATGTATATCGGTCTTGTTTGTTTTCTTTGTCTTCTTTGGACTTACTGTCCGACATTCTTATGTAGCTGGACCGGCCAGCAGGAAATTTTAACCCAGAGATATCTCTTCACATCTTCACCCCCACGGTCCGCTACAATGTTGAGCAAACTCGAACCAATTCCGTTTCGTCACAAACTGAGAATACTTAGCTGTGATGCTCTTTTAACAGGTTTAAAACAGAGAATGAAGAAATCTAATTAAACAAAGGAAACAACAAACTTTACCCTACAGTAACAACAGCACAGAGAACAAAAAAAGTCTCATGAAGTTTTACAAAACATGCATGCTTAATATTTAAAATCAACAGGAAAATATTTAAAGTTACAAATACTAACGTTTAAAACTTTAATTAATTTTAAATTCACGAAAGTAATAAATTGACATTAAAAATGATTTTTAGGGTATTCAACTTGTTTACAATGCCTAAATTACATTGTAAATGCTGGTTGTGTTGAAAAGATTGATGTGGCTGCGTGTTGAATAGCATTTAACAATTATACATTTTTGAATTAAGGAAAAACAATGGAAAACCGATTTTTGTTTCAACGATAAAATATATATTAAAATCAACAAATACAAAACATTTTTTGTAATGTGTGAAACAATAAGAAAGAAAAGTAGTTTCCCTTTATCTGTTAGCTGAAAGATTAAATGTAATAAAACAAGTTTTCTGAATAAGAATGTTCAAAGTTCTGTATTAGATAGGATGATGTTTTCAAAAGAACATGTAGTAATTCAGTTGTGGATTAGATATAACTAACAGAGCTGTTGCAACTTGGCTTGTTAAATAGAACTGATGGTGAATGATATTTAAGTTCTGTGTGTGTGTGCGCGCAGTGAGTAGAATGAATAGTCTGTGTAGACGCGTGTGAGTTGCTGAGTTCTACTGAGTTCTACTTCTACTATTTTTGGAACGAATCCTGGTTTATATTACTATCGGTAGGTTAATGCGTTTTGCAAGATTCACGTGAACTCGATGCAATTGTAGTGATTACTACTATGTTTGACACGCCTACATTTTTCTCAACTGTGATTGGTCAAATAATAAATACTAACTATCACGGGACAATTTACTGATCGCATTCACCACACTGAATTTTTCCTACTGTTAATTCACAGCTGGGAGCCTACCCATGGTTATATAAACCGGAATTCGTTCCAAAAATAGTCAGTAGAAGCAGAACTCAGTAGAACTCAGCAACTCACACAGACTATTCATTCTACTCACTGCACGCACGCACACACACAGAACTTAAATATCATTCACCATCAGTTCTATTTAACAAGCCAAGTTGCAACAGCTCTGTTAGTTATATCTAATCCACAACTGATTTATTACATGTTCTTCTAAAAACATCATTCTATCTAATACAGAACTTTGAACATTCTTTCAGAAAACTTGTTTATTTACATTTAATCTTTCAGCTAACAGATAAAGGGAAACAACTTCTCCTTTCTTATTGTTTCACACATTACAAAAAATGTTTTGTATTTGTTGATTTTAATATATATTTTATCGTTGAAACAAAAATAGGTTTTCCATTGTTTTTCCTTGATACAAAAATGTATAATTGTTAAATGCTATTCAACACGCAACTACATCAACCTTTTCAACACAACCAGCATTTACACAATAAATCCACATTGCTGTCAATTAGAACACATTCACTCTTTATGCGTTCAATCAAATGTGTTGCATCTGTTTCGGGTGTATGTAGGTCGAGTGTTTAGGTCGAAAACACGTGTCTCCTGGAATATTCATCCCACAACAAAAAATGACTGTCTCCATATGCTAGTCAGAGTAATGAAATGTAAAGTAACAACAAAACTATATATATAAGCAAAAAACTATGTATGTATTCACGAAACAAAGGTATACATCCAAGGAAGCACTACATACTCAAAAAACTTGATGTAGGCCTCCGTGTTGAGTCTGACGGCCTGTGGGAAGATGAATGTAGACATAACGTTATCATCACTAGTGATCACTCCAAATACATTCGTAATCAGCATTAGACTCATCCAACTCTTTTTTTCCAATTCTGTACACTGTTCTCAGAGTGACAACAAAACATTTTGAAATGTTCTTTTTAGCCCTCTTTGGATTAATGTTTTCCTTGGAATTATCTCTACCAATTACAAACTGGTATTATATATATATATATATATATATATATATATATATATATATATATATATATATGTGTGTGTGTGTGTGTGTGTGTGTGTGTGTGTATGTACTTCAAAGTTTCCTTAAAAATATGAACATAATATGGCCTGTTTGGACAAATAAACATAATCACAGGAGGCCCGCTAACGTTTATACAGTAAAGACATGAAATCTGACAGGTGGAACAAAATTGTACAACAGAACGAGGATATTTAAAAAGTTATGCAAAATTTATTTATCTCATATAAGAAGGTTGTGTGTTTGGATCACACCGGGATCACCAATTTGTAGTGGACCCCTGCAGGGGGCGCAATCTAATATGGCCTGTGCGCCCAAATAAAGATAATCATAGGAGGAGGAAGAAACGACAATGGAAGTCTGTACATTTGTTCAGGATAATTCAACACAGGTTCTGTATTAAACTACAGTCCTCTATTTTTTGTCTGCCAACCGGACGCTAGTTGGGCTCGCCTATCCATTTCTTACTTCCGGCACTCTTGCGCTTTATTATTTCCGGCTAGCACGGACCCTTATCTTCCAGCATCCTGGCCTTATTTATTTCCGGCTACATCGGACCCTTACTTCCGGCACTCTTGCCCTTTATTACTTCCAGCTACCACGAACCTTATCTTTCGCCAATCCCGACCTAAACTACCCGGTCATTGATGCAACATTGTCTGATATTTTCCGCCGCTTCATCATGGATTTCATCAACGGACTCATCAACAACCACGCAACACCAGCACCTCTATCTCAAAATCTTCCGGTATCTCTATCTCAACCTAACTCACCTGGTTGATCGGCGTTAATGGACCTGCTTACAACAGCTCTGAACTTCCGGCTGCACTAGGTCCCTGAATCCAACTTTTCTGTCAACCTAACTCACCTGGTTTAGGAAATGGTTTTATGCATATCGTACAGACTTCAAATAACCTACTCCGTACACTTCGTTTAAAATATTACGGAAGGTTCACCATTGGACTTAACCAGAAAATACACAACGCCAGCACCAGACATTTAAATAGAACCTTCTTCTCTTTAACTATATCGTCCAGACTTCAAATAACCTATTCCGTACACTTTGGTTTAAATATTACGGAAGGTTCATCATTGGATTTAACCAGCAACTTTTCAACACTTTCGCCGGACATGTTAATTGAACTTTCAAATTGTGGACTTACATGCCAACTTGGACTCTACTTGTAACATTTACTCACAGTTATATTATCTAGATCTTCTAGCCGGTCAGTATTCCTTCATTTACCTAATTCTGCCTCCATTATTTGAGTCATTGTTTGCTCATGTTCCTTTAATTCAAACACGTACCTTTGTATGTGAGATAAATAAATTGTGCATAACTTTTTAAATATCTTCGTTTTGTCCTCCATTTTTGCTCCACCCGTCAGATTTCATGTCTTTAATTTATAAACATTAGCGGGCCTCCTGTGATAATCTTTATTTGGCCACACGGGCCATATTATACCGCGACGATCCAGGGGTCCACTACACCATAAATACGTAAAAAATGCGTATATTGTCAAAATTTCCTTTTTCTACAATATAGCTATTTGTGCTATGTTATAATGCTTATTATCTAAACAATAAAAATATTTTTTTAAACATTAATGTATATTTAATCACATCTCCCTAATAGTTGTCGGGATCTGTTAATAAAAATTATGTTTTATTGTCAAAATATTTGAGGGGAAAGACCAAAGGATTTTTTAAGTAAAAAAATATTTTTTAAATCTCGAAATTTTGGTTAAATATCTTATTTTACTGGCGCCAACATAGAACTGTATATACAACGCGACTCTCATTCAAGCTTTCCACCGACCTGACAATGATCACCCCACCTTGCATTACGATTCTCAATCTCGCCAGTGTGCACCGAAAGTTGGGAAAGGGCTCACTGCGCGCTCACAAGGTAACACAATGAAAGAAACGCAACATGGAGAAATAAGAATTCGAAACCTGTTCCCCATATTATATGTAGGTGTTTTATTCAGGGCTTAGACTGCTGCTTGTCCGGTGGGTTCGGAGGAGGTACTTGGGACAACTTCTGCTATGTCAGTTTCCCCTTGCCAACTCATCGCTCATCTATTCATCCCGACGTGGTGGCTGACAATACGAAATGGAGGCTTCGGAATTGCTCGAGGGACGTGCGTTTCTCCCCGATCCCAAGCATGAGTATTGAAATAAACCAGAATCCGGATATACCTTATTTCCGGTTTTGTTGCCACTTGAGACCAAAAAATCACTTTACTTCTCGTTCTCCTTCGGTTAAAGTGGATGCTGCTTAGAAGACCGCTGGTCCATCAAACAGAAACACTTGAGATCGATATAAAACCACCTCTTCCCTTTCTAAATGTGTGTCCATAACATCATAGGACGATAAAGTTCTCTGGGAAAGTTAAGCGTCTTTTTGCCATGATTGATTTAGAAATTCTTGCAAAAATCAGATAACTGTTGGATTTTAAAGAAACTTTAAGAGCTTATTCACAAATGAATGGTATTATTTTTTTAAATGTTTCATTTTTAGAAAATTTACAAATATATATATATATATATATATATATATATATATATATATATATATATATATATATACACTACAGTCTAAAAGTCTCCTGGTAATTTTTAAAAAAATTGGCCCCAACAGTTAAAAGTTTTGTAGTTTAAATAAGAGAAAATTATTATACATGCTTAAAAAAAAAGGTGAGACATGATTTTTATTAGAAGTTTTATTATGGCAAAAAGAAAAAAAGCATTTTATGATTAAATTTTGCTCTCGTCAAAATAACCTCCTTTGCAGTACTGCTGCATAAATGTTTGGCGTTCATTGCAAAAGTTTCTCAAAGTATAAGTTTGATAATTAATTCCATTCTTTTTTCAATGACTATAAGAGCTCTTTTTTTTCATTTTTTTTTTTCACTCTCCTGTCAAGTTCATCCCCTGCTAATCCCGGGGGTTGCTTCAAACTTTTGAACTGTAGTGTATATATATATATTTACATCTGTTACCCTATGTAACTGCTTATTAAATTTCTAGAAATTCATTTTTTTAGTACCTAAAGTTTTAATTTTTTTTTCAAATCATGTATTAAATTGTAGTGGTCAGCTGACATTGTTTTACATTTTAAAGATTTTTTGTCAAAAAATTATATAAAAAAGACGTTTACGTTATATTCTTCATGTAATTTTATAACAATTATCCCTCTTTACATAAATTAGCCAAACATCAAGCTGTCGATGTCTCAACATCTTAAATAAACACCTACCCCCGTATTAAAAAAAAAGAAAAGATTTTCTGTGACATTTTAAAGTAAACCAAAAGTAAGTAATATGTGTTCCAATTCAGATTAATTAAACTTTAAGTCAAGTAATTTTCCTCAAATAACCTTTCAGAAAAGTATATTTTATTTTTGAAAGATTTACAAAAAATAAAGATAACTATTTTGTGTTGACAGATTTGTCAATATTGACGATTTCAGCGGTTTTATTGATAATCAGAAAAAATAATTCCAATCAATCTAAATTCGGTTTGAAATACAGCAAAATATTTTCTTTAATATTGGAAATAGCTTGGAATTAAAATAAAAATAAAAGCTTCAAGAAAGATTGTTTTCATTTTTAAAATACATACCTTTCGCTTTATTTTTTAGGTACCTATATGAAGGTAATTTTGTAATTTTATGTATGAAAGTTAACGACTGACTGTTGATTTCAGGTTATCTGCCTTGAACTGGCGACTCCAAACGGCAGGGTCTTTATCACATTAGTCGTCAGTTCCAAAGATACAAAGACCGACTTTGAAATAACATTAACAGTGAAACAAAATCGTAAGAAATATATTAAAAAAGTTGTCATTTTTAACGGCGTGGATAAAAACTGATGAAAAAAAGTATTATGATTTTTTTAATTGAAGAAATAAATAAGATAAAAAAAATGTCTGTGTGTGTATTTAAATCGCTTTAAGCTTTATCGGGGTAAATCTCATTCTTTGAATGCATTGTGGAAAAAGTCTTCCAAACAAAAAAAGGGTACTGTCAAGATCTGAACTCTAACGAGTGGCGCTGAAAAAAATCTAACAAGTTTATCGAGTTAGTTGAAATTTTAGGGAATTATAAAAAAAACAAAAGAAAACAAAACAATTATTATTATTTCTTTTTCTCTCTTGAATTTATTAAACTTTACTTAGATGAGAAGAAATTTCATTTTGCGCGTGCAAGATTTTGACAGGTGCTCGTGTAATTGTTCCAGGGGCAGATAACTCGGATAACTCAAGGTTATCGGTCTTTTGTCTAACTGGTTTTTACAATTGTCAGTTTGGGGGTCGATTTTATCTTCTCTCTTCTCCAAGAAAAGATCCAATGTTTCAAGAATTTGGAACTTCTAGTTGACTTCGGTGACATACGATCATGGCTGAAGATGGTGAAGTTCTTGATTGTTGGGAGCAACTCGATGATAAAACCGTACGTATTCAGTTCTCTGTATATGACAACGAAAAAATATATGTAACATGCTTGTGGCCGCCAAATGGGGGATCGATACGTAGTTGTAACAAGTTGTAAACGGATCCCCCTTTAGTCATTGTCCAAATTCCGCTGTAAAATTACATCAAGTAATGTTGTATTTGGTTGTGTTTTTCTGTTTTAGAGATTTCAAAATCCTGATGGTTTGTTAAACTCTAAAAATAACATATTTTTAGATAATTTATGTCCCAGAAAAAGATCTTTTAGGGAATTGACATAACTTTTGATGACTTGCTAACTTCCTTTTAAAATTTCTCAGTTAAAAAATCGAGTTAAGAAAACTGTTTTTAAAAGGTATTTTTAATTAATCAACATGAAAAGAATGAAAACAAAATGTATTTAAAAATGTATATCTTGGTTGTTTATTAAAAGTTGGTAAAAGGATTTATGTAGTTTAGAATTTAAAATTAATTTAGATTCCAAGAGGCAGACCCCCGACTCGTTAAAATTGTCAATTAATTAAAGTGTTAGCTATGTGAACTCTAATTTTCTCTAGGTGTCAAAATTTCGTTATTCAGTCCTTTATTTAGGGATTAAAAAGGTTTCTGCCAAAATAAAATGGTTTTAGATCCTGTAAATCTGAAGAAATCGTAGCAGACTTCGTCTTTACCGGTGTTTCTTAAATACCATTTCGTAAAAAAAGAAAAAAATCTCGACAATTCTGGTTTTCCAATTACGGAAGCCCATTGGGAGTAGAAATGGTCGTCTTGAAATCAGATTGTTTGTCTTGAAAGAGAAACATGATGCTTATTTGTTTAATTTTGAAGAATTATTCTAAGTTCAGGCATTTACTTAATAATTTTTACTAATATTGTGGAGGTTGATACTTCTGTGGTTAAAATTAGCTTATCTGCTTAAGAAAATAAATTATTTCAATTATGGTTTTCCGTAATTGGAGAAAAAAAATCTATTGCCGGACTCGTATGGCCTGTAGGGCTAAATTTTTAAGTTTTCTTCCTCAGGACACTTGTTTTTTTGAAAAATGATAAGAGATTGTTTAATTTAAAGTTTGAAAAATTTTGAATATTTATGGGTCTCTCTTTTTGAAAGATCCTTAATAAATTTAAGGTTCAATTTGCATTTTTACTTGGATATTTTTTTTTTTAGTGTTTATCCTATTTTTTTATTTTTCAATTTAAAAAAAAAAAGTATTTTATTTTTTAAAATAAATACATGCAGTTTTTAAAATTGTTATTTGTGCTAAATCTTAAAATAAACATTTCTATTTTATTTTTCTAAATGAAAACTATAATTTTTCCAAATTTCTTTTTTAAATTTTCTAAATTTATTTTTAGTAAAATATTTGACTTATGTTTGTTTAATTTTTTTATTTCTAAAAAAAAAATTGAAAAATTAAGTATTTTGTTGGAAAATGTCAGTTTTGATTTATTTTCAGTTTAATTAAATTTAAAACAAATAAAAGTTTAAAAGTGAATTTGAAATTTTTAAGGTGTAATAAAAAACAAACTATTTTTTGTAAATTATTATTTTTTTTTTATTCAAAACATTTTTAGAAAGTTTTTTTGTTGATGTAATAAATTAAATCGCTAATTAAAAACTCACCAGATTTTTATTATCAAAACATGATTATTTTTAAATAGATTTTTTAATTTTTAAAATATTTTTTAAATTAAAAATAATTGCTCAATGTTTTTTTAATAATTTTTTTAAAACCAACCTAAATTTTCTGTTTTAGTTGAGATATTTATTTCAAGACTCTTCGATGTATTTTTATTGGAAATAAATAACTTTTATTGTAAAAATAATAGAAAAAACAACTAAAATTAAGCTAAAAACAATTAAACTTTCTTCTTCATCTTTTAATAAACGTAACGATATGGCAATATGAAATTGTGTGCAAACAGCATAATTTTGAATAGCAAGCCAAATTCTTATTTCGGCATAAAACATCTTAAATTTAAGAAAAGAAATCCAATTTTTATTTTAAATATATATATTTTAAATGACTCCCTTTTCAACTCTACAGGCGATTCGTTTTAGCTTTATTTTAAGAGATATGATATGGGGGATCAGTTTTTAATTGTTGTTATTTTGTAAACTGATCCCCCATTTTATGGCCATTGTTGATGACCGTAACATTCGGCGCCATGCTGGTTGATTTTAGCACATGTTAAGATTTTGACATTCGTATTTTTAAATTGAATTTTCTTCTTTGACAAATTTTACAACCTTTTAATTCGACATTTTTAATAAAACTGAACATTTTTTTTATTTGCTGTCAATACTAAATTCCGTCTTTTATTTATTTGTTTCGGATTATTAAATAAAAAGCGAAGCGTTATGTTCTTTTTCTTTCCGTGTTTGAATATTAATTTATTAAAAAGGATAAAATTCCGTTTTATTGAACAAATGAATGATTTTATCAGCATAAAATATTAATCATTCTGTGATTAATAAAGATCAACTGGGTTTAATTGTCTTTACTGGTTAAAAAAAAGAGAAAATAAACAGTTAAGGAGGGGTCGCCAATTTTTGCAAATTAAACAAAAGGAGGCTTCTCTTCCTTTTTGAAGGCCTTTTTCTTTCAACGGAAATTGTTAAAATTCTTTTCTTGTTCTCTTTAATATTATTACATATTTTGGAGTTGTCATTTATTCCGTATCGATTGTCTTGTTTGAATTTCCTATAAAAGTATTCCCTCATTCCTCTTTTCTTCCCCGTAAACTCACACACCTACACAGACTAACTGCAGTATAGTACAATAATCTATGTATATAACAAGGGTTAAAAAAAAAAACGAAGTAAAGTCTTCATTGAATTGTTGATCTGTAATATTTTTTGTGAAAAATATTGGAAACTAAAGAACAATCTTAACTCAAAGATATTTAAAAAAAGAAATTTAAAAAAACGAAGGCTTTAAAGTTACAATTTAAAAATTAAAATTACAATCTTCTTTAAAATTTAAAATCTGTAAAATTACAATCTTCTATGTGCCGTGTCCCTTCAGGACGTTGGCGATCATACCTCTTGACAGTTTTTTTGTCCTTTGTCGCTCTTAATAAATTTTTGTCTTTATCTTATCTCTCTTAAGCCTCGTTACCCCCATTTACTAAAGCAAATTAAAAGTTTACAGGTGTGGTAATATAATCAGTTTTAGATTAAAATCATCAAATTAAGCATACTACAGATGTTGTAAACACCTGACCAAAGGTAAAAGGCAAAACATTTTATTTGTAGCGTCAAAGCTTAAACCATAATTTATGCTGTACATCCAGAACATAGAAAACTGCATAGCTAATCAAGTGTAAATATGGCAATTTAGAGAAGGAAAAAAGTTCTTAATAGACCTTAAGACATTAGTTTAATTTTCAGAAAAATCTGTCTTGGTATATGAAAGCTGTAAGATAGTAAAGTATATAATTTTATTTTAAACTTGGTTATTTTAGTACAATGATTCAATTTGGGAGTCGGTATTATTATTGGTCATTATACTTTTGAGCAGCACTTTTTTTTCTTTTAATCAAGCAAGGGTATAATGCCACTAAGATGCAAAGGGCTACTAGGAATGAAAGAGAATGAGAAGACTTTCAAAGGAACTGGTAGTGGATCTGTACACCTGTTAAAAAGATTGGGGAGGGGTATGAACCAGATAATAAAATAGGAAATAAAGCGAGATAGAAAGGTGATAAAGATATTTTTGCATTTCCTTCTTCCACTTCAATGAGGAAAAATAGAAAGATATTTTTTCTTTAAACAAAAGAAAAAGTGTAAATGACAAGTATCAAGTAGGCCCTCTCCAGCATGACTGTGGCTAAGTCCATAATGTTCTGTTTATATGAAAGTAGAAATGATTCTGTTACAGCCTTTTAATGGCAAACCAAAATATGAGACCTGAAAAAATATCAGGATTACTCATTTGGACAAATATTGTGAAGTTAGTGAAGCAGGGAGCTTTTCACTACTACTCCTTACAGGAATACACTTGAAAAGTTTGTACGTCTTAGATAATATGGATTTAAAATTAGGGTATACTTAATTAAATTAGGGTATACTTGATAGGAATATATAATAGGGTATACTTGATAGGAATATATAATAGGGTATACTTGATAGGAATATATAATAGGGTATACTTGATAGGAAGCAAATGAAAAAGATGGATTAGAAAGCATTATTTATTATGAATCTTTTCAAGTTTTGTCAAATTTTATTTTTAATTCTTGCATGAAGTGTTTTCTTTATTTTATTACAAGTTTAATTCAATCTACTTGATGTTTTTTGTCCAAACACTTTGGCAAGATGCAGTATTCATTATTATTATAGTCTGATTCCATCTTATTATTGATGCATTGTATCCCAATCCTCTGGCCAGGTACACTCTTCATTATTAGCATTATTATTTCATTGTTAGTTTGATTCAATCTTATTATTGTTGCTTTTTAACCCAACCCTCTGTCCACATCCATTCGTCATTATTCCTATTATTTTATTACTAGTTTGATTCCATCTTATTATTGATGCTTTTCATCCAAACCCTCTGGCCAGATCCACTCTTCATTATTCCTATTATTTTATTACTTGTTTGATTCCATCTTATTATTGATGCTTTTCATCCAAACCCTCTGGCCAGATCCACTCTTCATTATTCCTATTATTTTATTACTACTTTGATTCCATCTTATTATTGTTGCTATTTATCCCAACGCTTTGGCTCTATACAATCTTCATTATTCGTGTTATTTTATTACTCATTTGATTCCATGATGCTTTTTATCCCAACCTTCTGGTCAGATCCACTCGTCATTATTCCTATTATTTTATTACTGGTTTGATTCCATCTTATTATTGATGCTTTTCATCCCAACACTGTGGCTCTATACAATCTTCATTATTCCTATTATTTTATTACTACTTTGATTCCATCTTATTATTGTTGCTTTTTATCCCAACGCTCTGGCTCTATACAATCTTCATTATTCGTATTATTTTATTACTTGTTTGATTCCATCTTCTTATTGATGCTTTTAATCACAACCTTCTGGTCAGATCCACTCGTCATTATTCCTATTATTTTATTACTAGTTTGATTCCATCTTATTATTGATGCTTTTCATCCCAACCCTCTGGCCAGATCCACTCTTCATTATTCCTATTATTTTATTACTAGTTTGATTCCATCTTATTATTGTTGCTTTTTATCCCAACGCTCTGGCTCTATACAATCTTCATTATTCCTATTATTTTATTACTACTTTGATTCCATCTTATTATTGTTGCTTTTTATCCCAACGCTCTGGCTCTATACAATCTTCATTATTTGTATTATTTTATTACTTGTTTGATTCCATCTTATTATTGATGCTTTTAATCACAACCTTCTGGTCAGATCCACTCGTCATTATTCCTATTATTTTATTACTAGTTTGATTCCATCTTATTATTGATGCTTTTCATCCCAACCCTCTGGCCAGATCCACTCTTCATTATTCCTATTATTTTATTACTAGTTTGATTCCATCTTATTATTGTTGCTTTTTATCCCAACGCTCTGGCTCTATACAATCTTCATTATTCCTATTATTTTATTACTACTTTGATTCCATCTTATTATTGTTGCTTTTTATCCCAACGCTCTGGCTCTATACAATCTTCATTATTCGTATTATTTTATTACTTGTTTGATTCCATCTTCTTATTGATGCTTTTAATCACAACCTTCTGGTCAGATCCACTCGTCATTATTCCTATTATTTTATTACTAGTTTGATTCCATCTTATTATTGATGCTTTTCATCCCAACCCTCTGGCCAGATCCACTCTTCATTATTCCTATTATTTTATTACTAGTTTGATTCCATCTTATTATTGTTGCTTTTTATCCCAACGCTCTGGCTCTATACAATCTTCATTATTCCTATTATTTTATTACTACTTTGATTCCATCTTATTATTGTTGCTTTTTATCCCAACGCTCTGGCTCTATACAATCTTCATTATTCGTATTATTTTATTACTTGTTTGATTCCATCTTATTATTGATGCTTTTAATCACAACCTTCTGGTCAGATCCACTCGTCATTATTCCTATTATTTTATTACTAGTTTGATTCCATCTTATTATTGATGCTTTTCATCCCAACCCTCTGGCCAGATCCACTCTTCATTATTCCTATTATTTTATTACTAGTTTGATTCCATCTTATTATTGTTGCTTTTTATCCCAACGCTCTGGCTCTATACAATCTTCATTATTCCTATTATTTTATTACTACTTTGATTCCATCTTATTATTGTTGCTTTTTATCCCAACGCTCTGGCTCTATACAATCTTCATTATTCGTATTATTTTATTACTTGTTTGATTCCATCTTATTATTGATGCTTTTAATCACAACCTTCTGGTCAGATCCACTCGTCATTATTCCTATTATTTTATTACTAGTTCGATTCCATCTTATTATTGATGCTTTTCATCCCAACCCTCTGGCCAGATCCACTCTTCATTATTCCTATTATTTTATTACTAGTTTGATTCCATCTTATTATTGTTGCTTTTTATCCCAACGCTCTGGCTCTATACAATCTTCATTATTCCTATTATTTTATTACTACTTTGATTCCATCTTATTATTGTTGCTTTTTATCCCAACGCTCTGGCTCTATACAATCTTCATTATTCGTATTATTTTATTACTTGTTTGATTCCATCTTATTATTGATGCTTTTAATCACAACCTTCTGGTCAGATCCACTCTTCATTATTCCTATTATTTTATTACTAGTTTGATTCCATCTCGTTATTGATGCTTTTTATCCCCACCCTCTGGCCAGATCCACCCTTCATTATTCCTATTATTTTATTACTAGTTTGATTCCATCTCGTTATTGATGCTTTTTATCCCCACCCTCTGGCCAGATCCACTCTTCATTATTCCTATTATTTTATTACTAGTTTGATTCCATCTCGTTATTGATGCTTTTTATCCCCACCCTCTGGCCAGATCCACTCTTCATTATTCCTATTATTTTATTACTAGTTTGATTCCATCTTATTATTGATGCTTTTTATCCCCACCCTCTGGCCAGATCCACTCTTCATTATTCCTATTATTTTATTACTAGTTTGATTCCATCTTATTATTGATGCTTTTTATCCCCACCCTCTGGCCAGATCCACTCTTCATTATTCCTATTATTTTATTACTAGTTTGATTCCATCTTATTATTGATGCTTTTTATCCCCACCCTCTGGCCAGATCCACTCTTCATTATTCCTATTATTTTATTACTAGTTTGATTCCATCTTATTATTGATGCTTTTTATCCCCACCCTCTGGCCAGATCCACTCTTCATTATTCCTATTATTTTATTACTAGTTTCATTCCATCTCGTTATTGATGCTTTTTATCCCCACCCTCTGGCCAGATCCACTCTTCATTATTCCTATTATTTTATTACTAGTTTGATTCCATCTTATTATTGATGCTTTTTATCCCCACCCTCTGGCCAGATCCACTCTTCATTATTCCTATTATTTTATTACTAGTTTGATTCCATCTTATTATTGATGCTTTTTATCCCCACCCTCTGGCCAGATCCACTCTTCATTATTCCTATTATTTTATTACTAGTTTCATTCCATCTCGTTATTGATGCTTTTTATCCCCACCCTCTGGCCAGATCCACTCTTCATTATTCCTATTATTTTATTACTAGTTTGATTCCATCTTATTATTGATGCTTTTTATCCCAACCCTCTGGCCAGATCCACTCTTCATTATTCCTATTATTTTATTACTTGTTTGATTCCATCTTATTATTGATGCTTTTTATCCCAACCCTATGGCCAGATCCACTATTCATTATTCCTATTATTTTATTACTAGTTTCATTCCATCTCGTTATTGATGCTTTTTATCCCCACCCTCTGGCCAGATCCACTCTTCATTATTCCTATTATTTTATTACTAGTTTGATTCCATCTTATTATTGATGCTTTTTATCCCAACCCTCTGGCCAGATCCACTCTTCATTATTCCTATTATTTTATTACTTGTTTGATTCCATCTTATTATTGATGCTTTTTATCCCAACCCTCTGGCCAGATCCACTCTTCATTATTCCTATTATTTTATTACTAGTTTCATTCCATCTCGTTATTGATGCTTTTTATCCCCACCCTCTGGCCAGATCCACTCTTCATTATTCCTATTATTTTATTACTAGTTTGATTCCATCTTATTATTGATGCTTTTTATCCCAACCCTCTGGCCAGATCCACTCTTCATTATTCCTATTATTTTATTACTAGTTTCATTCCATCTCGTTATTGATGCTTTTTATCCCCACCCTCTGGCCAGATCCACTCTTCATTATTCCTATTATTTTATTACTAGTTTGATTCCATCTCGTTATTGATGCTTTTTATCCCCACCCTCTGGCCAGATCCACTCTTCATTATTCCTATTATTTTATTACTAGTTTGATTCCATCTCGTTATTGATGCTTTTTATCCCCACCCTCTGGCCAGATCCACTCTTCATTATTCCTATTATTTTATTACTAGTTTCATTCCATCTTATTATTGATGCATTTTATCCCAACCCTCTGGCCAGATCCACTCTTCATTATTCCTATTATTTTATTACTAGTTTCATTCCATCTTATTATTGATGCTTTTTGTCCCAACCCTCTGGCCAGATCCACTCTTCATTATTCCTATTATTGTATTACTTGTTTGATTCCATCTTATTATTGATGCTTTTTATACCAACCCTCTGGCCAGATCCACTCTTCATTATTCCTATTATTTTATTACCACTTTGATTCCATCTTATTATTGATGCTTTTTATCCCCACCCTCTGGCCAGATCCACTCTTCATTATTCCTATTATTTTATTACTAGTTTCATTCCATCTTATTATTGATGCTTTTTGTCCCAACCCTCTGGCCAGATCCACTCTTCATTATTCCTATTATTTTATTACTTGTTTGATTCCATCTTATTATTGATGCTTTTTATACCAACCCTCTGGCCAGATCCACTCTTCATTATTCCTATTATTTTATTACTAGTTTCATTCCATCTTATTATTGATGCTTTTTATCCCAACCCTCTGGCCAGATCCACTCTTCATTATTCCTATTATTTTATTACCACTTTGATTCCATCTTATTATTGATGCATTTTATCCCAACCCTCTGGCCAGATCCACTCTTCATTATTCCTATTATTTTATTACTAGTTTCATTCCATCTTATTATTGATGCTTTTTGTCCCCACCCTCTGGCCAGATCCACTCTTCATTATTCCTATTATTTCATTACTTGTTTGATTCCATCTTATTATTGATGCTTTTTATACCAACCCTCTGGCCAGATCCACTCTTCATTATTCCTATTATTTTATTACCACTTTGATTCCATCTTATTATTGATGCTTTTTATCCCCACCCTCTGGCCAGATCCACTCTTCATTATTCCTATTATTTTATTACCACTTTGATTCCATCTTATTATTGATGCATTTTATCCCAACCCTCTGGCCAGATCCACTCTTCATTATTCCTATTATTTTATTACTAGTTTCATTCCATCTCGTTATTGATGCTTTTTATCCCCACCCTCTGGCCAGATCCACTCTTCATTATTCCTATTATTTTATTACTAGTTTGATTCCATCTCGTTATTGATGCTTTTTATCCCCACCCTCTGGCCAGATCCACTCTTCATTATTCCTATTATTTTATTACTAGTTTCATTCCATCTTATTATTGATGCTTTTTATCCCAACCCTCTGGCCAGATCCACTCTTCATTATTCCTATTATTTTATTACCACTTTGATTCCATCTTATTATTGATGCATTTTATCCCAACCCTCTGGCCAGATCCACTCTTCATTATTCCTATTATTTTATTACTAGTCTGATTCCATCTTATTATTGATGCTTTTTATCCCAACACTCTAGCCAGATCCAATCTTCATTATTCCTATTATTTTATTACTAGTTTCATTCCATCTTATTATTGATGCTTTTTATCCCCACCCTCTGGCCAGATCCACTCTTCATTATTCCTATTATTTTATTACTAGTTTCATTCCATCTTATTATTGATGCTTTTTGTCCCAACCCTCTGGCCAGATCCACTCTTCATTATTCCTATTATTTTATTACCACTTTGATTCCATCTTATTATTGATGCTTTTTATCCCCACCCTCTGGCCAGATCCACTCTTCATTATTCCTATTATTTTATTACTAGTTTTATTCCATCTTATTATTGATGCTTTTTGTCCCAACCCTCTGGCCAGATAAACGCTTCCTTATTATCATTATCATTATTATATTATTGCAAGTTTGATTCCATCTTATTACTGATGCTTTTTGTAGTATTGCATCTAGATGTGGTACTTCTATAAATGCAGGACATCACAGTGAATGCCAGTCGGGCTACTACCTGTTTGACCTGACGTCTATTTCAGTGAGTAATCTACTTCATAACAATATGGCATGTCTGATAGGATCCCTAACCACCTTGGATGAACCAGAGCACATAGAAGCGTGGATTAGATATTTATCAGCATTGGCTAGGGTAAAGAAACTGAAAGACAAGAAAGCCTCCAGAGGGGAGAATGAAACTACTTATTTATTTTTTTTGGCTTTGGCAGGATGTGAAGCCATAAAGAAAATATCCATCATGCTGTACCCTAAAATACTGGAAGAGTTAACATGAGGAAATTTCAACCATTATAAAAAGAAACCTGCAACAAAAAAAAAAGCTGGTTATATCAAGGAGAACAAAATTCCTGGAAAACGGACAGAACCCAAATGAAACCGTAATGCAATTTACACAGATTGAAAGAAGCTATTGCGAATTTGAAAAACTGGGTTCAATAGAAATGTCTATAAAAGACTAATTGATCGTTCTAAGACTAATTGAAGGTATGTATGACATTACATACAAACATAAGATCCTAGAATGGCTACAAGCAAATTATATGAATTTAGAAGCAAGTGTAGAATTCTTGCAGCAATTAGAATTAATTAATGAATTTAACAATTCTAAAAACAATGTGTAAGCATACAACACAACTGAAATCCTAATTAAGCGCAAATATTGCGACAAAGAACACGAAAGAAACAAAAACAAATGTCCAGTTCTAGAAAAATTGTGTTTAAATTGTAAATTTCCATTTTTTGTGCATATACAGAAAGAGAATAGAAAGGGTAGAAAATATAAAGCCTCATGCTGAAAATACAGAAGTATATTCGATAAGAACACCTGCAATAAGTAGAGAGGCAGTAAAATGAAATGGCACAACTGTTCCCATGCAGGGTGACATGGGGGTGTGATGGTACCTTGGTCAGAAGAATTTTAAAAAAACAATGGATCTGTCAACAAAACTCCTTTGAAAGAACTTTTGAGACAAAAAAATGTTTTGAGATTATTCCCATCACTGTTTTAGAATGCACAAAAAATCATGAACTCATAGGAATAGACATTTCAAAAGTGGATACAGTGAAATTAATAAACTGTATAAAGTCAGAAGTAAATGACATAGGACTATTGAAAGTATATATATATATATATATATATATATATATATATATATATATATATATATTTAGGCAGCAATCCTTCTTTCATGCACATTTCATTAAAAACGACTGACAAGGTGCTTTTATTTAGTTTTTTATATAATTTCTCGTGCGATCTAATAAAGCTTTTCTTTTCAGAGGATAAATTATATAAAAACTGTCTGAATGTTCTTTTTATCCGAGCACTTTCGGCTATACATTTAGCCATTTTCAAGGATTATATTTCAACTGTTAGAATTAGAAATAGAAATAGTTTGTTATATGTATGTTTTATAAAGTGATTCATTTTTTTTGTTTCAAAACACGGTCAAGATATTATGTCCATGTTCAAAGTTAATATTATTAAGTGTTGGTTTGTTTGTTTTTATTAGTAAGGCTTCCATTATTTTTAGCCTTTTTTTGCAAGTGGATGATGCTATTATATTAGTGTTGTCGACAAGTATATTCCGAATAGTGTCCGAACATGGACATAATATCTTGACCGTGTTTTGAAACAAAAAAATGAATCACTTTATAAAACATACATATAACAAACTATTTCTATTTCTAATTCTAACAGTTGAAATATAATCCTTGAAAATGGCTAAATGTATAGCCGAAAGCGCTCGGATAAAAAGAACATTCGGACAGTTTTTATATAATTTATCCTCTGAAAAGAAAAACTTTATTAGATCGCACGAGAAATTATATAAAAAACTGAATAAAAGCACCTTGTCAGTCGTTTTTAATGAAATGTGCATATATATATATATATATATATATATATTTAAAAGAAAATAGTCACCCAATCTACTTTGAATCTCAAAAAGTACCTACTCCACATTCTACCCAAAGTAGTACAAAAACTAAAGAAAATGGTAGAGCAAGCCATGTTAGAGAAAGTTACTGAAAGTGGTAGCATTTGGGCTTCGCCAATTGTTGCAATATGAAAGCCCAGTGGTGATTTGAGTATATGTGGCGTTTACAAAGTAGGCGTGAATAATCAGATAATGCTCCTTACCTAACATAGAAACATCACGTCATGAATTAGCAGGAATTATATACTTTGCCCAGATTGACCTGGAATCGGCATATAACCATATAGAAATTGACAGAAAATTTATAGTCACTATAATCAATGGGGTGCAGAACTAATTTCAATAAATCTGAAATTTTCAAACAAAATTAAAATTTAATTTATTGATTTTTAAAAAAAAATTTTGATCAATAACGGCTTCTTTTGAACGAGCGTATTTTACAAAAAAAAAAAACAACTAAGCAATTAACTGTTCTTGCTACAAAGAATATTGCATTTTTATTTGATCAGATTTAAATGAATAAAAGTAAATTTTTAAAAAAGTACCGCTTTATTCATTTGCAACAAAAAAACAATGAAAGTTGCAGAAAGGATGAATTCTGAATTATCTTCTAAGGATTTTTAATGCTAAATTAAAAACTGAACACCAACTCATTGCATTTTGTTTAGGAATTCACGGAAATTGATAACTTTGATTTTAAACTGAGTCGAAATTAGTTCTGTCACTCCAATTAATACCGCTGTAGGCTTACTAAGATGGATTCGTCTTCCCTTTGGAGTTAAAACTTCAAGCCACATTTTTCAAAAGGCAATTAAAAATGTTCTATCAGAGTGGGGTAAAAAATATAATCATATATCAAGACGATATCAGTAGAGGGGCTTGCAGTAAAAAGGAATTAAACAAAAAGAACTGAAGTTTTAAACAAATTAAAAAATGCTTGTATAGCAATAAATGTGAGTTAAATTGCGACAAAATATCATATTTGGGATACCAAATATCTAAAGGAGGAATTTCACCAGACAATAAACTAATAAATGAAATAATGGAAGTATCTACATCAAAAAAATAAAAAAAGAATTATTAGAATCCTTTTTGGAATTGACTAATTTTCATAGCAAATATTTACCAAGAATACAGAATTTAAATGAACTCGAAGGCAAAATGGAGCTTTGGAAAGCTGAAAAAAGGCACTAATAAGAAAAACAATTGCAAAAATCTTTGATCCCCAAAGATTTGGTTACATTGATGATTACAAATGCAAGTGAAGATGCTGTAGCTGCAATTTTATCTCAAGAAGGTCATTCAATAATGTAGCTGTCAAGAAAATTAATGTCAGCTGAAGCTAACTATTCAAATATTGAGAAAGAAGCATTAACGACAATATGGAGCCCAGAAAAAGCTCAAAATTTTTTGTTAGGATGAAAATGTTTGTTAAAGTCAGATTGCAAAACTTTAAAATTTCTATTTAACCCCAGAAAGGAATTACCAAAAGTCAAATCTAGAATTTTAAGATGGGTTATAAAACTCATGGCCTATGATTTCGATATCATATACGTAAAAGGGAACATCTGTCATCTCGTCTGCAGTCGCTCTCTCACAGATGCGATGTTGCCTCACTCTGCCTTTTTTACAAGTACTTTCACGGTAATTGCTCCGAGGAGCTGCTTTCGCTTGTCCCTAGGCCTCGTGAATTTAAACGTCCCACGAGGCTGGCATCCCGCTCCTACCCCTACACCGTGGAAACTGTTAGATGTAGACGTCTCTTCTACTCCAATAGCTTCATGTCTCACACATCTCGCCTATGGAACCCCCTTCCCTATTACTGTTTCCCTGACAAATACAATCTCCAACGGTTTAAGTGTAGCGTCAATCGACATCTCCAGTTGCCTTGATCTATCCATTTCCCTTCTCCACATCCTTTCATTTTTCATTCCTATCTGCTCTCGCTCCAAATCTTCTGTAACCCCCTTGCCTTGATCGACCCACTGTCTTTCTCTTTCTCCACATCCTCTCCTTTACCACTCCTATCTGCTCTTCCTCCAACCCTTTTTTAACCCCTTGCATGATAGTGGCCTCCAGCCTTGCTTGGGGAGATACGCTTAAAAAAAAAAACATGGATATGCTATCCAGACTAAATTTCGACAGTAAAAAAAATTAGAATTGTCTGAAAATTCAGAAGATAAAATACTACATTGGGTTGAAATGGGCGTGTTACTCCTAAATCATCTGAGAATGGAAACTATAAAAGATCCAGGGTTAAGCAGAATTTCAGACGGAATAAAATGAAACACATGGAGCAATTGTTCAATGGCAGAAAGACCCTACAAAGAATCAAGGCGTAAGTTAACTGTAGAGAAAGACGTAATACCCCCACTAAGTTTAAGAAAAGAAGTACTAAAAGGTGTACATTGTGGTCGTGACACAAATGGGATTAAAATTACAAGCATGGTGGCCACCATATTCTCATGATGTTGAAGATGATGTAAAAAGGTGACCAAAATGTTCTGGAAAAAAAAAAAAAAAATCGGCAAAACAAAATTCACTCCTGGCTTAAAGAAAAAGAACCATGAGCTCAGGTACACATGGATCAGGCCCATATTAAAGGCATGGGTCTATTTTTAATTTTAGTAAACTCATTTTCAGAATGGCCTGAAGTAATTAAGGTTGCTCACAGAAAGCCACCACTGTAAAACAAATATTAAGAATAATATTTTCAAGGAACTAAAACTTTGGTCTCACACTAGAATTTTGCAAGGAATGTTTGTCCTTGTGGCTAAAACAATTGAATGGAATTGCAGAAAGAATGGTGCATATTGTGAAAATGCGACTAAAAGCATTTTCCCCATCTAATGATAATATTTACCAAGATTACTGTTAAGCTATAGGATAATTCCACATATGCCGTCAGACTATAAAGTCCCTTCACATTAATGGGTAGACAGAGCATCCATAACAATGTCATTTTCAACAAGTGAAAGTGTCTGGTATAAAAAAGACAACCTAATCCAGAGAAGGTGAACTTTGTAGTACAGAAAGGACACAACACAACAATACTAACAAAAAAATGACAAAATGTAGTGGCCCATGTGAGTTAATTCAGATGCAGAATGGAACCTGAGGATATACAAATGGATGAAGACTCTGAAGGTGAAGACCAGGAAGAGGAGGAGGGGACTAATGAATCCGGTAGTGAAACTGAACAATCTTTGGATGTTAATGACCAGAAATCTGAGGGGGAGTTGGAAGAGGAAAATAAACTCAGACCGAGGTCCTTAGAAGAAAAAAAATAAAGATAGACACCAAGACAGTTTAGATTCCCAAGAATAATTAGAAGTCAAAGATCAATGAAAGGCATAAGGCCATTTCGGTTCAGGGAGATATAAAATGAATTACTGCTATAAAAGCAGTATATAACAGCAAATGCCAGTCTATCTACCAGCTGTTGATCTGACAATGTCTATTCCAGAGAGTAGTCTACTTCATAATACTTTTTATCCCAACCATCTGGTCAGATACACGCTTCATCATTATCATAATTATCATTATTATTATCATTATTTTATTGCTACTTTCATTCCTTCTTATTGATGCTTTTTATCCTAACCTTTTGGTCATATGCACTCTTCATTATTAATGATTATTATTATGATTATTATTATTATTATTTTATCACTAGTTTGATCCCATCTTATTATTGATGCTTTTTATACCAACCCACAGGTCAGATATACTCTTCATTATTGCTATCTTATTATAATTGTGCTTGTTCCTTCCTTAGTTACTTAGTTCATCTGTCCATTACACTCTTCAGTACTGATCTGTATTCGGCATCTCACTGGCGGCAATTTTCAAAGAAACACTCTCACCCTTACCCACTCCAAAGTAGTTAGAGGAGCGGCTATGGAGGATGCCTATAACAGTCCATTAAAAACAGCACAGCATGATGAAATTACTAATTATCTTGCTTACCAATATGCTTCTCCTCCAGAAGGTATGTGAAGACTGTCAGAGTTTGAGCTACATAACATATCTCACAATGTCTATGGACTTGCTGTACATATTGAAAACCAGCAAATAGTTGTGCTCTTGGGGATATACTTTAGGCAAGTCCTACCCATATTGCCAAGAGGAATTTGTGTGGCAATCATTGAAACCTGAAATTAAAGATTCACCACTATGGCTGATTTTCATCCAATACAGATGAAGCCAAAACATGGGGACAACAGCAGATCAAAGGGAATTTGCAGCATGGCAATGGAATATCAGCAGCTTCACAAGATCCTAATCTTGCTGTGAATGACATAGAAGTGCCTCAAATTTCATGTGTTGAAGGCTGTCTGGTGGATGATATCTTCAACAATACATCTGAGGAAGAGTAATTCTTTTGCCAAAGAACTCAGACTGCCTCCTAATCAATGAAAAAATTTTGAGACAACTTCCAGGTAACTGATGCACCTATTATAGTACAGATAATGTTTTGACAAATGATTCTGCTGGGAGTGAGTTCTACCCACTTGAATTTCTAAACTTTGACACCATCAGGAATGCCTCCTTATAAATTGAGTTTAAAACCCAGCTTAATAGTAATGCTCCTTCATAACATTTGTATCCAGAATGGACTCTGCAATGGTACAAGACTGGAAGTGGTGGGCATGTATCAACATTCAATTGAAGTTTCCTTGATTAGTGGCTCACTAATTGGCAGACTTGTCCTCATCCCCAGAATAAAGCTGGCGCCAAGCGACTCTAACTTGACATTCACCTTGGAGAGAACCCAGTTTCCAGTCCGCTTATCATATATCATGATTATTAACAATTTACAGGGGCAGACAATTGAGAAGGTAGGATTATTCTTACCTCAGCCAGTGTCCAGTCGTGGGCAATTGTATGTGGCTCACAAACTCTCAGGTGTAAGCGTTAAGGTGATGGAGGCAGGCAGACAAGGAAAAAGAAAAGGGCAAACTGTTACTAAGAAGATTGTCTGCCAAGCGGTACTGACTTCAAAGAGTGGAGTGTTTTCACAAATTCTTGAGACCCTTGATTACATTAGATATGTGTCCTTGGTTTATATATATATATACACACACACACACACACATATATATTATAAACTGTTATATTGGAACATGCAAGTTACCATGACAAAAATGCATATTTGTTTCAATGTTTAATTTAGACATCTCATCAGGTCGTTAACATTGGTATGATTTTATTTCAAATTACAACTTATGAAACATCACTTCTTTTTACATTTTTGACGATTTTTCATAGAAGGCAAAGAAACAAATAAATAAAAAATATTCCATAAAAGGAAAAGAAAGAAAAAAGCAAATTAAAAAAAGAAGCAAATAAGAAATCAATAAAAAGAAAGAGGAAAGAAAAGAAAGGTATAAGAAAGCAGCCCTACTACAGAGAAAAGGGAAAAAGAAGGGGAGGAGTATATCCAAATTTTACAGATACAAAGGAAAAGGAAAGAGAAGAAAATAAGACACGAGAAGTTGTTGATACCAGTTTAGCCAATAAAGACATGTTAAGATGGAGAATTCAAAATTGAACGGAAATATAACGTGACAAGATAGAAACATATTTTAGATACATTGTAGCATTTAAAACTTTATGGCATTTTGAATGAAATCACATATTTAAACAAAATTAAACATAGTACATAAATAAGACACTTTAAGAAGAAAAACCATATACAAACAAAACTACTTAACTATACCAACCTTAAATGATAAATCAGAATACAAAACTTAATCTAGAATAAACCAATAAGGATAACATTAAAATGTTTATATAAAGGTAATATAACATAAGAGGAGTGATTATTGAGTTATAAAGTTTAGCAAGATTGTAAGGTTAATTCCTTAATATGCCTGCAATTCATCGTAGTTTCAAATCACTGATTTAATAATTGATTGTTATTCAAGAATTTAATTATTTGCATTTTCTCCTGTAGACAAAGGAAACACAGTTCCAGCTTGTTTGAGATTTTTCCATTTAACTTTAGGTGTTTTGTTTGCCTCTTTCAATTTCCAAAAATATTTAGAAAGTGAAGTCATATTTTGTTTGTCAGCCTTAGTAAAGGATGAGAGATGATTATACAAACATATCTTAAAAGTATTCATTGTGCTCCCAATATATATTTTAACAATCCTAGGATTTTCAATTGATGAAATAGAACACATATACACAAGGGATTTCATTAAGCACTTGTTAGATAAAGGACATTGGTCAGGATTCCTACAGTTACATAGGTTAGTTATACAAGACAAATTAGAATCGGTTACAGTTATTACTGTTATATAATTTCAATGTTTTATTGTTGTGTGATTTATTTTCTCTAGATTATTAGTACAACTATAGCTAAGTTTTAGAGTATTCTGATTGAAATATATATATGTATATGTATAAAATGAATATCTTTCAAAAGAGAAAACTATATGTGGCATGTATTATATAGTTTTGTACATATATAGGTCTAGTGTTTTCTGTATTCATATCAGAGGAAACTGGCATGGCTCTATGTTGGGAGGTGGGAGTACCATGGACTGATTGGCATTGGTAATCTTTGCACACATGGTGGACACTCCCAAGTATCTCTATGCATTGACTATTTTCCCAGCCTATGAGTATTGTATGTTAAAAAAAGGATAGATTTAATGGCTAAATTTTATTTAGCTTCAATGTGTTATTTTTATACATATATATGTAGAAAAAGTTTATTTACTCAACATTCTGTTAGGTGTTCCATGGAAAATCTATGAGCCCCATTATTATTATTTCATTACTAGTTTTATTCCAACTTATTTTTGATGCTTTTTATCCCAACTTCCTGGTCAGATACACTCTTCATTATTATTATTTTTATTATTTCATTACTAGTTTTATTCCATGTTATTGATGTTTTTTATCCATACCCCCTTAGTCAGATGCATTCTTCATTATTATTATTATTATTATTATCATCATTATTTCATTGCTAGTTTTATTCCATCTTATTATTGATACTTTTTATCTCAACCCTCTGGCCAGATAGACTCTTCATTATTATTATTATTTCATTTCTAGTTTGATTGCATCTTATTTTTCATGCTCTTTATCCAAACCATCTGGTAAGATGCATACTTCATTATAATTATTATTATTATTATTATTATTACATTGCTAGTTTGATTCCATGTAATTGTCCGTGTTTTCAACTTTACTCCAAGTGGCCGTATCCCAACATATCATACCATTTTTGAATCAGGCTGACTCCATGAGCAATTAAAAATATTCCAAGCCGGATCTGGACCTGCCATCTTAAAATTTTGGACTCCCAAAATTGAGATTGATTTTTTTTTTTTTTTTTTTTTTCTCATGATTATTTTCGACAAATTTTTTTGTACAATAACAATTTTTATAACTTGGAAATAAATTTGTGAATCAAATCAAAATTCAATGAAAGTCACCCATCAAAATAAAAATAATTCATTTTATTTTTTTATGGGAAGTAAGGACCTACATGCATCAAAATGTCTTTAAATTAATTGGCGGCAGAAGAATTATCTTTGAACTTTTAAAAGGTAAACTTCAATATTAATGCAATACTTAAATGCAGTAATCACTTTTTGGTTCTTCTGTAGTTTATTGTTGCCTATCACATCTACTCCTCCCTACGTATGAAGGCCCAATTAAGTGACCTCCACGGGAACTAGCTTAAATGTCACCCAATAGGACAGACTTTAAGCTTGTCATATTATTGATGCTTTCTATCCCAACCCTCTGGTCAGATACACTGTTCATTATTATTATTATTATTTCATTGGTAGTTTGATACTGTGTTGTTATTGTTTTTTTTATCACAACCTTTTGGCTAGATCCACTCTTCATTATTATTATTATTATCATTTCATTGTTTGTTACATTCCATCTTATTATTGATGCTTTCTATTGCAATCCTCTGGTTAGATACACTCCTCAATATTATTATTATTATTTTATTTTTAGTTTGATTCTGTCTTGTTTTTCATTCTAACCATTTGGACAGATACACTGTTCATTATTAATAATATTCTATTACTAGTTTGATTTCATGTCACTATTGGTGGTGTTTAGCCGCACCTCTGGCTAGATATACATCCTTGTTATTTATCCTTTTTATTATATTTTTATTCCATCTCAAACTGCTTTTGATTATTGTGCAAATATATCAGAAAATAAAATTTCTTTAAATCTCAGCTGCTGATATCCCATTTGTTTTTTTAATTTCTTTCAATTAGTATATAATCACAATTTAATCTTTTTTCTTTTTATAAAAATACATTTCTTTCTCATGTGTGATGATGAATTTTGATTTCAAGTTTCTTTTAATTGCTGTTTCATTGACGGACTGTGTTTTTTTTTTAATGTTGAAAATTTCATAGTTTTGTTTTACAAATTAGTTTTGCTTCATTTAATCTCATCTGGAAGAAAACTGTTTCAATGTCTTTCACATATATAACAATTCAAAAGTTTGAATTCACTCCTGGTAATTTTTAAAGTTGGCCCCAAAAGTAGTTTTCTACTTTAAATATGAGAAAATTATTATGGTTAAAAAAAAAATGGATTATTCTTTTGATTATTTTGATTCCTTTAATTCCAATTGCAGATAATCCCATTTATTTTTTAATTTCTTTCAATTAGTATATAATCACAATTTAATCTTTTTCTTTTTATAAAAATACATTTCTTTCTCATATGTGATGATGAATTTTGATTTCAAGTTTCTTTTAATTGCTGTTTCATTGATGGACAGTGATTGTTTTTTTGTTTTTTTTTTTAATGTTGAAAATTTCATAGTTTTGCTTTATTTAATCTCATCTGGAAGAAAACTGTTTGAATGTCTTTCACATATATAACAATTCAAAAGTTTGAATTCACTCCTGGTGATTTTTTAAATTGGCCCAAAAAGTAGTTGTTTTGTACTTTAAATAAGAGAAAATTATTATACATGGTTAAAAAACAAAACAAAAGACATGTTTTTTCATTATAAGTTTTATTATGACAAAAGAAAAAAAAAAAGCATTTTATGAGTAAATTCTGCTCTCATCAAAATATCCTCCTTTAGCCTTGATTACTGCAGCAGAAATTTTTGGCATTCATTGCAAAAGTTTCTCAAAGTATTAGTTTAATAATTGATCCCATTCTTTTTTTCATTGACTCTAAGAGCTCTTTTTCATTTTTTTCATTTTTTTCCCACACTTCTGTCAAATTCACTCCATGCTAATTTTGAGGGTGGCTTCAAATTTCTGAACTGCGGTGTATGTAGTTGTCTCCCTAAAAGTCAATAATATACCACAAACAATAAAGTAATCAATAATAAATAATCAATAAAAAGTTAACATACTCTATAAAATAGGTACAAATATTTCTACTTGATAGCCTCTACAATAATTTTAAACATAACTGTTATCGTCCAACCAATAATTGTTTGGATAATACAGCAGATTGTGCCACTCATAATGTACTATTGACCGGCATATATAAATAGTGGAGATGGGCGGTTTAACTGAAAAATCAAATTTTTTCAGTTTCATCTTCACACTGTGAAACTGCATCAAAATGTTTTATGAAACTGAAATTGTTTTTTTTTTTTGTTTTTTTTAAAGTGCTATCACTTCTGAGTGAGCATATCCAAAGAAACACTATTGGAAAGACTTTCAGATGTTAATAAAATTTAATTTATCAACATTTTTTATACCATTGTAAGAGAAAAAGATTGAACAAAAATATGTTAAAAACATTCAATTGACTAGTTTTAGGAAATAAATGTGAAATCTATTTGTTTACAAAAGAAATGAAGGAAAAAAGGTAATACGACAGATATTACACTTGCAAATCATAGAATCTTTTCAAAGAGAAAAAAGGAAAATATATGATTTCTGAAATCTTTGTTTCAGTTTTTAAAAAAAAAAACGTTTTGTGGTAAAATTAAGTTAACAAAATGGCGAGTAAAAATAAAAATAGTTGCCAGTTTCTTCTTAATGTTAAATTTTATGAAGTTGGATTTTTTGTAAGGGTTTTCTGGTAAGCCAGTTGCCCAATCACGAAATAAAGTTGTTGTAAACAAGAAAAATAAATGAAGATTTTTTTTTTTTTATAAACAAATTTGTTTTTTATCTAGGGAATGCACCTAAATTAGATATTAAGATTAATTAAAATAGTTCTTAATTTCACTTTTAAAATGTGTATATTTTTAGATATGTGAGTCTCTAGTGTAAAATAAAATTGTTTGTTTTCTACAAATAAAATTATGTTTCTATCTAGTGAATACACCTAAAATTAGATATTAAAAAAAATGAAGTAAGTTTTAATCTCAGTTTTAAAATGTGTATATTTTTAAAACTGCAAGTCATTGTTTTTACACCCAAAGTAAAAATTATTCCTTTTTAGCCACTAGTATTTGGTGGGTGTTCTGCCTATAAAATTCTTCTAAACAAGGAAAATTAATTCATTTTATTTTTACAAATATGTTTATGGTTTTATCTGGCAAATACACTTAGGTAAGATTATATTAAAATGATTAAAATAGTTTTTTAATTTCAGTTTTAAAATTTGCAATTAAAAAAGAGCAGGTGATACTAGCAGATTTGGAAATCTGCACATTCTAAAAATTAAATTAAAAGCTTTTAATTATTTTTAATATTTAATTTGCTAGATAAAAACATGAATTTATTTTTAGGAGAAAAGGTAACTCACTGATTTTCCTTGTTAAAAAGAAATTTATTTGTAAAACCCCAATAACAGTTGACTGGCATACCAGAAAAGACTTGCCGTATTTTTAATTATTTTAAACATGAGGGATTTCATTATTTTGGCTTTTTAAAAGCCATATGAACTAATTTCTGGAGAGCTATACCATTTTCTTTCGCAAATGTGTTGTCCAAAGACACAAATATAGATGTTTTATGTGACAATTTCTTTCGTATTTTACCAATTTGTTAATAAATATGGTAGTTACTTATACTTGACAATTTATTCAAAAGTTTAATAAACTTTAAAAGTCATGAATTCTATGACTAAATGATCTTTAAAGCCTAAAAACTGACTTTAGGTGAACACTCCCTACTTTATTACCCACCCTGGTTGGCAGTTTTCGGGTTTTCAATTCCAGTGGTCTTTAACACATATCTATAAATTTTTATTACCCTTGCTTAAAACCAAATATTGACCCCTTATGCACCTGTTCCACAATGACAGATGCTTCAAAAAAACATCATTTGAAAGTTGAAAAATATATGGGGCATTTATTTTACACAAGAAGACAGTAGTTCCAATAATTTGAAAGTTCTTTTACCACACATACTATCAGTTAATCTTTTTTTTTTTTTCTTTGCTGCTTTATAATTTTTGAAGGATTTACTTCCACAGGTCAGAAAAGAAATGAACATAGTCCTGGTTGTAGTTTAAGGTGTCTTCTAATTGAGTGTACAATTTCAAGAATACTGATAAAGATTGGTCACTTTGATTTTATAAAACAAAGTAACATGTAAAATTTAGTCTTGAAAAACATATTTTGAAAGGACTAAGTTGCAAATTTATAAATCTCAAAAATACTAATTTAAAAAACTGAATCGAAAACTGTGGTATCAAGAAAAAAAAACGGAAACTGATACCGAACATAAATTGCCAAACCGACCAACTCTAATAGTCAAGCCAGAAATACATGTGTCCTGAAGATTGCGTTGAAGCAAGAAACGGGCTATTCTTTACCAACATGTTTTGTCCACTGATGGACTTCATCAAGGCTAAGATTTTATTTTGCAACATGTTTTTATAAAATAATTTGCCTTGATAGCATCTATCAGAGGAAGAAACATGTTGGTAAAGAAAAGTGTCAGGTCCAATCTTTTAGGGAATGACTGCAAAACATTTTTCAAATGCATGCTGGGATTCTTCCAAAACAATAAAATAGGTTGGTTCTTGATTTCATCCGACTCTGTCCCAGTTTGTCTTATCTTGAAGTCCAAACACGCTTTGGTGTGTCAACGCCAAGTCTTAGTTTTTGAACTTTTTGCCATATTACTGTTGCTTTGCCTTATAACTGTTAATCTGCCTTGCATATATTGTTTGCTTGCTTTATATTATTTTTTTGTCTTCCTTTCTTTTCTTTATCTTTTTATTGCTTCTTGCAAACGTTGTCAATTCTGTTTGTTGGACAGTTCTGTTATTTATTTACATTTAACCATGGCCTCTCACTCTACAAAAAGTCTAACATTTTTCTTTATTCATATTGTCTTTTTACATCTATTTTTTTTATCTATATTGGTGTTTTTACACATATGTCATTATGATTGAAAATGCTACACTTTTTACTTACATTAAATAAGAAAAAAAAAGATCCACTCAGATCAGTAGAATTGTAATCCAGGATTTTGCTTGTTCGATTCTCTTCATCTCTGACACAAAATGGTCGTAAATCACTAATGTGATGAAGATGACCTGTTTGTTTGTTTTGAGATCGGCTTTGTTAGCATGTTTGTTTCTTTTCTCATCCACTGGTGGAATTAACTCCTACACTCTCCAATGTTTGGCTTTGCTGGTGCCGCCAAAGTAATTGGTACTTCTCTCATTCTTGCAGAGCTGACTTCCTTGTTGGTGCAGTCATTTTTGGCAGTTCTTGGCAGGCCATATTGATTTTCATGTTTAGTACTATCTCGCATTGCATTTCATACCATTATCCTGACATCGTTCTCATCCCTCCATCCCTATCCCTTCCCTCCAGTGCCTGCCAACGTCAGGTAGTTAGTGGGTGTAATGTACATAATGTGTTGTTTTCTGTAAATGCTATTAAAGGCACCCACCCTGCTGTTGTGTCTGTTCAAGTATCTCACTCAAATGGTTTTCCCTTTTCTTCACCAGTTTATTATTACATCTCTCTCTTGTTATTTTGTATTTCTGTTACACTTCCTCTGCAAACTATTGTTGTTTTTCTCTCTTCTCTTCAACACAAGTTGACGGTAAACAGGGATACGCGTGCCCACAATAAAACAGTATGTCAAAAGGACAGTTTTTCCCATAACACCGTTTTTTTTTCTTTGGCAATGTTTATTGTTTTAAAAAGCGGTTATTAGAATTGGAATAAAACCTAAACATGTGATAAAAGTGAATTTGTACAATTTTTTTTGTTCTTTAAATTTACTACAGAAATATTAAACACTATTAGATTTATTTACAAGAATAATTTTATATTTATAACATTCTAAAAACTAAAACAATTGATAGGCAATTAGCCGATGTTTTGCCAACCGTTCCAATACATAATATAATAAGGGTGAAAATCAACAATCGAACTGTGTTTATTATTTTTGTTGTCAGTTCTCAAAACTAAAGAAAATCTATAAATTCACTTTCATATGTTTGGGTTTTATTAAAATTCTAGTCTTCACGATTTAAATTAATGAACATTGCTGAAGAGTAAGGCTAGTTAACAGACGCCATTTTTGAAAAAGAATGTCCAGTTAAATCCGTTCATCAATTATTGCAACAAGATTTCAATGACTTTCTTAACAAAAAAAGACGCAGGGGAACAACTCTCTAGAACTGATCATCAAAAATTAAATATGAGTTTTGATTGACATCAAACAATCATTACTTGATAAATATTTGTTCGGATGCAATTAGACTAGTTCTGATATCCTGACACTACTTTCAGACTAGATATAGTAGATTATCACTTAGGAAATGTTCTAAAAATGCCAAATTGTGATGTTTTTTTTACTTCGAGGCAAGGCATAGTTCAACTTACAGCCAGAACTGGAGGCCTATCTCAAATCTTGTTCCACTATGAACAAAGTTTTTTAATTTCGGTTTAGACTTGTGGCAGTTTGTGCTGAAGATGTTGGAATGCTGAAATTCTAAATTTATCACAATGTGGTATACTCTAGAACAGATCATCTAAAATTAAATATGAGTTTTGATTGACATCAAACAATCATTACTTGATAAATACTTGTTTTTAGGATGCAGTTGGACTAATTCTGATATCCTGATACTACTTTCAGACTAGATATAATAGATTATCACTTGGGAAATGTTCTGTAAATGTCAAATCATGATGTTTTTTCGAATTGATTGACTGATCTTTTGCCAACCATTCCAATAAACATTCCAATAAATAAATAATGTTTATTTTTGTTGTCAATTCATAAAAACAAAGAAAATCTATAAATTGACCATCATATGTTTAGGTTTAATTACAATTTTAATCATCACTTTTTAAAACAATAAACATTGCCGAGGAGTGAAGGTAGTTAAAATAATAATGGTGTCAAGGGAAAAACCATGCTTTTGACATTGTCTTATAACAGGCATGTTTCTCCATTTTTTGCCAAGTTGACATCCATGTTGCTTTTCAATTTGATTAGTCCCCACAGTCTTTAGGTGAAAGGGAGTTTGTTGTTCCCATCTCTTCCCCAAAGTGGGATCTTTTTCACTGCAGTTTTAGATGCCCCTAGGTTACAGGGTACCAGTTGAATGGAAGAATTCCTTACTGCATGAAGGGATTATTAGTTTGGCATTCTAGGTCCCTAGTAGCATTTCTGAGGCAGGACAACTTATTTGGCAGTGCCCATCTCCTCATCAAGTCACTTTAGACAGATTTTGTGCGTGTGGGGAGGGGGGGCTATTTTCCACAATGTTGTGAGCCTATTGCTACTTTCTCGCTATTTCTATGGCAAATGTTCAGATGAGCGCTCCATTCCTTACTTCCGCCAGTTCAGACCTTTACAGCTTGGTCATGTCGTGCTACTTCCGTGGAATCAAATCACTTTCATTCATTCTATATTCCAGGCTTACAGCTGCATCATATTGAAACACTGATTCCCATATGATCATCAAAGTTAAGCAACGCCGAGCCTGGTCAGTAACTAGATGGGTGACCCCTTGGGAATACCAGGTGTCATAAGTTTGGATGTGTGGGTGGTGTAATGGATAATGGCTCGGAATTGTTAATCGGAGACCTGTGCTCCAATTCTCGTTTGTTATATTCACTTAATGCAAATACTCTTCGGAGAGGTATGAATCCACCGCGTCTTTCCGCTACACCCCCCACTATGGATTAATAAGTAAGACATGAATCACTAAATCATTATCTCAAAAAAATTCTCACAATCTAAAAATATTTTCTGGTTTTGAATAACTTGCAAAGGGTTGATAAGCCATAAAAAAACTAACTCCATCAATTGTAAGGAAGCGTTTCCATTTAGACAGCTTTTTCCCCCCAAGAACTGCTGCTTTGTGGAACAGGCTCCAGTATGAATGCTTCATCGAATGCTATACAATCTTCAAGTTGATGGTCAGTAATTATCTACCAAATCTTCGTAATCTTAATTTCTTTCTTTCACATTTCACTTCATATCATTCAGTAACCCTCTACCTCGAGTGGCTCTTGAGCCTTATATTGATTGAGCATTAGAAAAACAAAAAAAAATCACTGGGTTATAATGGTTCCAGTAGGAAGGAAGAATTCAAGGTATCCTGGTATTTCTAAGACATGTATTTATTTGGCAGTGTCCATCTCTTCTCCAAGTCACTTTTGACAGATAATACTGGGTTATATGGTACCAGTTGCAAGGAGAAATCTTTGATCTGATTGTACATTGTGGCATGCAGGGCCACTACTAGGAATTGCAGGCACCAATTAAAAAAATTGAGGGTGGGTCCCTACTGTATAAAAGTAAAAATTTATGTATGTTTATATTTTGTGTCATATGCTTATCTTTAACCCCAAAAAAAACAAAAAACATTAAATGCTTGATATACTAAAATTTTGAAAGGTAGTTTTCAAAGCCTCAAGTTCTTCAACCAACAGATAGCCATCAATGTCTTTAATCTTTTCAGTAACTACCTCTTTGGCGGTTCTCTCTTTTATTGTGATGTCTTTTAAGGCTGCTTCAAGGTCTGCTCTGTGTTTCCTTATTTCCAGCTTCAGTATACTTTGAAAGTTATTTAGAAATCCAAATAATTTTACATGTCTTTTAAGTTGTTCACTGGTTTAGCACTAAGTTGATCTTTTGTCTCAAATGAAAACATTCTCTTCCTTCTATGTAGTTCTTTTTTCTTGAGATTTTCTAAATTCCAATGGTAATTTAACAGCTTCAACCAATTCATTTGCACCATCATTAAAACTTTCCTTTCTATAAATTCTATAAATGATAAGTTTTTCAAATGACTTCATGCCTTCATCAATGGCCTTTGTTTCACCTTGTAGTTCTTTGTTTACATAGTTAACTTTAAAAAGTACCAAAATATCAAAGAAACTAAAACTTTGTAGTCTTTTAGTTGGTTTGCTAAACATTCAACTTCTGCTTTTACTTTGGGCTCATCGGTTATCTCTGATATTTCCACAAGTACATCATATACTTCTCCAACCTGATAACGAATAGCTTTAACACTATCAACCTGACACACCCACCTTGTGTTTATTGCTCAAGGGTTTAAATGATAACCTGGGTACATGTTTTTTTAAAAACTGCCCACCTTTCTGTTGATGCTGAGAATAATATGTAGATTGTTTGCAGAATTCCCCAAAATGTTATAGCATCTCGACAACACTTGGCTACATCTCCGAGTAAAAAGAAATTGTGATATGCACAGGGTACAAAAAATGCTCTTGAATTGTCCTTCAGCAGTTGTGCTTGTACTCCAGATGTGTGACCTTTCATGTTGCTACTGTTGTCATAGCCTTGGCCTCAAATGTCTTGCACTTCTAAAATTTAATTCTTTCAGTGTGCTTAATAATGTTTTATATAAATCTTCTCCTGTGCTACTTTAAACTTGTATAAACTTTATGGAATGTTCATAAACACTCTGAAGAAGCTAAATTACCATCAGTCACATACATGATTGTTAGAGACATTTGTTCTTGGTGACTCGTATCAGGTGTGCAGTCTAAAATAATGATGTATTACTTAGCTGCTTTTAAATGTTTTGGTCTGCTGTAGCCATGATGTTTAGTTCATTCTTAGTATTTTTTCTTAAATATTGATTATGAAATTTGTGGGTTTTGATTTTTTGTAAATGTGTATTAAGAACAGGATCAAACTTTCCAAGCAGCTCCACAGAACCTAAAAAGTTTCCATTTTTGCAAACTCTCATTACCAACATTTTTTTTCTGTTCCTCTAAATGCTAAATTTCTTTCAGCAAGAATCTGCGCCATTGCTACTAAGCTTTTGAATACTTGCTGCCAGTGCTTTGCATATTCATTGACGATTTTTTCACTCTCTTTGTCAATTGTCTGTCCACTACAAAGACTTTGGTGTAACTCCCAGAAACCCCATGTGGCTTCCAAATAGTTCTTTGAATTTTCATGCTCACATAAACTTGTATGAAGATTAGACGAGTTGTTGAACCCATTTGTTGATAATGCACTGGTTGTGTTCTTACTAAAAAGTTTGTAATAAAAGCAATAAATTCTATGTACACACTGAGAGTCTATAATCCAAGGTCTTTCAATATTCTTTCCATTTGGAAAAACACAATCCCTTTTCATTTCTTGGAAAGCTGTTCACTGGAATATTAGGAGGACTTTTCATTGTTAAATAATCTCTTACATTTTTATTTATATCTGCTGGCCAACTGGTTGCGTCATCATACTACATGTTAATTATCATACTACATGTTAATTATCATACTACATGTTAATTACAATTGCACTCATGGATGATCTTTCCTGACATGATGTTTGGGCTTGTTTCTTTTTTCTTTTTTTCTGCTTTGGCCCTGTCTTCTGGTGCATTCAGATCGTTTTTGATTCACAAATTGCGTCTTCCTTTTCTAATTTGTTATCAATGTCGTCATTGCATTTATTGACTGGAATTAGACTCGAGGCTATTTCGTCATTCTCTGAATAGTTTTTGTTTTCTTCATCCTCAATTCATGAGCGCTTCAAAGATGGAGCAACAAGGAATTTTTTTAGGAACATCTCTGTTTTTTCTTTTCAGCTATCTTAGCTCATTTCTCGTCACCACTTAAATATTCCCGCCCTTTGTCTTCATCTCTGCTTGTACTTGCCATGATGTAAGGCCTTTTTATTTATCGCTTTTTTTTAGAAAAGACAAACAATGATAATAATCTGAAATAAGAAAATTGTATTAACAAGGAAGGAGGAGAGGGGGAGGAGGAGAAAGGAGGAAGAAGGAGAGGGGAGGTGGGGAGGAAGGAAGAAGGAAGCAAGTTTGAAGGACGAAAGGACTGAACTTCAATATTAAAAAAAAGTGAACTATTGTCCCAAAATTTGAAAGTTTTCAGAAATCGACTTGTAAAGATTTTTTATGCATTTACTATAATAAATTCTAAAGTATTATGCAGAAATACTTGAAAATTGCTGTGATTATACAAAATCTTATAAGGAAACCACTGTTGAAATTTCATAAGCATAGGATAAGAAGTTTTTGGTCTGTATTGGTATGAAGTTCATAAGTACACAGAACGTCATCGTAAATATCAACAATGCAATGCTTTCCTACTCATGTATGCAAATAGACGATTAAATATTTTTACAGTATTGACATTAGTCGGACTATTGTCCTCATCTTTGTCGCCATATTTGTCACAACGTTTCGGCCGTTGTACGCTCTGGCCTTCTTCAGGTGGTTGGAATTTCGAACCGATCCCTTTATTTCGATCACTGGGGTAGACTGTTCAAACGTTGTGACAAATATGGCGACAATAGTCCGACTAATGTAAATACTGTACATAATACCTCATCTCAGAAATATAGACAGACTCTAAATATTTTTAGTTAGTTAAAATTTGGAAAAACAAATAAAATCACATATGCAAAATGCTAAGATATATAAATTCAGGTAAAACTAATTTCCTGGCCTGGCAAGTACTGCATTCTTCACTGCAACATTTGTTTGGGCTTTTACCAGGAATATAGTGAAAAACTCACAATGGGGGGGGGGGGGGGGGTTGCATAAGGACATTATTTCTCAGGATTTATCAGTATTGAGCCCTTTTCCTGATATCCAACAATGTCCATTTCCCAACACCCACACACACACCAGTACCAAGTAGCTAACTAACTGAAAAAAGATTTGGAAAAAATCCAGGTGATTATGTCATTACAGCATAATATATCCAAAGAGCAATGATGCTCCCGTGAAGAAAACTGTCTTTACACAATATATAAGGAACTTAAAGTACAGCAAAAATGAGAGAAAATATGTTTTTATTGTTAAACACAGGCAAATTCTATCTTTTGGTATCCTCTTTGTTGAAAGACATAACCTTTTGGTTGTTGATAGAAGTGACATGATGACAATTTTCTTATTATCGTCTGCATAATAAATTAAGAATGTGAGGAATAAGAATTTCTCATTCTTCATTTCATGTTTTCACTCGTGGTTTATTCCTCTTTGAATACAGAAAAGGCTTCAAATAGTAACTCTGTTGCTACTAGCGCAGGGCTCCCTTAAGGTGTGGGGCCCAATTTGATAAAATTGGTCAAATAGGCTTAAAACTGGCCCTAGTGGTGTGCCAGTGATGAGATATTTTAAAACGTAGGAATGGTAATCATGCATTTTCAGGTCTGGAAGTCTTCAGTTTTTGTTTTAGTCTTTAGTGATGTTATTTTGTGATGCTAATTTTTATTAAAAAAAATACTTTTTCTTAGATGGCATAACGTCATTTGTATCTGTGGGAGAAGAACGGACCAATAGGCTCAGAGATCTCGGATGTCTAAGATAAACTAAGTTAGTTTTTCAATAGGATTCTCTGGAGAAATGTGGCTGATTCGCAAAGGCAGCACCATTGACAAATTTCCATAGCTAAAGTGTACATGAATTTCAATGCTTGCTTATTGACCAATCGTTTTGGCTCCATTGTTACTACAATGAGTATATAAGACACACAATATGAGAAGGTCACAAAGGCATTACCATTTTGTTGTTTGGTACCAACGAGCCTTTGTCAATGCAGTACAAACCTTTTTTTGTTGGTGTTGGGTTATTGCAACTCCTAATACATTTCATTTGATATCGAACGTGATCAGTCAGATATAGCCGAGCTGAAGTGGGAATGAAATCCTGGCTTCTGATTATGACAGGACAGTCATCAATTGTAAGGCCCATATTTCTAGACACCCTCTACCCTGACATAACTCCCCTGCAAAAAAATTAAATAAATAAAAAGACAGCTCATTCACTATCAAGTATATGGCTCATAAAAAAATCAATGGCCAGACAAACAATTATAACCAAAAGAAGATTTGTAAAATAGCCTGAAAAGCAAACACAGTATATCTAAACTCGGCTTCCTCTGTCCCTCTGCTGAATATGTGTGTGTGTGTGTGTGATGTTGTTGTACAGACTAATATAAATGCAAGATTATCTCGTATGTAAAATTATCAGTTTTTTTCCACTCTTTGTCAATTAATATTGGTGAATGAGTGTGAGGATTTGGCGTTTTCACTGAACGTAAATTCTACAGACATGTAAAAATGTAAGAAACCCTCTACCTTTTCCCATTTGGGTGGGTGCTTGCTTATATATCTTCTTGTAATCCTTTTGTCACACACGTGAACATCCTAAACACAGTTGGGTTGACCTTCTGTCCGGGGCAGACTGACATCAAGACTCAAATGTTCATCTGGTGGTTAGGAGGTTAACTTCAAGTTCAACCCACTGACACACCTGGCTTCTCTGGTCTGGTATAGCATTGAATGCAAAGCTTACTTTGGTATCTCTTAGGGTGAGTCTAATAAATATTGGGGGGATCACAGTTCAATTTCTATAAAGGTTTCTTATTGATATTCAATTCAGATTATCTGTTATTCCTTGGCATGAATCACAACACACACACACACACACACACAGAGCTAGACCCTCGGCCAAGCTTTTCATCAACCAGCCAATGATTATCCCATGTTGCATTTTGGTTCTTGATCTCGTTGGTGTGCATTGAAAAGGGAAAGGGTCTGCTTCATGCTCACAAGATAACAAAGAAAAATGCCACCTTGAGAAATAACAATACAAACCCTGTTTCCCTTATTATAAAATATCTATTTTTTTCTGGGCTTCACTTGTTTATTTGGATGGGTAGGTAAGTAACATTTGGGAGAATTTCTGTGATGTCAGCTCTTCTCACTGCCAACACCTTGCCCATCTATACATCCCAATGTGGTGGTTAGAAATACAAATGAATGGCATCAGAACCACGCAATAGACAAATCTGTCCCCTACCAGGGTTATATAATAACTGACTCCCATCCCAACCATGACTGTTAATATAGACCAGCACCCAGATACACTCTATTTCTGGTTTTGTTGTCACTTGATCTCCAAAAAAAAATCCTCATCCACTCTTTTACTTCCCTGTTCCCCTTTGGTCAAATTGGATGCAGTTGAGAAAGCTAGACTTCAAAAAGAACCACCTGCTGGCTATAAAGCAGGAACCTTGAGACGAGATAGTCTCGTCTCCCTTTTCTATGTGGATGTCCATATTATCACACACATACACACAGTTAAGTTTGGATGTGAACCTGACAAGAATGCTAAATATGTAAGGCAATTCAGGAAATTTCTATTTTTCATGTTCTGCTGATATATTGGTGTCATTTCAGCAAAATCTACATTAGCAAGAAAAAAACTGATTTCATGTTAAATATATGAAGCATATGAGACAAAATTCAACCATTCCATCAAAAATCTTTTTTAAAAAAAAGTTAAAATGTTGTTATGAGTAATAAAATGTCATCCAAAGACACATAGACTCTCTCTCTCTATTTTTCTCTCTCTGTCTGATTTACCAAAAACACACAAACCAAACATTCCAATGTCACCTGTTAACTCTGGTATAGGCAGTGCTCCCCAAAAACTAGCCGTAGCAAATATTTTAACGCTTCTTTTTAGAAACAATCGACCCATTACTCTTTGAAAACCCTGGTAATCTCATTAAAAAATTGAAAAACATAAACATGTAAAATAAAGTTTTGGCTGGCTGAGATATTAAATCCTTGTATACGAACATTCCTCTTGACAAATGTTTAAATTTTCTAACTCATAAAATCAAAAATAGACTTTGTTGACTTTTTACAAACTGATCAAAAAAAAAAAAATTTACATTCAATAACAGTTTTTGCAAACTTCTTACGGGCCCTCCTATCAACAGTGTTTTAATCTGACTTTTTGTGAAATTCTTAAGATTTGACCCACTTCAAAATATCTTACCCTAAAATGCTGAATACTTTTTCTATATATCATATATCCCATATGCTAAGATACACCACATAATTAGATAAGTATTAGGTTGGTGCAAAAATAATGTCGTTTTTTGACGTTTAACTTCATGTGAGAAAACGACATTATTTTTGCACCAACCTAATATTTGTTGGAAGGGGAATATTTTAGGATTTAATAGTGTACCATACTAGGAAGTCCATGTTGCCATCTCTACACTGTCATATTTCTTTCTGTTGCAACAAATTATCACATTTTGGACTTACTATTAAATGTCTATGGTACTTATTATTTAAATTTGTGTTATATCTTCACATCAGAAACGACTTGTACTTGGTCGCCACAAGACGCCTCCAGACATTGCGTGTTTGCAGCTGATTTTTCAGGGCTGCATTCAAGGACTCGGTCTGTTGCTTTTGAATCATCACTACCACAGTCCATGATAGAGAAAATAGTCTTTTGGTGTAAGATATTTTGAAATGTGCTAGATTCTGATTAATTAATGTGTCTCATGACTGGCATTTGTTATGCTTGGCAAACCCCTCACTACAACTTGACCATTCAGTGCTAAGATGCAGGATGGTTTTTGGGGGCATTTTTCAGGAACAAAAATGCGTCTTAGCATACGGTAGATGACACCTTACTAATATATCTATACATTAATTAATCAGAATCTAGCACATTTCAAAATATCTTACACCAAAAGACTATTTTCTCTATACAGATGGCACCTGACTAATATCCATATATTGATAAATTAGATCTCATAAATAAACTAAACAAAATCATAAAAGTTTACAAATGAATTCATATATAAAAAAAGAAACAAATAACATCTGACCTTTCTTTGATATTTTGTTAATTTGAACTCTGATACTTGTTGAAAACTAAGCACCTGCCATAAGCTTACAAATAAAAATGACATACACTTTTATTCACATCACCAGATTACTCTGCTTGAACTCTGAAATTTTAATCACTAATTAAATTTTGACCTCTTCAAGTCTAGAATTAGCTATCTTTCCTGTTATCTTGCCCTTTCTTAGGCTAAAATAACTCCACACACTAACCCTCTACCTTGAGGGATCCTTGAGCCTTGTATTGTGTGAAAATTAGGAAAAAAAAAAAAATTATAATGGTGCTTAATACTTTTTTCACTTCTCAAGAAAAAGAAAATCCAGTTTCCTATATATGAGTTTTAGTAAAATTCAAAAAATATCTTCCTAAAACAATAAAAATTGAAAATGGAGTATACATTAATAGCAGCGTCAAGGGAATTACTGTCCTTTTCGCACACCATTTTTTTGCATGTTAAACTTTGCCAATATTTACAAGTTCTCAGTTTTTATTCTATTTTTTCTTTTCTTTTTTTTTTTTTTTTTTTTTTTAAAGGTTTTTGACAAGAAACTCCAAGAAATTAATGACAACTTAAAATCGAAAAGCCCAAATTCCAATCGGTAAGTAGCAGTCGTTATTCAATATCTTTAAAATGCTGAACTCTAAAAATTGAAAACCTTACATTTTCTAAAAATCTGCAAGGCCTCTTATTAAGTATTCAATATGCCCCCCCCCACCCCACCCCCCCGCCGACAGAAAAACTAAAGAAGACTATAACGCTTTCTACTTTCCTTTTGTGGTTAGAAGGTGGGTGGGGAATTCGTTATGGTTTGTTGCAAGGTCTTTAAAGATTGTAACATTGCAGATTAGTGAATGAAATAATAAAAATCATTTGGATAGGTGCACTGTTGGCTTTTAAAAATGGACATTGGACATTTTTGGAAACATTTTCCAACTGATATATGCTATATCTCGTCTGAAAGTAGACAGTCTCAGGACTTCAGAACTGGTCAAACCTTGTACTAACTCAAGCCAAGTATTTGTCAACTTGTGTAGACAATTTATAAGAGATTATTTTAAAGAAATAATTAATAATATTCGCAGTCTACTATATACTCTTATTATTATTTTCAGGTTATCTGGTTCATTACAAGAAGATACCCAAAGGACTCCTTACCAACCTCAAGTAAAGATTTTAAAGAGACAGCCAGGCACTGGTGCTAATACAGATCGCATTGGAAATTCAGCAAAGTAGGTCCTCTCCTTCATAAGGCGTTATTTTTAGCATTTCAACTCCAAGCAAGGCAATAAAGCCACTAAGATGCAAGTGAGTGAGAAAATGTTACTGTGGGGAAAGGACAATAAAAGAACAGTTTTGAAGGAGACGATGATGACCATTGATGCTGCATTTTTTTTGTTTGTAAGATCGTAGTTGGCAGGAACAGGAAAGCCAGAAGCGGGAAGAGTTCCACCACAGGTGATAAGTGCAAGAGAAGAAACTATTAGCATAAGACTTCTGGTTACATCTAGCAATTTCAACAGTAAAATGATGAGACCTAACTGTCAATCTAGTAGTACACTTAAATTCATGAAGTAAAGGTTTCCAAAGAGGAAACTTTATCAGAACAATTGACATTAAAGTATTGATAGAAAAGCTATGTTACCGTGATGAGAAAGTGTTTGAAGCCGAGATGCCAGCTTGGGACTGATAATGTTGCACATTCTTCTTTAGATTTTGTCAAGAATCACTTGATACATAGAAGTTCTGGACCAAATGTGGCAACAGTTTTAGTGCTTGGACAAATGGTAGACTCATAAAGGTGCAAGATAGATTCTGGCAAGAAAAATTGTCTAGCATGATACAGGGAATCAACTTTCACTGTCATGCTAGACAATTAGTCCTACTAGTGTTGTTCTTAGAAAATGACTTTGAATACTGGAAGAAATTCTTACGTAATTTGTCAGCTTCTCATCATTATTTATCTTGGTAGGGGTTCAAGTAAATAATTGAATAAAAACATTTTTATTATCATCAAAATCTACCTGGACATTGATGCATTTCTCTCTCTCTCTCACATATTTCAGAGTTAACATTATATATATATATATATATATATATATATATATATATATATATATATATATATATATATACACACACACACACACACACACACACACACACACAAACATTTTACATATATAAAATGTTAACACTGAAACTTAAAAACTCAAAAGTAGGGCAGAATATATTTGTCACTACCAGGCAGTCTTAAATTGAATTTTCAAGCACTGTTATGCATTATGAATATCAAAACAGACTTTAAACATAAAACAAAATAGACGGCACAAGGATTATCTCCCCTTACAACTGACTTTCTTCTTGACCCTCCTTTTTTATCAACCAACTTAAAATTCCTATGATTGCATTTCTAACTTTATTTATTAGACCCCGGTACAATTCAATGATCAAAATATTTGAGAGAGAGAGAGATATACAACCACATGTCAATTCCATAAGACTAGTGGATCCACATGAAAGTACTGTTGCTCCTGACATCTCGGCTTCAGTCACTTTCCCGTTGCTACTTGAAGGAAAACTACATTTGAAAAGAGAAAAAAACATTTGAAGGATAATTGAAAGGAAAAGACATTTGAAGGAAAAATATTTTTCAGTATTTCCACTGTGGGTGAAAGTCATTTTATCAGACCTACAATCTTCTTGAGATAGTTTGATTGGATTATTGGGGGTGGTCAGGGCATTATCTGTTTCTTTTCAGGATTCCTGTAGAATAAGTGACCCTGGTGAAATATAAATGGCAGAACTACCCAAGAAACAGAATTGACAAAATTTGTAATAAGCAAGGGGGTTAAAAAATAATATTGAGCAAGCAGACAATATATGCAAGACAAAGCAACAGCAATAAGGCAAAAAGTTCCCAAGATAAGGATGGGGATTGACACATGAGCAAATTCTGATAAATGAATGTAGCATTCTGGCTTCAAGGCAAGACAGACTGGGACTGAGCTAGATGAAATCGAGAACTGACCTATTTTATTGGCTAGGAAGAAATCCCAGCATTCATTTGTGTGCTTCTGCCTATAAATTGGGGAGGGGGAAGTATTTTGCCGTCATTCCCAATGTAGAACCAACAGTTCTAGAAATACTTCTCCATATTTAGATTTTATTTTTTACACTTTTTTTGTTTTTGTTGTTTTGTTTTTTTACAATATAAACTTATTTTCTTTTGCATTTTACACTTATTTTCTTTTACATTTCACACTTATTTTCTTTTACATTTCACACTTATTTTCTTTTACATTTCACACTTATTTTCTTTTACATTTCACACTTATTTTCTTTTACATTTCACACTTATTTTCTTTTACATTTCACACTTATTTTCTTTTACATTTCACACTTATTTTCTTTTACATTTCACACTTATTTTCTTTTACATTTCACACTTATTTTCTTTTACATTTCACACTTATTTTCTTTTACATTTCACACTTATTTTCTTTTACATTTCACACTTATTTTCTTTTACATTTCACACTTATTTTCTTTTACATTTCACACTTATTTTCTTTTACATTTCACACTTATTTTCTTTTACATTTCACACTTATTTTCTTTTACATTTCACACATGCATTTTTTTTATTATACATATCTTATTTGAACACAACTCAAAAATACCACTTTTTTTCTTTTTTTTTTTATCCAGTTGTATTTGTTTCTGGGTCTGGTTCAAATGTTAATTTATTGGATATCTCATGAATTTTTTTTTTTGTCACCTCATTTTTTTTTTTTTTTTTTTACCTTTTGCAGCAGTATTTCAATAAATCGTCCAGTGAAGACTTTGGAACAGCGAGAAGCTGAATATGCTGAGGCTCGGCTAAGAATTATGGGATGTGCCACTGGTTATGATGGCCAACAAACGCAGACCCCAGCAGATAATAGGTATTTTCTCCAAAATACTATTTCCATTTTCACATGAAGAATTTTAATTTATCAAAACATTTTCGGTTAACCTACTCGATAATAGCTCAAAATTGCTAATCAGAGAACAGGCTTCCAATTCCCGTTGTTATATTATGTGCAAATACCCTTGGGAAAGGTATAAATCCACTTCTTCTCCCCCAGCTATGGATTAATTAGTAAGATTTCTTCTCTTCTTCTTTATCAGTTGTTTTTAATTATCATGTGGGAGCCTAATCCACATCTGTGGACCCCCTTCCAGGTAACTAACTAGCTGCACGTATGGCAGTTCTCACTCCAGATCTCTAAATGCATTTGTCATGAGGGTCCATTGCAGAGAACTTCCACTCTCTGCAATCACGTTCTGTCAGCTCTCTCCATGACATCTTTGACCTCCCAGGCACTCACTTTTAACTTGAAAGTCACGGGCGCACTTGATAGCACTGCAGGAACACTCCACATGTCCATAACAGTGAAGCCTTCTCTCTCTCAGAATGAGATTGAGATCCTTGAGACCAAGGAGTGCCAGCAACTCACTTTTCCATATAGTGGCCACATCCTGATTATGGCCCTGTCATTACGCTGCAAGCACTGGAGGCGTGGCCTGGTCATGGGCCAGGTTTCACTTGCATGGAGCATCGTGCACAAGGCCCTGCGTGAGAGTTGGCAAGAAGAGAAAACCAGGAGCAGTTCATTGAACTCCCTCCAGGCATTTTTTACCCATACTATGGTTGCAAAGTTGCAACCACCTGCTACAGGGAGCATTACCCTCAGATAGCAAGATACCACATCCAACTCGCCAGTCCATGGTCTGCCATTAATGGGGTGCACAGATCCCAAACAACATGCACATTTGAAATCTAAATCCTTCTTGTGACCCCATATTATGCAGCCATTGCAGAAGATGCTGTTGCTACCTACACCAGTGCGACAAACTGTGCACAGGAAACTGCCCAAGCTTTGCAAGAGGTCAAGCCCTGTGCCACAGATCATTGTCTTTGTCTTCCCCTCATTTACTTTTAGCCCATTCCTCTCCACAGCATGTTTCCAAACCAGGAGCCTCCTAACACACTCATTAAGTTAATCACTGATGATCGGCATAAAGGTCTTCCCAGGGGATGCCAGCACAGAACTCGCATGATAGAGCTTCAAGCTCAGCAATGTGTGCTGCAGACTGAGTACTGAGCCCTGATGGACACCAACCTTCAGCTCAAATTCATGGCTGTAGCCCCTACTGGCACAGACATGTCTCTGAGCATCAGCATACATGCTCCTAACCAGTCGCTTGTCCGCACCAAATTTTCTCAATGCCCACCAGATAACTTTCTGTGACACACGGTCAAATGCCTTTTCAAGATCCACAAAAGCCATGAAGATTTGCCTGTCGATTGCCAGGTATTTCTTCTGCAGCTGCTGGTCAACGAAGATTGCATCTTTTGTTCGCCTGCCCGGCACAAAGCTGAACTGGGAGTCATCAATCGATACCAGCTGCCTGATGAAGCCATCCACAATCCTCTCCAGAACTTTCATGTATGACTCCATCAGCTTGAGACCATGGTAGTTACTCCTATCCATAGCATCACCCTTGCTCTTGTAGAGGCGAACAATGAAGCTCTGCTCCCAGTCAATAGGGATTCTACTATCATGAATGATCACAGTGGCAAGATCATGGTGACACTTGTGTCATCCACTGCTCTGATCATCTCTGCCACTGCTTGTCTTCATTTTGGAGACAGCCTTCGTAACCAAATCAATGGTGATTGTGATGTTACTAAAGCATTATTATCTCAAAAATGAAATTCTTACAATCTAAAAATATTTTCTTGCAAAGGGTTAATAAGCTGTAGACAATGAATCCATTCATAAAAATATCCAAACATGAAAGTAGATTTGTACTTTTCTTTATTCTTGTGAATGACAACAAAGATGTTAAACACTCTTTATTAGGTTTTTATTTACAAGAATAATTTTATATTTGCAAGATTATAAAAATATGTGAACCAACTATAATGAAATATTTATTATTTTCCATTTTACAAAGAAATAAAAAAAATGTTTCATTCATAAATTTAAATAAACAAATAGCAACGAGTGACTAATTATAAATTTTGAAAGAAATGCATTTTCTGGGCCTTTTCAATCAAATAAGTTGACAGCATCTCTTCCTTTGAATCAAACTTTCTTTTAATTTTTGTTTGCCATAGGTTTATTCACATTGTCTTATTCTCGAGTTATTTATAAAATGGTAAATAGTAAATATTACATTGTTGCTGGTTTATATATTTTGATAATTTTGTAAATTTTAAAAAGATTTTGAATAAACATTTCTTTTTCAGTTTATTTCTTCATAAAATGATTAATCGCATTATACTTGGTTCACATATTTTATAATCTTGTAAATAAATGTCGAGAAAGTCATAAGTGTATACAATAATAGCAGTGTCAAGGTAATAACCATCCTTTTGACACACTGTTCTTTTGTGGGCACAAAGGTTAAAGATTGCCAAAAATCAAATCTTTGCATCCAGGCTGAAAGAAATCAGGATTTCAAAGTTGAAAAGACAGTTTTCCAATTCTTTGTTTCTGAATGTTCTGCCACTTATAAAATGTCCTTTTGTTCGTAAGTTAATTGGTTAATCAAGACACACCCACAAGTCTAATTTTAATTCTGACCTTATGTTCCCTATTAGTTTATTAGGTTTTTTATTTACAAGAATAATTTTCTATTTACAAGATTATAAAAATATGTGAACCAACTATAATGAAATATTTATTATTTTCCATTTTACAAAGAAATAAAAAAAATATTTCATTCATAAATTTAAATCAACAAATAGCAACGAGTGACTAATTATAAATTTTGAAACAAATGCATTTTCTGGGCCTTTTTTCATTTGCTCTCTCCACATAAATTCAATCAAATAAGTTGACAGCATCTCTTCCTCGGAATCAAACTTTCTTTTAATTTTTGTTTGCCATAGGTTTATTCAGATTGTCTTATTCTCGAGTTATTTATAAAATGGTAAATAACAAATATTGCATTGTTGTTGGTTTACATCTTTTTATAATTTTGTAAATTTTTTGATCGAAGGCTGTCTTGGGTATGATGATAAACTATGTCCAACAGCAAGGCCTCTGATCAGGAGGTTTTGAGGAGTGTGGGACCACCTCTTAATTGCTGGTGTTCCCATGTCCACCCTGACCTGGGGTGGTAGCACCTGTTAGGGTCCCAGTTAATCCCCAATTAGGTTTAAAACACTATGAAAGTGTAAAAATAGGTTTTAATACCAGAAATACTTTATAAAAAGAAATTATTACCAGCAATACATTTTTGAAAAAAAAATTACCAGCAATAAAAATCTTGTTGGCATTAAATCGCCCATTGAAGTTGATATGCTGTAAAACAAAACAAACTATAAATTTTTGAACAAAAAATATTACCACCTATAGATTTTTTGAAAAAATATTACCAGCGGTATATTTTTGAAAGAAAATTATTATCAGCAATAAAAATTGTCAGCATTAAATAACCCATTGAGGTGTTGATATGTTGTAAACTAAACCAAACCAAACTTGGATAAAAAGATTTCTTTTCAAATTTATTTCTTTATAAAAAGGTAAATGATAAATATCACATTGTACCTGGTTCACAGGTTTTTATATTCTTGTAAATGAACATTGTTGAGGGAATCAACTGTATGCAGTAATAGTGGTGTCAAGGAAATGTCCTTTTGACAACATTTCTTTGCTAGGATTGCCAAAAACCTTTGGATAAAGAACTTAAAACCTTTTGTGTTTTGGAAGAGTTAGAATGTACTAATATTAAAGAAAATAACTTTTTCACCATTATTCATAAATAAATAATAAATATTGTGTTGTAGTTAGTTTACATATTTTGATAATTTTGTAATTTTTTATAATTTTTTGAATGAAAAGATTTCTTTATAAAAAGGTAAAATAAATAGTATTGTATTTGGTTTGCATATTTTTATAATCTTGTAACTAAACATTGTCGAGGGACTGTCATTTTGACGCACCATTTTTCTGGGGGTCGGGGTCGGTGGGGGGTTGCAGGCACACACATTGCCAACACTTCTATGTAAAATTATTCAAGGTGATTTAATCAAAAAGTTTAAATAAAAACAGTCCTAACTTTTTAAAATTTCAATAAGTGGTTTGTTTTTGTAGTCATTCATTTTTAAAACTTTAGTATTTTGACTTTTTTGTGCTGCAACCTGTACTTCTGTGTGCTACATGGACTTCAGGACATGGGCGATTGTGGGTCTCCACAATGTCCTCTTCTTTTTAACTCTAACTCAGTTTTGTTTTTTGCTATCTCTCCTAATCCCTGTTCTGCCAACCATTTTCACAATCTTGTTAAATAGGTAATTGATTGTTTTCTTCTGTTCCTATAATCATTAATGTCCTGTGCGTGTTAAATTCTCCAAGCTTTCTTTCCTTATTATATACCCTAGGAATTTCATCTGTCTCTTTCTGATTCTAAGTATAAGTGTCCTTTTTGTTACCAATTGTCCTAAAACTTTGCTGTTGCTCACATGTCCAGTTCATTCTCATCATCCTTCTGTAGAATCACATTTCTTTTCCCCTCAAGTCTCTTCATTTGTGAGGAGATTGTCCAGCATTCACTGCCATATAGGAGGACTGCTATTACTCAAAATTTTTCCGTTTCTTAATACTTAGTTTTTTTGAAGACATCTTTTGCTCTACCAATTTTAAAACACTTCCTGATTGTGAGATTAGAGATTTCAAGGAACCTTGGACCATCTTTTAACTGCTGTTGTTCCCAGGTCCATCCTGACCTGGGGTGGTAGCACCTGTTAGGGTCCCAGCTATGAGCAAATAGTGAGCCTCCCATACAAAAACACCATGAAAGTATAAAATACACTTTAATAGTAAAAATACCAGTAATACATTTTCTATAGTTGAAGGTCTATAATTGTGTTTAAATTATATAGATTTCAGTGTTAAATAACCCATAGGGGTTGATATACTGCTAAACAAAATAAACAGCCAACCAAACACCAACATGAGCTGTTTCATGACATTAATTCCCATAATATACTACAATTTCTTAAATGCAGCCATATTCCATAATATAACTTAAAAACAACACACCTATCACCACCTCTAGTAATTATATCCGCACAAACATGTATATGCACAAAAGCTGAGTATTATCTGCCATGTATTCAATTGTGAAAGTAGAATAACACATATCATATTTTAATACTTCAAAGCTCCCAAGAAAATTAAATTTAGTCATTAAATGACCCATAAGGAGTTGATGTGCCACTAAACAAATATTTCCTAGATATTTAAATTTTTGTACTTGCTTGATTTTGGTGTCTCTAGCACATAGATCACGTCTTGGGCTGTTTCTTTTTGCTAACAACAAATACTTGCATTGAAAATAAAAGTTGGAATAGTGGCTGCAGGATATGGAGACAACAGTGAAAAGGATAAAAATAATAATCTGCAATGTTATTGGCCCTGATCTGGCATTTCATCTTCAGTCACTTTTCCCACTGCCATAATGTAGCTTCCCTGTGCATTTTCTATAACTACTTTCATGGCCATTGTTCGTATGAACTTTCCACTATGGTACCTTGATTTTATGAATTCAAATGCAATAATAGATTGGTAGATAGGTCTCATCATTTTACAGTTGAAATTGTTAAATGGATCCATAAATCCTATGCTAACAGTTTCTTCTATTGCACTTCTTGCTTGTGGAACTCTTTTTCAGTTTCTTGCTTCCCACGCACCTTTTGATTTTCAAAAAGTTTAAATGCCATGTCAATCATTATCTTCTGTCTTCTTAATTCTTCTTCTTTTATTGTCCTCTCTCCTTAATAGTAGTTTTTCTCATATTCTCTAACACTCAGTAACCCCTTGCGTCCTAGTGGCTTTATTGCCTTTGATCTTCAAACATTTAAATGCAATGTCAATCGTTATCATCTGTCTTCTTAATTCTTCTTCTTTTATTGTCCTCTCTCCTTAATAGTAGTTTTTCTCATATTCTCTAACACTCAGTAACCCCTTGCGTCCTAGTGGCTTTATTGCCTTTGATCTTCAAACATTTAAATGCAATGTCAATCGTTATCATCTGTCTTCTTAATTCTTCTTCTTTTATTGTCCTCTCTCCTTAATAGTAGTTTTTCTCATATTCTCTAACACTCAGTAACCCCTTGCGTCCTAGTGGCTTTATTGCCTTTGATCTTCAAACATTTAAATGCAATGTCAATCGTTATCTTCTGTCTTCTTAATTCTTCTTCTTTTATTGTCCTCTCTCCTTAATAGTAGTTTTTCTCATATTCTCTAACACTCAGTAACCCCTTGCGTCCTAGTGGCTTTATTGCCTTTGATCTTCAAACATTTAAATGCAATGTCAATCGTTATCTTCTGTCTTCTTAATTCTTCTTCTTTTATTGTCCTCTCTCCTTAATAGTAGTTTTTCTCATATTCTCTAACACTCAGTAACCCCTTGCATCCTAGTGGCTTTATTGCCTTTGATCTTCAAACATTTAAAGGCAATGTCGATCGTTATCTTCTGTCTTCTTAATTCTTCTTCTTTTATTGTCCTCTCTCCTTAATAGTAGGTTTTTTTTTCATATTCTCTAACACTTTTGCTTGGGGTGAAATGGTTTTAAAAAGAAAAGAATACTGATTTCCTAAACATGTTCTTTTCCATTTTGCAAGTAGCAACTATCAATGATAAATTAATTTTTAAAAAAATGATTTTGGCAGCAGTTTAAGATGTTTTTAGGAGAATTAAGGTTTATTTGGGGATGGGAGATTGTTCTGGGATGATGATGAAAAAAGGTAACCGTGAACCCCTCCTACCTGACTCGGAGATTGAACTCCTGACTCCCAGAGGATCAGGTGAACATTCCCAGTACTTTTATCCGTCACATCCTGAAGAACACTTTGGCATTTTTTTTTCTTTAAGTTCTTTTCTAATTGGAGGTTCTCTTATAGTGTGATCATATTTACACTAGGCCTGCTGATTGGGTTATTTCAGCATAGTGTACATTGTTTCTTTCAGTTTTGTTGTACTGTCACTTTTATTTTGAAATTGTTCCATCACAATTGATTCCAATGAATCAGAGCTTGCGGCAATATCACATTTCTGGGATGAGGAGTTATTTAATGTTGGGCTATTGTCATTATCTTTATCGTTATTATCGCTATGTTCAAGCCGTTGTGTTCTCCAACCTTCTTCATGTGTCTGCTGATCTGAGTAACCTTCAAGAAATTTCAAACTGAGCCCTTTATTTAATAAACAGGGTTGGATTGTTCTTATTCTGCTGACCATGTCTAAGGGTAGCTCTTCTAGTACTGCTCAGTAAATGCTTCAGCTGAATCTGAGACTACTACCCCAGCCCAGGGGTAATAGCTAGGAGGATTAAGGCATTGATTCATGAATTTGGGGATATTGTAATTGTGAGTTCAATACCTGGGTCGGGCAGAGTATATGTGGATTCTATGGAAACAGGGTTTCAATAACTAATCAGTAATGAGAAGATAATAAGAAACAGGTAAAGGCTTACAGCCACATCACATTGAAATTACAATTTACATACAATCAGCAAAGTTAAGCAATGTTGAGCTTGGTCAGTACCTAGATGAGTAACTGCTTGGGAATAACAATAATAATTATAATAATAATTGGATGTGTGGGTGGTGTAATGGATAATGGCTCGAAATTGTAAATCAGAGAGCTGAATTTCAATTCCTGTTGAGTTTGTTATATTCAGTTACATTCAAATACCCTTGGGAGAGACATCACCTCTTCTATCCCAAGCTATGGGTTAATTAGTAACCATTATCATCTCCCCCAAAAATTCTTACAATCTAAAAATATTTTCTGGTTTTAAATAACCTGCAAAGGGTTGATAAGCCATAAAAAATCAATTGGTTAACTGTAAAAAATCTTTGACTCAGAACTTTGGACAGTAAAAGCTTAAGTTAGATCTTATTTCTAGTTCCTCTCTACCTTTGCAATTCAATCAATTTGACATTTATTGCTTGTTGAGAGATTGAGAACTAAGTATGCACACGGACAGCAATGTGTTCAGTCAATCTTAAAAATAGAAAATTTGAAAGAATTTCATTATACGAACA
>OZ038517.1:61768503-61791003 GCA_964036315.1 Acanthosepion esculentum | reverse complement strand
ATTAGGCTCTGGAAAAAAAAAAAAATCTAATTTCCGACTTTGTTTTTGTCAAACAAGAAGGAAAAATTGATGACAAATAAAAAATTTTTTTTCCCCATTTTTGACTTTTTTTTTTTTTTTTTTTTTCTGTTTTATTTTAAAGTTTCTCAACCCTGTAGAACAGGGATTCCTAACCATTTTTTGGGGGCATTCTGAAAGTTTCCCATGGATCCCCTAAAAATTAGTAATCAAATATTAAAAAAAATTTTTTTAATTTATTAAAATTGTATTTTAATAAGAGCTCCGTTTAATTGATATTAAAAGGTTTGCTAAATAAAACTTTTAATCAAAATTTTCCACAGCAATTTTTAATTTTTTTTTTTTTTTTTTTTTTTTTAATAATGATTTCATGTGAACTCCAATGAGCCCTACTCTTTAGAACCTATGTTTTTAAATAAAAGTAATTTTCTTTTTCTCATGGCAAAAATGCCCCTACAAAAGCAAAAATTTGGATTATTTACAGATTTATTTTCTTGGGAATATTCCTACCATTTTTAGGGTTGAAGAGTTTGTGTGTTTGCCAATAAATCCATAGAGTAAAAAAAACTAATTTGTTCACGTGTTTTGGGAATTGATCAATTAATTTGGTTGACTCTACATCGGCATTATAAGTGATAACTCAGAAAGCCATGTTGACAAAGCATCAGTTTTGCTTGAATAACAAGTTCGGCAATATGTAAAGCGTTTCAAATCTGAAAGTATAAAAAAAATAAAATAAATTGCATGAATTCTGACAAAATCCGTCATCTTTTGCATGCCTACCCCAATTGTTAACATTCGGACATTTTAAAAGATTCCAAAGTTTGTTATACTGTACAACATTGTACCCCATGATTTTACGACACCTGTACCTCGAGTTGGGAACATCCATCTTTAAAAGGTAATTACTAAATTTAATGGTGAATGAGACGTTTTGGGTCATAAGTGAAGTTTAGCTGTTTAGCAGAACAACTCAGCCAGTGTAGTGGGTTCAATTCCTATTGGGTGTGTGTCATTCTTGTAGCATTGTATTAGATTACACTGATCTGAGGGTCATGTTACATTGGGGTTAAGCAGTATCAAACCTTGTCAGATGTGTGTCATCCTGGGTCGAACGGAAGTGCTCTGTGGCCTTGGGTTAAACTAAGCAATACTAAGTAAATCTTTTGTATCAGAAACTTCATGCTGTATCTTCTCCCTGCTCCAACAAGGGGTATTTAGAAAACATTAATGAATAGCTTCATGAAGAAGAGAATACACAGCATCTATATTCATTGCTTCTTTATTTGGGGTGGGGGTGCATCCTTAAAATATAAATAGGGTAACAAGACAGATTGAATGGTGCTAAAGTTTAGTTCCCATCTCCCAATGACTGTGTGTTGTGAAAAGCTTTTTCTTTATACTGCCACTGTTGTAGGCAAAGATTAAAGAAATATTAAGCTCAAACCCCAGGGGTCCTTCTCCCCCTGGCTGTATCTCTCCTTCAGGAGGAGGCTGGGTTTATTGCCCAATGCACTCAAAAAGGGAAGTGTCAGGGAGGGGGGCATGGGCAATTTTCCCACTGTATTGCCATTTTAAACCCATTTTAAACCTCGACCTTGTGTCTCATGTGGGCGCACTGAAAAATACTTCTATTGCAACTGTCCCATAACAGTTGGTACATTTAGTGGATGAAATGTGTATGTAAATCTACCAACTATTATGGGAAAAAGGTTGTATTATAATAATAATGGCTGCCATAATAATTGGTACATTTAGTAGCTGGAATGTGTCAAATGTAATGTGGATTATAGGATGTTTCTTTTGTTATTTTTAAATTAAAGAATAAATAAATAAAAAAAGGAAATTTTGCAAGCAAAATTCTTTTGATACCGACAGGCTGCTTGACGATCAAAACCAAGGTAAACCTTTGGTAACCTAACCAATTTTGATTCATACCATTTTTGTTTGCCTTTGAAATTTGGGAAGAAAAAAAAGATAAATCTTTCTTTAGTTTCTTTTTTATTTCTCTCTCTCTCTCTCTCTCGCATGTTGCATGTCTGCCTAAATCTGCTGCCTTGAAGTACATGGAAAGAGATTTGTCGTAATAATAATGAGTCGATTTATCAGATTAAATTTCCACAAAGTAGACCGCAGAAAGAAATCCCTTCTGAAAGAGTGAGGGGAAGTGATCGCAAGGCTCACTTTCTTTTTCTTTTTTCTTTGCCTTCCCTTTCTTTCCTTTTTTGTTTTTGTTTCTTTACTTCCCTTTTTTCTTTTCTTTTCCTTTCCATTCTTTTCTTTTTTCTTTTTTCCTTTCCATTCTTTTCTTTTTTCTTTTTTCTTTTTTCCTTTCCATTCTTTTCTTTTTTCTTTTTTCCTTTCCATTCTTTTCTTTTTTCTTTTTTCTTTTTTCCTTTCCATTCTTTTCTTTTTTCTTTTTTCCTTTCCATTCTTTTCTTTTTTCTTTTTTCTTTTTTCCTTTCCATTCTTTTCTTTTTTCTTTTTTCCTTTCCATTCTTTTCTTTTTTCCATTCTTTTCTTTTCTTTTTTCCTTTCCATTCTTTTCTTTTCCTTTTCATATGTACTTTTTCTTTTTTTACTTTTCTTTTTTCTTTTCCTCTCCATTTTCTGACTTTTTCTTTCCTTTTTACTTTTCCTTTTCTTTATTTTCTTTTCCATTTTCTTTACTTTTTCCTTTTTTATTTTCCTTTGTTTTCTTTTTCCTTTCTTTTTCTTTTACATTTTCTTTTCCTTTTATTTTCTTTCTTTTTTCTTTTTTTCTTTTCCTTTCTTTTTTAAATTTTTTTTCCTTACTTTTTACTTTCCTTTCTTTTTTTTCTTCTTTTATTTACTTTCCTTTTTCTTTCTTTTCTCTTTCTGGATTGCATCCATATCTCATTAAAACACTGGTTACTATACAATCACTGAAGTTAAGTAACATCAAGCGTGGTTGGTACCCAGATGGGTGACTACTTGGCAATGCCAGGCACTGTACGCTTGGATGTGTGTTCAGTATAATGGATGACAGCTTGGAATGAGAAATTAGAGAGCTGAGTTTGAATTTCAGTTGGGGGCAAATACCTTTGGGGAAAAGTATCTATCCACCTCTTCTCCTCCAAGCTATGGGTTAAATAGAATTTCTATCAGAAAATCACTCCCTCCAAAAATTCTTACAACCCCCAAAATATTTTGCTTTAAATAATCTGAAAAAGATTGACAAGAAATAAAATTTGTTGGTTCTCTTTCTCTTTTTCTTTCTCTTTCTCCTTTTTCTTTCTCTTTTCACTTTTTCTCTTTCTTTTCTTTTTCTTTCTCTCTTTTTTGAGCCTACCCATTTAAAGTTTGATCTCATCCAGGTCAGCTTTAGTTGAGTCAAATATCTTAACTTTGATAAACACTTGTGTATGTATGATTAACTCGTGTGCATTCTTCATAAGAAAGGAAAATTAAACTCAATGAACAAAACCAATACTAATTCTTTTCTTCGTTTACTGAACTCTCATTAAATTTAAACATTAAACCTTTTTAATTAAATGTGCTCTAAAAATTGTAAAACTTAATTTTTGATTTAAGATTGTTTAAGGAAAAATAAATTACACCAGAGTGTTCATTATTTTTTTTTTTTTTAACATTTTGTTTTTTATTGTTTAATTTTATTTATTTTTATTTTTTTTTATTGATTTAAATTATTTTATTTTATAAATGTCACTGTTCTAAAATATCTTTTCTGTTTGAATTTCTGGGACAAGGAATTATTTAATGTCTGAATATTGTTATTTCTATGTTCAAGCTGTTGTGTTCTCCAACCTTCTTCATGTGTCTGCTGATCTGAGTAACCTTCAAGAAATTTCAAACTGAGCCCTTTATTTAATCTACAGGGTTGGATTGTTCTTATTCTGCTGACCATGTCTAAGGATAGCTCTTCTAGTACTGCTCAGTAAATGCTTCAGCTGAATCTGGGCCTTACTACCCCAGCCCAGGGGCAATAGCCAGGAGGATTAAGGCGTTGCTTCATGAATTTGGGGATATTGTAATTGTGAGTTCAATACCTGGGCCGGGCAGAGTATATGTGGATTCTATGGAAACAGGGTTTCAATAACTAATCAGTAATGAAAAGAGAATAAGTAAACACCAGCATCTGTACAGTTACCAAAGTTAAGCAACGGTGAGCCTGATCAGTACCTAGGTGAGTGATCGTTTGGGAATACCAGATGCTGTAAGCTTGGATGTGCAGGTGGTGTAATGAAAAATGGGTCAGAATTGTTAATCAAAGATCCAGGTTCCAATTCCCATTGGGTTTGTTATATTCATTTGTGCACAAATATGCTTGGGAAAGGCATGAATCCACTTCATCTCCCTCCAGCTAAATCCTTATCTAAAAAAAAAAAAAATTCTTCCAATCTGAAAATATTTTTCTGGTTTTAAATAACCTGCAAAAGGTTGATAAACTGTAAAAAACAAATGAACGAATAACTGAAGAAATGGGCAAATGTCACGGGACAATAGCATAGTTGAATAAAGCATTTTATTTGGGAATTTGTTGAAATAGTAATCGTGAGTTCAACAGCTAAAACATTTAATAACAAAAATGAAGATGAGGATATTAGTCCAAATATAAATAAACGGGCAAGGTGTTGCATGATGAGGTAACTTGACCTTTGGCACTCTGCATTATTGCTATTACTTCTCCACTTTCCACTGCATTCTTTTTTAAGGCCACTGAGTTGCAGTATCATTATTAATTTCACTAAAAGTTGTTTTCTGTTGCCATAGCAGGATATGACAACACAACTATGACATTCAAACATTATTGTTCAGGGATCAAGTCACCTTCAGTCCCAGGATAAAGCTTTTTTGTATAGCGAAAAAAAAAACTCTCAAATTGCGAAATAAGTAAAAAACGCACTCTCTTAAATTTAAAAAAAAAAATTCAACCTTAGCGTTGCGACTGCACGCTCCAAACGTTTCTATCTGTTATCACTAACAAAAAAAAACATATTTCGATTCGCGTTATATTTTTTCGTCTCGGATGCTACCTAAATTTTACCAAAAAAAATTTCCATGCTTGAAGATGACTGAATGTACAGTCGAAAGTACTTGCGTATTTAAGAAAGACCTTATACAGCTTATAAATTTAAAAAAAGGATCATAACATTCATCGAGTGATTGGTAGGTTAATGCCCCTTGAAAATTTTGTTGGCGAAGGGATTTTGCCATTTTATATCATTAACTTTACTAATTTACTTTTTGTATGAATGATTCATTGTTTTATATATATATATATATATATATATATATATATATATATATATATATATATATATTGAACGATAAAAATTATTAAAAAAATTAATTAAAATCTTCAGACATACTGGGTTGTAGATTAATATTCTTATGCTTTTATTATTATTATTTCATTTAGATTCCTCGACTAGTTTCGGCCAACATGGCCATCATCGGGAGAGAAATGTTTCTGCTTGCTGTAGCAGTAAACTACAGAAATGAATCTATATATATATATATTCTGTTCGTACGTTAGAGATAATTATTTAAGTAAATGCTCTGTTTATAATAAACAGTATTAACAACATTAACCGGCCTGAATATCCGAGAAATTTCATAGAAATTGAACCTGTATCCTACATAGTACCATCATATAGCCTGACATACTATGTCATTTAGCTACAGAGGAAGCGTTTTGTTAGCAAAGTCAAATTATCTATGAAATTTCTCGAACATTCAGGCCGGTAAATATTATTAATAGTGTTTATTATAAACAGCATTTACTTAAATATATGAATCTATAAAAGTAACGTATAAACTATATTTATTTCAATATATTTATATAATTGTCGGATATAATTGTCCATTTCATAACACACAAACACACACATATGAGGTGAGGAGGCATTTTGGAGTAATGGATAGCGGAATCGGACATCCGAGTTCGAATTTCAGTCGAATCCATTACATTCACTATGTGTGAATCCTCTTCTCCTCCCTCCAGCTATGGGTAAATAGCAGGACAGACTGGGTTCTAGGAGAAGGATAACTCTGAATTCAAAACCTGCGGAGGATTGGGGAACCTGTGGCACGTAGTGCACCAGATCTCTGTATTCGGCCCTTCAAAAAGTGTGGATAGTTCTGCACAAAACCTCCACCACTATAATCAAATCTTATGTGCTGGTGTCGGGCTCTCAGTTTCCTAGGAACTGATCTGTTTGCCCCTCATACGTCGAATTCGACGGGAGTGTCGAGTATCCCTAAGGTGTCGGCGAGCGACAGAGAAAGGGAAATTTTAACGTATTATATACGGGTGTATACAAACGCCAGCAGCCAGAGGGTTCAGTTAATAAAGAGCGGTGCGTTAATAGCAGCGATGGCTACTGTTTTGAAATTAGCCTTTTCTCTATAGTGCTCGATCGAATAACGAGAGAGTAACTAGCGCGCGCGCGCACACACACACACACACACACACACACACACACACACACACACACACACACATATATATATATATATATATATATATATATATATATATATAATTCTGTGACTCCCGTTAGTCCGTCCTCACACCCTCTAAAATAGCCATACATTGGCCGATCACAACTAAATTTTGTGGAGAAGTGCCAACAGATAAGGAGGTTGCCTCGCTTAGTACAATAAATTTTCATTAATTATTTTTGAAAAATTAAGTTTTATTATTTAACGTACAAAATACTCACAGTATTTTAAAAACAATTCAGTAGTTAAAATAAAAAATATTTATTTAATAAAAATATAATATTGTTTTTGTATATCTTTTCTTTAAGTTTTTATATACAAGAATCCAGTTTCCATTTCACCTTGCGTTTGCGAGAACTATAAACAAATCACATAGCCAGACGCTTCAAAAAGTTGGAATTTGGCTCCAGAAAGAAATATTTACACATTGTATGTTGCATGCTCAAGAGTAAGAAATCCTAATAATTTATTCTTCGCTGTTAAAAAGGAAAAATATAAATTTTCTTAAAAAATGTTTACCATGATGTCCTACAAAATTAAATTAAAAAAATTATTCAACCACAAAGTAGGGTTTTTGTCAAAGTATTTTTCCAAATAAATCAGCTTATTCATCGATTGATTTACGAAATTGAATAAAACGTGGATTTTGTAAATCTCGACAAAAAAATGTTAGCGATAACTTCAACGATACTAAATACTGTGAGGATTTTAACACGAGTCACCGTGTTGTAAAACAATTCTAGTGCTATAAAATAGTTTGTCTATCGGCTGAAAAACGTCTATTGCCACCAAAAAAGATCGAAATGAAATCAGGAAAATTAGTGTTTGTTTAAGGGCTTTGAAATATGAATAGTAGTGGAAACCGGACTAAAAAATAACAGATCAGTACCAAGAAAGAGTGGGATGAGATATCCCGAGATATAGTCAGCGAAGATGTTAAATAAAGGATTCAGTTTGAAATTCCCTGAAGAAGGCCTGTGGGCACAATACCTGAAGCGTGATAACAGCAAAGATGAGGACATTGGTTTAACTGTACAGAAGTCGAATATTTTTGTTGGCTGTAAAGATCCTGATCAAAGTGTTGATTTCATGCCTCGTAAGGTGCTTCAGTTCAGCTCTTTGTAGAGCTGCTTTGTATTGAGGACCAAGGCTGGGTACCGTCACAGAAACGCGATACTTTAAAATGAATTTAAAAAAAAAAGAAAAATCTTTCTTGAAGCTGTTATTTTAATTTCAAGATAATCGATTAAATTTAATATTTCCAGGAACCAAATTATTTTGTATTTCAAAACTAGATTAAATTGACTGGAAGGAGATTTCGTTTTGAAATTGCTAAATCGCTGAGTTTATCGCAATTTTTAGCTGTCATCACGATGTAAGTCTCTTTATTAAAAAATCTTTCAAAAATAAAATATACTTTATTTGAGGAATATTAACTGATTTAAAGTTTAATTAATTTGACTTGAAACAAATATTACTTTAAGTATAAAATATCACAGAAATGGATTTTTTAACAGGACAGTAGCTGTTTATTTAAGATGGTCACAGCTTGACTGAAAGACGGAAGTTTATCTAATTTTTTTCTACGGTAGATATATCTGTAAAAGCGCCTTTTTTATATCGTTTTTAACTACTCAGTCATATTAAAAATTTAGGGGAATATTCTCCGTAATATAATGTTTTAAATTTACTATAGTTATTGAACCTATTTTCTAATAATGCCATTTACACACACACACACACACACACACACACACACACACACACACACACACACAAAAATATATAAATCAAAATTCTTTTTAAATTTTGGGATTCGCTAAATTGTAATAAGCTTTTCCATTTATGATTAGTAAATATAGTTTTTACTTAATAACAATATCAAATAACCAGGTAAAATTGACACAGAAAATTAAAAGATTTAAAACTTTATAAATCATTATAATTAAAATTTAAAAAAGATGAAAACAATTCATTATCCTTTGAATTTTTTTCTAGAGACAATAGTGTCCATAATATATCTTATTCATAAAAGCTTTTCTAATTAAATAATGTCTTAGTTACACCGTTGTGCAAATTAACTGAAACAAAACGAATAATTCCGTTATTTACTTTTTCGTATTTTTCCAATGAAACATGACCCAACGCACATCTTAGTACTTCGTATGTCGACCCTCCCCCCGAAGTCGTTACTTGCAGATTGACCAAAAATTCTCTATTGGATAAGAAAAACAAAATTTTTAACCAAACATTTGGAGGGCTTTCAAATGAAGCCCATTAATATATGAAGTGGATGTTAAGTTATGAACAGAATTGCCAGTATTTTCGACAGAAGATTCGTTTTTTTAATCATTTCGCCCCAAGAAATGCAATAAAGCCACTAAGACGCAATGGAATTATTGAGTGTTAGAGAATATGAGAAAAAACTACTCTAAAGGAGAGAGGACAATAAAAGAACAAGAATTAAGAAGACAGAAGAAAACGATTAACATAGCATTAAATATTTTTGAAGATCAATGTTGACTGTGAAGCAAGAAGCCGAAAAGAGTTCCACAAGAGAGAAGTGTGATAAAAGAAACTGTTAGCATAGAACTTACGGTTACATCTAGCCATTTCAATTGTACATTGATGAGACCTTGCTGCCAATCTAGTACTTCGTTTGAATTCCTAAAATCTAGGTACCATAGAGGAAAATTCATCAGAACGATTACCTTGATAGTATTTCTAGAAAAGGCACAGGGAAACTGTTACGACGGTGGGAAAGTCCCTGGAGCCGAGATGCCAGGTCAGGATCAATAATACTGCGGATTTTTCTTTGGATTTTGTCAAGAATCTCTAAATATATTGCAGGAGAACCAGGCCAGATGTAACAATAATATTCAAAGCATGGACGAACAGTAGACTTATAAGTATGTAAGATAGATTATGGAGAGAAAAAGTGTCTCGCGTGATACAGTGAGCCAACTTTCATAGCAATTGGTTCAATGTAATCTTTCTACTTCATATCAGCGGAAAACGTTAATTCGAGAAAGTGCGATTGAGTTTTTTTGAGTTAATGTTTTAGAGGTTAGCATCGACCACACTGGTGGAAATCAGAAAGGGTTCTCTCAAACAAGGCAGTTTTGTTTCGGAGTCGATAAAATAAACAATCCATTCTTTGACTCAGTTAATAACAGATCTTAGGTCATTTTTTAGATCAGTTGCCTTATGAAACAGATCAGATTTACTATTATGAGGAAAGTAAATAGTTGTATCACCAGCATAGATAGTTGGTGAACTGGTGACATTAGGAAGGCCATTTATGAAAATTAGGAAAAACGTAGCGCCAAGGATTTTCACCTGGAGAACACCTGCATTAACGCAAAAGGATCTAGAAGAGTGGTCATTCAAGACAACTTTCATTTTGCCATTTGTAAAGAAAGACCGAATCAGTTCAAAAAATCGTCCTGAAATGCTATAATCTTTTAACTTGTAAAAAAGACCAGGATACAAAACTCTGTTAACTGTGTTCGAGATATCGGAAGCACGAGCATCACCATTCTTATCTAAGACTTGATAGACTATTTCAGCAATAATCGTTAACATATCAGCAGTTGATCTAGAAAGGCGAAAGCCGTATTGCTCATCTGAAAGAAGATCCTGCGACGTGAGATACTTAACCAATTCAGAATTAATTAGAGCGTCTAGTACTTTTCCCCAAAGAGGTAGAATGCTAATAGGTCGATAGAAGGATTGGATGGTTCCCCTGGGTTCTTAAAGACTGGAACTATAGAAGAGGATTTCCAAGAAGCAGAAAAGCAAAGCGGAGCAAGTTATTTATTGTAAAGTTTTGAGAGAACAGGAGCCAGTTCAGGAGTACATTTCTTAAGGACTATTACAGGAATGCTTTGTGAGGATCCAGTTTAGAGATGATAGCCGAAACCATAGATGGAGTTCTATGTATATCACTCAAAAGAGACTAAGTTCTAAGTGGAAAGTCAGGTGTTACGCCATTCTTGGCGGAATTTGTGACAAGTTTTATGACGACGTTCTCCGATCGTCCGTTGTTCACTGCACCTGTGATGACATCCAAGGTTGATTTTATTTGCATATACACCTAACTCGTGTACAGGTTTGTCTTGGCCGCGATCGCTTTCAACAAAAAAAAATCGAAGACTATTGTTTTTCAAGACTCTGGTTGAGAAGTAGCAACAATACGATTTCTCAGTTAACTGTGGGATCCTTCCTTCAGCTTCGAAAGGTGGGCTGCTATCTAACTTTCGGCCATGGTAAATGACCCTTACATTCACTGCCTGTCGCTTCGGTTCCTGCTGATTCCTCACTCTTGGCCGCTACTAAATCACTGGTCACCTACCGTCTTTTCTCGCGGTCGGACACTTTTCCTTGACTTATTGCCTCTCTCTGCTTATATGGATAATCGCTGGGGTCCCATTCCCCATCCGGAAGTGTTGAGACCACCCCAAAACCACATGGGAGATCAAATCTTCAAAAGACTACTTTTCTGACTATCTAAAATCATTGATAAAATTTTATGTTTGCTAATTCAAAGGCGGACTGGTAACATGAATCCTGAAAACCTGGCAATTCAGTTACCTCAAAGATGGGCTGGAGACGAAATTCCTCCGAAACTCCAATAGCTGAGGAAGGAATTTATCTCCTTATATTCTAAAGATGTGTGAGAAATCGTCTTGTTACACAGGCAAAGATATTCTAGATGAGTCAAGAGTAGAACTGGATGAGAATTTACGAGCAAAACATTCTACTTTATCAGCAGATATTAAAACTGAGTGGAGAGAGGAGGAATAGAAGATTTACTATTGTTTAATACACTATTACTGAGCCGCCATTAGTCACGACAACCAAACTTGTTAGAGACTAGACGGTGCCTCATTCTACCAGCAATCTTTGAATACACGTTTGCAATTATTACAAGCAGAAACAAAGAGGTGTATGTTGTGTTCAGAACTATCACGTTGGTAAAGCCAGAAAAAGTGATTCCTGTGTTCTATAGCGACTGAACAGGCTGGTGAAAATCAAATAGAAGATTGTGGTTTCACCTGGTATTTTCAAGAAAGTACAAAAAGCAACGGTGTCTGCTTTAACACAAGAAGAAACCTCTGTGGTACAATTCTCATTAGGAATATTAAGAATATCAATCCAAGGGGAGTCTCGAATAAAATCACGAACTTAATCCCAATCAGTACGCTGGTATGAGAAAGAAGTCTTGTGAATAGGAGTTTATTTTCTAATCGACAACGCAAAAGTAATATCAGTAGATACTACTGCCTGATCCGAATTGTCAAGAGGAAAGAGTTGTGATGCTCGACAAGAGCTAGGGGAGGAGGTAAGAAACAAATCAAGTAAAGAAGAAAGTTCAACAGAACGGCAACATCAGTAATATTACAAAGATTAAACAACTTGACATGATGATCATTAAAATCACCAAACACAGAAATGTTCACACACACACACACACACACACACACACACACACACACACACACACACACACACACACACAGGTTTCTATATTATCAGACATTTTGTTTATTACAGTCCTGAGAAGAAGGGGATGAATAAAGGAAAAAGGGATAGCTAACAGGACGCAAAGATGAAAATCGAAAAAACATTAAAGACTCATCTGAGGGACCCTTGCAGATTTTCCCGGATATAAACACCAAGGTCATATGTATATGTATCGTAGAATCTTTTCGTCAGAGAAAGGAAATTACACTATTTACATTGTTCGGACTGTTGTCCTTGTCTTTATTGTCACATTTACAACGTTTCAGTCATTGTACGCTCCAGTCTTCATCAGGTGATATATGTTGGAATTTCCAACCGAACCCATTATTTAGTCCACGGGGGTATATTGTTCAAGATTTACGTGTCATGCTTTTCTGGATATCTCAGTTTTCGGTTAATTCCCTTAAGTAACGCAACTCTCCGAGCTTTTTTTGATTCGCCTCTGCTGTGGCCAGGTATTGAACTCACAAGGTCAATATGAGGACTGAACAATGTAAATAGTGTAAATAGTTACACTACCTCATCTCAGAAATATAGACAAATTCTGAAGAAGCCCGGAGTGTACAATGGCCGAAATATCGTGAATATGACAGTAAATGAGGACAGCAGAACGAACAATGTAAATAGTGTAAATAGTTACAATACCTCATCTCAGAAATATAGACAAATTCTGAAGAAGCCCGGAGAGTATAACGGCCGAAACATCGTGAATATGACAGTAAATCTGAGGACAACAGATTGAACAATGTAAATAGTGTAAATAGTTACACTACCTCTTCTCAGAAATATAGACAGATTATGAAGAAGCCCGGAGCGTACAACGGCTGAAAACATTGTGAATATGACAGTAAATATGAGGACAACAGATTGAACAATGTAAATAGTGTAAATAGTTACAATACCTCATCTCAGAAAATATAGACAGATTTTATAGAAGATAACCTGGAACAGAGAATTGATTGGTAGCGACAGAAGAAATTAGTTTTCCAAAATGCGAAGATATCTGGGGAATGTTTCATGGGAAAAGATTCTACACTACAAAAATTTGAACGAATGCCACGAAATTTCCTTTTTTGACTGGTTTACACATTTTTTATTGCGTCTGTCAAAAAGAATTTCCTTTAAGAAAAAGGCCAATATAATTATCACTGTCCATCGTCTATAGCAATACAAAGTGTCCAGACGGTGTCTAAGACTAAAAGCCTAATGTGGCTTCCCAACGGAAATACAAGCAGGACACCTATCCATGCCCGATATGACACTACAATTCACCTGTATATCATGCTATTATTGATCAGACCAGACTCTCTAAGCGCTACCAAAGTGTTCCGGCTCCTTACAGTTAGTCGGAAAAAGCAACCAGAAATCGGGTAACCCGGTACCCACATAAATAAAAATCGCAGCCACTGATGAGATCACTAAAAAATAAGACAATTAAATCCTTCTGGACACCGAAGAAAAAATGGTGAGCCCTATCCTACACAGGAAACAAAAGACAAACCTTTACTCCTGTTTAATAAACATAAGAGTACTAGCCGGGCGTTAGGAGAACCTATATATTCTCGAAAACAATTGTGGTAGAGTCGCCAGATTTTCAAATTTCATTAGAGCCTACACCCTTGTGCAAATTAATTGAAACAAAACGAATAATTCCGTAATTATTTACTTTTTTTCGTATTTTTCCAATGAAACATGACCCAGTGCACATGTTAGTACTTCGTATGTCCATTCCACGAAATCGTTCCTTGCGGATTGACCCGAGATTCTCGATTGGATTTAAATCAGGAGAGTTCCCGGGCCAATCTATAGTACTTTGATTTGCTCACTGGTAAGGCTTGCCATTGTGTTCGTGCAGTGTTACAATTTTCGTACGCTTCCTTGGAGTAACAATGATATATGATGTTGGTCTTTTGTAAGACGCTAGTTGACGGAGAAGAGTTCTTATGGATGACTAAATTGCTTTATAGTTAGAATACAGTGGCCTAAGAAAACTTTTTAGCCAGGAGAAATAAACTACATCCAATTTCAAAATTTATTTACGTAATCCCAACTCAACATAAATAAACAGTATTTGGAACTCGTATAGAGAAGGTCCTCCATTTGCTAGTTTCAGTGCTTGTATTCGATTTTTCATGGATTTGATCAAGTTATCAACAATCGTCTGATCCATCCATATTTTGCCACTCCTTTAGCAATGTTTCCATAAGGGTTGCCACTGGCGTGATTTTGGTTGCACGCTCTCGATGTCTTCGGTCAAGGTGCTCCCAAATGGATTCATATCAGGATTTTGGGTGACCCATGGCAGTGACTTGATTCCTTCCAGGCCTTTGCTGCTTTGCTCCTATGACATGGCGCTCCATCTTCTTGAAAAAGGTAGACATTCTTGTCAATCTGATTGGGTTCAAATAATGGGAATAATCCTTTCTCTAATATTTGACAGTATTTTAGACCATTCAACCGCTCGTCAACAAGAATCAGCTCAGATTTCCCTCCAAACCAGACAGCGCCCCACACCATTACTCCAATCCCTCCATGTTTCACGGTTGCCTGCAGGCATTCAGTGTTCCAAGTCTCATTCTGATTTCTCCAAACATAATCCTATCTCGAATTCGAATATTGGCAGAATTTACTTTCATCTGACCAAATTACAGACTGCCAAAATTCATATTTGCTCTCGAATTCTCTTACCCAGTCAATATCCCTGTTCCCGTTAACCTCTGAAATCAAGGGCTTTCTTGCAACTCTTCTTTGATAGACTAGCTCTTTCAGAGTCTTTCTCGCCGCTTATGGCGACATATCCATGCTGTTGGCGGCATCTTTGACGCTCTGAAGATGGTTTCTGATAATTTCCTTTCTCAGCGCCCTTTTCGTTCGCTCAGACACGATGATTAGTCTTCCTGGACGTTGTTCCACACGACAATGGCCTTCTTCATTATATTTATTGGTAATATTATTAACCGTTTGATGATTAACCTGGAAAAACCTAGCAAATTCTCTATTTGATTTGCCACACTGATGCCATCCTATTATTTGCCCTCGTTGAAATTCACTAATTTCCTTACTTCCGCGAACTTTCATTGCAAAATATATCATTCATAGATGAGAGTAGCTTGATACTAACACGGTATTGTCTGATAAAAAAAAGAGATGTTATTACACAAGCCAAAATTGCTGTAAACAAGGGTGGCTAAAAACTTATCACAGCCCACCGTAGTATATAATTAATTTTATTTTTTTTACTTGGATCAGTGGGGGAAATATTAGTGCTTATGAATCTTTCTAGAATGTTTCCTTCTGCTTATAGTTAGAATGCATTTGATTACTGTATAGTAGTTTGGTATGTTTAGAGTTATTTGAGGACGTATTATGTTCATTTTCATTTAACCAAATATGCTTGAATTAAAATATGCTGACCAAATATACATATTTCTTTGTGTATAACATTTTGTATGACAGAATTTTATATTTTCGTACTATATATAAAAAGTTTTCAGGCATAATTTAGTTTGAGAATTGGTTTCTCTCAGTTGTTCTGGTCCTTTCTTTCGATATGTTATAGAGTTAGTATACCACGGATATACTAATGCCTAATATGGGCATTGGAGAATGGAAGAAACCAAGATACTCCTTTAAGTGATTTAGTTTTAAATCAAATTTCGTCTTTGTGACGTAACTGTCAAATCCCCTTACTTTCTAGCTAATTTATTTTGTACTAGCAAGACTACCTGGCGTTGCCTGTGTATCAGGGCTGGTGCGTACGACCTCCATACCAGGTGATGGCAAACCTGATTGAGGCTCCGGGTAGTGTTTTGTAACTCACGCTATCTTATCAACATTTGATTTTTCCTACCTACATTTATATACGTTGGAAATTAAAATATACACAACTCACTATTGAAGGATGAACAATTTTTGCGGATTTTGAGTTCTGTTTTTTGTTTCGTGAATTTGTTTTGCTCCTGCTAAAAATACAATAGTGAATTTTATATCGTGTATCTCGAGAAAATTTGTATTTAGATACATTGTATTTATTTTCAATTTTTCGAGTTGAATTATCCACCTATATTTCATATGATGCATTATTGTACATAATTAGGTTGCAATATAAAATGTGTATTTTATATGAATATTACCTCATGAAAATTGAGATGTAGGTCGATCATAGATTCAGGGGTGGGTATGAAACCCTTGCACCGGCTCTGCTGCGTATCAGATCAAAATAACACTAGTAATGTACAAAGTCATGAAGATTATTATTATTATTATTATTATTATTTCCTTTGGTTTTTGTTATATACATATTTCTGATCGGGTCCCAACCAGAGACCTAAGGTTCGAAATGGCTTCATGATATTTTCCACTGATCATTTTTATAAACAAAAACCAAACCCTAAGATTACACACATTTTACATTGATAGAGCCCTTCGTAAGGTGTGGGCTGTACTCGTGAGAACAATGTTTTGTATTCCTCTAAGTCATGGGCTACCAGGAATCCCTTCATTGAGTCTACTGGAATCTTTTCCAATCAATCCGAGGTCTTCATCTACAACTGGAATTATGGATGTCCTCATGTGCCACATTTTTTAGATTTCCACTTCAAGATCCTTGTATTTTGATAGGTTTTTTTTTGAAGATCTTTAAAGATACATTACAATCTGCAAGGACTGCCATGTCAATAAGAAAGCACATTCTCTTCTTGCGGTTTTTGATTACGACGTCTGGCCGATTAGCTTTGATTGTTCTGTTTATGTGTATTGTAAAGTCCTATAAATGATCATTATTATACCCTTTGATTTCTGGTGTGTACTCATTTCTTTCCGGGTCCCAACCAGAGACCTAAGATCGGAAATGGCATTGTATTCCGCAGAGACTGCCATGTCAATAAGAAAACACATTTTGTCATTGCGGTCTCTAATTACGATGTCAGGGCGATTAGCTTTGATTTTTCTTTAAGTCCCATAAATTATTATTATTATTATTATTACAGTGTAACCCGCATATAAGAGAGTTGTCGGGACCGGAGAATAAATATCTTATATCCGGGTTTCTCTTATATCCGGGTTTGGTCTATTATATATACATTAACACAGGCTCTAATTTGGGACCAGAGAAAATCTCTCTTATATCCGGGTCTCTTATATCCGGGTCTCACTGTATTATTATTATTATTATTATTAAGTAGTTTTTCTTCTCTCTTTTCTAAATATTTATTAGGCTTAATAATTTTCTCATGGATAAAAAATGGAAATGAGTTTTGGTAAGGAAAAAAGCCAATTGTCTTTAACGTAAAGAAAAAAACCATTCATTACATAAAATGATTGCCTATGTATTCTATTCTTTTAATCTTTTCACATTCATTTTATTTTTTGCCAGCCGGGAAGATCATTTGAACATTTAATTTTAATTTGGTTATATAATTATATTATTTGTTCACACGCACACACACACACACACATATATATATATGTATATATTAAATAGTGCAGTATATATATTATAAAGAGGTAATCATACAAAAAATTAATCAGTAAAGTTAATGTAATAAATGGCGAAATCCCTTCGCTAACGAATTTAATAAAGCATTAACCTACTAACCATTCGTTGAATGACGCGATCCTTATGTTTAAAATTGTAAGATGGATTTGATGTTCTGGTGTTAGTACTTTCGAAAAGGTTCACATTTTCATCATCAGGCTTTAATATTTTTCCATTTCAGATAAAGTCTAAAACGAAATAAATGTATTGTAGACCGAAAGATGTTTTTTTTAAGAATTTGTTATTTATTAATGGTTACATAATTTTGGAACGTGCAGTGTCGCAACACTAGAGTTGCATTTTAAATATTTCAAGTGAGAATATTTTTTGAATATAGTAATTTGATAAAAATCACTTACAACAAAAATGTTTTTTCCTATTTTCCCATTTGTGCCCTTTTTACCGGTGCCAATATTTTACACGAATTCATATATTGCAGGTTCAGCACTTGTCATCTTTAAAAATGTCTTCAACTATATAAATACGTTATGCTGAAACGGTTAAGGAATTTTCGAAAACAGAATCTTCTGGGAAACATTTGGAAAAGTCAGTTCATTTTTCTCTTTTTTATTTGTAAATATTTTCTATCGTATGATTGTTTTTCTTCTTTGCTTATGATTAGTAGCCATTTTAGTCTATTTTTTTTAAATCATTGTTTTTTATATTGTACAATAGATATTTTTATTCATCTATAATAATAATATTAAAGGAAAAATAAATAAAGTTTGTAAATATTGATTGGTCAAGGCAGATCTGACACCCTCCATTTTTGAAAATGTCTTCTCACATAAACATATTGTACCAAATTCTGAAATAAATTCTTAATTGCTTTCTATCGTCTCGTTGTTTTTTTTTCTTTGGTTATAATTAGTAATCAACGTAGTCCTAATAATATAAATGCCATGGCAGTGATGTATATTCTTTTTTTTATAAACACAGACTTTAGAGATCGCTGGTAGTCTCCATTCTCTTCTCTTGTATGAATGTGAAACGTGGACACTGTTGGCAGAAACGAAGAGAAGGATCTAAGAATTTTAAAACAAATTAATGATAAAACTCCTTGGTATCTTCTATTGGGAACATAAAACCAATGAATTTGTGCGGAAAATGGTTGAAAGTTTGGTGGGCCACCAGGAACCTCTTCTCGCCACTGTCAAACGAATAAAAATGGCGTCGTTTGGACACGTTACAAGGCACGACAGCCTGTCCAAGACCATCATGCAAGGCACCGTTGAAGGTGGACGTAGGAGAGGACACAAACGTAAAAACGGGTTGGACAATATCAAACAATGTATGACTATACCAGAATTGCTGATGGCTGCCGTTAATTGACTGTTTTGGGGGAGATTCAATATGGCTTCTGCATTCGGACCCTCCTCCCTCGATTACAAAAGTCAAGGAATACTTCAATAGAAACTTCACCGCAGTACCTTGTCAGTCGATTTTAATGAAACTTGTATAATATATATATATATATATATATATATATATATATATATATATATATATATATATATATGGAGGACTTTCCCGACGCAACTTAGTTCTTAGAACCAAACAGCCAAACTACCTGCACATATGATTTGATTATAACTTATGCAAAACCGACCACATTTTTTTGAAAAGCCAGATACAGAGACCTACTACGCAGTGTGTCACGACCATCCACATTTGAATTCAGATATTTTCTACACAAGTTACCACCCAACGCTATAGGATCCAGCCTGTCCTGCTTTTTATCAGTGGCTGAATGGGGATTCATACTTTTCCATAAGTGAATGTAATGAAATCAACTGGAATTTGAACCATTATTCCACCATATATATATATATGTGTGTGTGTGTGTGTTTATGCGTGTGGGATTATGATCTGTTTAGTATGATGTTATATATATATATATATATATATATATATATATATATATATATATAACATCATACTAAACAGATATATATATATAACATCATACTAAACAGATCACACATCATACACAGATAATGGTCAAATACACGGGTCGGACTACACACAAATATCTATGGAGAACGAATATATATACACATACTGGCAAAAACAAACACAATAGACTACCCACAAACACACACGAACCGTACACAACATAGGAAGTGTGTGTGTATATATATATGTGTGTGTGTGCACATTTCATTGAGTACAACAGACAAGCTGCTTTGATTTAGTTTTTTATACAATTTCTCATGTGATCTAATAATTTTTTTCTTTTCGGACGATAAATTATATAAAAACTATCCAAATGTTCTTTTTATCTGACCCCTTTCGGCTATACATTTAACCATTTTCAAGGTTGAAATATTTTAACTGTTAACAAGAAATAGTTTGTTGTATGTATATATTTATATAATTTTTTTATTTTCAAAACACGGTCAAGATATTGTGTCCATGTTCATAGTTGATATTATTGAGTGTTATTTTTTTTTGTTTTTATTAATAAATAATTATTATTATTGTAAGCCCCTCATATGTTAGTAGCTGTACTGCCTTGCTTGGGATGATTCCGATTAAAAAAAAAATGGAATTTTGATTAGATGAAGCGTTGTCAGCCATTATGAATTTTTGTCTATGATTTATTTCCTTTTCCTTTCAATTGATTTATTTCCACTAGTAGTATTAGGACCTTGAATAAGTTCTCGATGATTTTTCATGAAAAGTAATGTTTTATTTACAAAAAAAATTAGTAAGAAACATGTCACTGAAAGTATTGTTCATCGCTAGCCTCTACTTTTTCCCATCTTTCTGGCAGCATTTGAATTCCACGTTGAAGCAACTGTTCACACGTACAACAAGATGGCGTTCGACGTCTCTCGGCTTCAACTTGTACAGCACCCAATGTCCTTGCTTTTTAATCATTCCTAATGCTTTCAAACATTTCGAAACTGTTGTGCGATCAACCCCTAATGATTATGCAAGTTCAGCTTGCACCTGACATGAGTCTTCATGAAGTAATGCCTCTAATTCTTCGTCTTCAAACATTTCGGGACGCCAGGGCGTTTTTTATGTTCAACATCAAAATCATTATTTTCGAAGAGTCTAAACCAATCTCTGCATGTTGTTTCCGACAAAGTATGGTCGCCATAACTCCCAACAAGAATTCTGCGCTTCAGATGCAGATTTCTTTTGAATAAAGTTGTGCAATAAAATTCCACGCAATTACACTTTCTTTGGCACGAGATCCGACATGTTTGACGCTATGAAAAACAAAGTTGTTTACACTTCATCGAAATGACATACACTGAATTTCAAGCTAGCTTATAGTACTTCCTTATAGATGTCTTATCATCTGAAACTACACGCACGCAGTTCTGGGAACACCATCCTTTGGAAAACAACGAGAATTTATTCAAGGTCCTAATAGTTTTAGTAGTAGTAATATTATCTAAAATAGTTATAAGATAAAGCATTGTCAAGCATTATTCACTTTTGACAAGGATTTCTTTCCTCTTCAATTGCTTTTCATTGCGACTATTCAAGCAATCAATCTGTTAATAAACAACTAGTAATACTGTCCTTTTATCACAACTTTGTTAACCGACCTGTTCATTGGACGCTACTGTAAACAGTATGAATAGCTTCTGGCAAAACGTGAACCTTAGCTCGTAAGCTTCTCTTACATGGGCAATGTTTTAATAATTTTAGCTGAAGAAGTTTTTTATGTGCAGGTGTTATTTTGGAGTTCCTCTGATGCCTCTTTTGAATAAAGATTATTGTTATCTCAATGCTCATGAAAAAAGGGAATCTAGTGAGAAAAAACAGTCCAAAAAGACCAAGAAAGCGCTGATTCCAAAGTTTCTCTTATGTCAAACATGTTGTAGTGTGGCCTATATAATTATTTACGATTATTTTGATTGATAAGGAATACAATTCCTTAATGGGCATTTAAATTCATAAATAATATTTGCCGTATGTTTGACATGCAGACTCACTCTATACCTTTCTGACAATAGCTCAATTAGATCTCATTTAAATATTCATGGAGACCTATCGGACACTATTCGTAACATACTCGTTAACAACACAAATATAATAGCATCATCTACATGCAAAAAAAAGGCTAAAAATAATGGAAGCCTTATTAATAAAAACAAAAAAAAACAACACTTAATAATATTAACTTTGAACATGGACACAATATCTTGACTGTGCTTTGAAAAATGAAAACATTTTATAAAACATACGTGCAACAAACTATTTCTTATTTAACAGTTAAAATATTTAATCCTTGAAAATGTATAGCCGAAAGCGCTCAGATAAAAAGAACATTCAGACAGTTTTTATATAATTTATCATCTAAAAGGAAAAAAAAATTTTTTAGATCGAGAAATTGTACAAAAATTAAATCAAAGCAAAGGGTCTGTCGTATTCAATGAAATGTGCATGAAAGAAGGATTGCTGCCCAGAATACACACATCTATATATATGACAAATGGGAAAACGTTTCCTTGAAATGATTTGATTGAAAATAGATTTGATTATGCGTTTCGTCATTCAAGGCTTCATCAAATCCAAAAATGAAAGAAAGAAATGCGTGTGCCTCTGTGTGTGTGTGTGTGTGTGTGTGTGTGTGTGTGTGTGTGTGTGTATTTGTGTATATGGTTAGATAATGAATCCTAGTATTTCATCCTCTAAGCTGGCGTGTCTTGTGATTAAAGAAAATGAGGGTCTTTTAAACTTCTGTATCTTTTCTTTAGAATTCTTAGTTCATGTCGAAGTTGTTAAAATATTTTCCAGCTTTTTTGTATCGAATTAAAGGTAAATCCACATCTCATTATGAGAATGTCTGGAAAGTAAGACATTCATTTTGCCTTTTCTGAAATGAATCAATTGCAAATCCTCATATCATCCTTCATATTGGGTTGAAAGTAAAAGATTTACATGTTTCTTGGTTTCTCCATTTGTTT
>OZ038517.1:61748503-61756003 GCA_964036315.1 Acanthosepion esculentum | reverse complement strand
CAAATCTGACATTGTGAACTTTCATATTGTGAATTACGTCTTTTTCCTACCGTACACTTCGACACCAGTTTTAAAGATGGTGGCTAATATAATTTCAAAGACTCAGGCTGTACCTCAGTCCCAAGCTGCCAATATTTGATTTACAGATATAAAAAGAATTCCCAGCCACACCAAAAAAAAAAAATTCTTTTGCTAAAATTCAAACATTAAGAAAGCAAAAAAAAAAAAAAAAATTGAAGAGATTCTTGAATTGCAACAATGCCTTATCACATAAAGAAACTTGATGACTGTTTATTTTTTAGAATTTAAAGTCTTTATCAAATTTCTTCTCTTCGATATTGTACAAAAAAAAAACAAAGTTGGGAAGCAGATAATACATGTGACAAAGGCATAACGACACCAAAGACATAACAACTAAAGCCAACTTGCTTTGGGGAGGGTCATTTTAGGGAGTAGATACTTTATCGGTCCCTTTCTAAGCGCAGCTTTCATCAAGATTTTTCACCAATGAAAAATTCTTGGTTCTGATGAAGCTACAAGGATTTTCATTGTCCCAAATTTCTCACTGATGTGATAGCAGAAGAGATACAGGTGTTTGTGGCCGAGGCTCACAAAGGAAACATCCTGGCAAAAGAGGAAGTACTCGTTACAACTTTGAAGATGAGATGCTTCTCACAATTCAGAATTTGAATTATTTTGGCTTGTTGCATTTTCCAAAGTCCTAAGAATCAGCCTGCCAACAGAAAAAAAAGTGGGCAGCAGAGCTTGACCTTTGTGAGAAAACCGTGAATGTCTTCTGTAGGAAATAAAATTGAAAAAGTTGTTTTGTGAGAAAATCCAGGTCTTTTTTTTTTTTTTTTTTTTTTTGCAGATGGGAAGCCTGATTATTTTTGTATAATAATTCTACCAGGTGATTTTTTTTAAGTTGTTGGTAGGAAAACTCTAAAAATACACACAGGCAGATTTCATACCATTTTTTTTTTGTCCTCCAAAACAGAAGAATTTCTTCAAGATTACAATACAGCTGCCTATCTTTGTGATAGGACATTTTAAACATAATGAAAAAAAAAAATAATTAAGTACAAAATTCACCACATCGCTAGCGATTTTGTCGTACTTCATCAAATTTGAATCTCAGTTTTTTTTTTATTTTACATAGAGTTTAAAAAAAGAAATCTTATGCAAATCTTTTTTGCATGGTTTCAATGTGAAGTGGTTCTAGAAATTCACCCCCCAAGAACTGTTTGTTGGGGAAAAGAGATTTGGAAAAGCAGGCTTAGATCAAAAAACTTCCGGGCAATGTTTAAAACTTTGTGCCTGCAAAAAAAAAAATGGTATGTCAGAAGTACGGCTATTCCTTTGACACCATTATTTTAGTATTTTGACTTTTGACTCTTGGCAATGTTTATTTACACGATTATAAAAATATGTGAACCAAGTACAATGCATTAATTTACAGTGTGCGGCAGAAATGGCTCCCGCATAATGGTAAGACATTAGTGGCAAGTGTCTTACCATTACGTGGGAGGTATTTTCTCTACTACCTGTATTATTTACTGTTTATAAATATTTATCATTTTCAGTTTTATAAAGAAATAAATTCGAAAATAATCTTTTAATCAAAAATTTATAAAAACTTACAAAATTATCAAAATGCGTAAACCAAATACAATGCGATATTTATTATTTAGCTATTGATAAATAACAATGAAAACAGGTTTTTTATTCAATCTAATAAATAAATAGTAATTAACATCTTTGCTGTCATTCTCAAAAATAATGAAAATAAATCCACTTTCATACATTTGGGTTTTATTAAAATTCCAATCATCACTTTTTAAAACCATAAACACTGTCAAGGGTGTCAATAGTGTAAACAGCAATAGCAGTGTCATGAGAATAACTAACCTTTTGACACACCAGTTTTTTTTGCGGGTTTTTTTTTGGCCGACTTCTGATTCCAAGAATCTCAGAAACAAGAACCAATTCTTATGGACTTTTATTTTCTTATGGACAACAAGTGTAATGAAAAGAAACTGACTGCTCTGCAGAAAGAAATCTTTAGAAATTTGTTGTATGCATGAAAAAAGAAAAAAAAAAAAAAAGAAAAGAAAATTCCAGAAGTTTGTCTGAATAAAACCAATTCTTCTTTTCATTTGAAAAAGATTCTCTTTGGGAAGTTGGCAGTATTGTAGATAGTTTTTGAAAGGAAGTCACCTTTTGTTGAAGACCTTCTGAACAAAAGCAATCCTAGTTTGTTCAAAAAGGCCAACAAATGAACCCAAAGGAGACTTATTAATCTATAAATAGAAGGCTTTCAATGTCATCTCCAAGTAGAAAGAATGAAATATTTCAAGGACTTTGCAATTCCTTAATTTCATTTAGACCAGTTGCAGACACTGTCAAAGATTTGGCATACTTGAAAAAGGAAAGCCTTGAAGGCCAGTTCTATAAATAACTGGGAGAAGATTAAGGATAAAAACATTTGCTCTCAGCAGCTTTAAGGGTCAAGTTGGCAGAATGTTGCTACATGACATAGCAATCTCCTGTGGTAGAAGGGATGTGAGTCTTCGTTCCGGATTTCCGCAATTTAATTGAATAAGAAAGTTATCACTGAAATTTATTTACTTCCTATCAGCAACAGACTAGTTTAGTTTTTTTTTCTCCAAAAAATTAAAAGCCGTTAGGGGTTCCCAGCTTGGCTGAACTATGCAGAAAGGTCGTCTTAACTACTGTCCTCACTTTCTTCGTGTTCCAAGGACAGAAATGGCGAGGGATTATCTGGTAGATCTGAAAAATCACCAATATCTTCGTTCTTATCTTCTCTGTCAGATGCTAGTAAGTCAGAATCGTTTTTTGTTTCTCTACTTTGAGGGTCAGTTGTTTCGGATTCATTATTAAGACCGCTGCTTTTGCTATTGTCGCTGTCCTCATCGATACGGTCAGTGTTCTTATCATTGATATTTTTCGTTTCTTCTGTATAGTTGTTAGTGTTTTCTAAAGATTTTTTGACCACTGTATCTGTTTCGTTCTTTTTAGAGTCAAAACTGTCTTCTCCAACACTGTTTTGGTCTTCGCTTTCCGTTTCGAATCCTTCCTTGGTATTAACATTTTCCTCATTCTCATTGGAACCACCGCCACCACCGACATCGTCATCACTGTCATGAATATTATCAGGTTCTTCCATGTCATCGTCATCAATGTCCCCATCGTTTTCAATATCACTATCTTCATCGATATTGTTGATTTTAATACGACGATATGACTTCAATCTTAATTTGGATATTGTTTCTGTCGTCTCTTCTTCTTCTTCCTCCTCCTCCTCCTCCTCCTCCTCCTCCTCATCATCATCTTCTTTGTTACTGGCCAGAAATTCATCTTCACTATCCTCCTTGTCTGAGAGTGGATTAAGCAGATTATCTGGGACAGAATCGTCTGAGGAGGGATCATCAAAACGGTTATGTTTTCGGATGGTCTTTACTTTTTCACCTTTTCGTTTTTTCTTGCTCCTAATGACACTAGAGACCCTGCCTTTTAATGGTCGTTTGATCACAACAAAGTCATCATCGGGTTCTTCAGCGAATTCCTTGGTAGTTGCAGCCTCCTCTTGGCTATCAGCTATATCCAACTCTGTGCCACTATCGTCTGAACCAGACTTATCCTTCATGTCTTCATAAGAGACAGCCGTTGACTTCAGGTCAACCATTGTTACTCCATACATAGAGATAAGATTATAGAATCGTTCGCAGTCCATTGCTAGGAAATCAGTCAGTTCAACAGATGGGTCCAAATCGACAGGAGACCATTTTGTAGAGAGGCTGGATGGACCCGGTGAGATTTCGATGCTGATGACACGGTCCGGATGCTTTTTAAGGCTGTGTTCACGCACTTCCTGTTCCTCAAGTGAAGAGAATGAACAACAGCCACAGTAGAAAAGGAAACCATCCATGTGACGACTTATGTGGTCCTCATAATCCAAGATTCGGTTGGTACTAAATGAGCAGTCCATGCAGGCAACCTTCATGCCATGAGTAAAAAAGTTATGCAAGGAGGTGTGTTTTGTAAAACGGTCAATGTTTTTAGTTTGGAATGAACACGAGTGACAGCAAAACGTCAACGAGGAATACAGATCGTCTTCTTCGCCAAGTTCGTCAAGACCATCATTAAATTCATTGTCTGTTTCAAAATCATTGCCCGACTTATTCTCCCTGCAATTTTTGTTTTCATCCGACATGTTTCCAAAGCTGCTAGAATTAGAAAGGGTGTGGATTTTGTTGTCAGGTTTTTTAGCATCATTGGAAAGGCCTGAATTTTTTGTGTGTTCTTTCCTGGATTTGTTAGAACTGCTTTTATTTTTCTGAGGTAGGCCAGATAATGCCTCTTTGGTCATGGGTGGATTCTTGTCAATGGCCCTTTTTGGTAAATTCGACAGATTGATGATTTTAATCATTGGTTCTTTGTGATATTTACGGATATGGGCAGTCACTCGACATCTGTAAAAGAAAGAAAATATACAAATGAATATAAAGAAAATTAATTGACAATCAGTGATAGACATGAAATCTTTTGGCCACAACAAATGTCTGAATGAACTAAGACTAAAACAATACATTAAAAATGCAATTAAATTGTATACTAAAGAAAAAAAAGCAAACATATTCAGGGGACTAATTTCTGTAATCCAAGAACCACAAATCTGAAACAGAATCTAGTTTTTCATGTCGTCTATATTATAAAAGAAGACCTGGTTCTTGGTTTGTCACTTTTTACTTGTAGAATTCTCTTCTGTCGTCTAGTCAAGTTTGATTTTCAAACATTTAAATGCAATGTCAATCGTTACCTTCTGTCTTCTTAATTCTTCTTCTTTTATTGTCCTCTCTCCTTAATAGTAGTTTTTCTCATATTCTCTAACACTCAGTAACCCCTTGCGTCCTAGTGGCTTTATTGCCTTTGATCTTCAAACATTTAAATGCAATGTCAATCGTTATCTTCTGTCTTCTTAATTCTTCTTCTTTTATTGTCCTCTCTCCTTAATAGTAGTTTTTCTCATATTCTCTAACACTCAGTAACCCCTTGCGTCCTAGTGGCTTTATTGCCTTTGATCTTCAAACATTTAAATGCAATGTCAATCGTTATCTTCTGTCTTCTTAATTCTTCTTCTTTTATTGTCCTCTCTCCTTAATAGTAGTTTTTCTCATATTCTCTAACACTCAGTAACCCCTTGCATCTTAGTAACTTTATTGCCTTGTATGGGTTGAAATGATTTTTAAGTTCATTGTTATAATTGCAAGTCAACGATCAATGTCAGAATTCTGTTAATTTGAGTTTTATCTGATGCATAGCTGACTTGGTCTTTTTTTCCAGGTTTAAAACTTCTCAACATGAGTGGAGCTATAATGTTAACAAAAAAAACCCCATCACTTTGCATATTTGCATGAATGTAATCAAGGATGCATTTAGGCCTTAAGAGGCCCGGGGACTAATATAATTGTGGGTGCACTTCTTTACATATGCACCCCCCCACACACACACTGTGTCTATAAAAAAAAAGATATATTTTTAGATGATGCTATTTTGATGCAAAACATGAAAGACTTCAAATAAAATTCTTAATGATTTTGGAACTCATCCAGTTTATTTCCTTAGCAACTTCATGATATTTTTGATCTGAACTTTACATCCAACAGAAATGTATCTAGAATGAAGGGCCTGTGCATTAGACCGAAATCTAAATGGGGCCTCATCAAATTTAAAAGACCCCCTTCAATTCCAAATACTCTAAATTCTTTCAAATTACTTCAAAGAAGCCCCATTAAATCTGAAAATGAACAGATCTTATACCTTTATTTTTTGCTTTTATCAGGGGCCAAACACTAGAGGTTCATTGGGGGCCTTTGGGCTGCTGCCTATATGTAAATCTGGCACTGCATGTATATAATGTAATGTATATGAATATGCGTGTGCTGTGTTTCAGTGACTTAAATGCGCTTGTGGTATTTAATGTACACACACACAAATTTGACTAATTTCGGAATAACATATTTGAATAATACATACCACTCACACACATACTGAACAAGCCCTACCCTGGGCTGAACAATAGAATTACAACGTTGGAGACAAGGAAAGAGAAGAAAAAAGTTAACTTTTTAAACCCTTAAAAATGAGATGATCATGTGGTTTTATTGGACTTTTTGGAAATTATTCAGTAATAAATAGTGTTATATTTTAAAATTTTTTAAATTTTGTTGAAATATTTTTCAGTTGGTCGTTGTATTAAAATCAACAACTTAATGACCTGGAAGTGGTTCATCAAGCCTTGATTTGTAGATCAGGATTCATTAAGCCTTCATTTGTAGATTATCATTCATTAAGCCATTTTGTAGATTATACACTATACAAAAAAGATGTATTTTTTAGATGATGCTTTTGGTGTAAATCAGGAAACACTTCAACTAAAATGTTTAATGAGTTTGGAACTCATCAAATATATTTAATTCAAGATTCCTTGTATATAATATATGCATCAAAATGTGTGTGTGTATATATATATATATATATATATATAAGGACATTTTTATGTTTAACATTTTTTTATAGATACAAATATTTAAGTAAATGGTCTGTTTATAATAAACAGTATTAAATGACGTTTACCGGCCTGAATGTCCGAGAAATTTTCATAGAAAATATTCGTCCTCCGACAGGATTCGAACCTGTATCCTATACAGAACCATCATATAGCTTGACGTGCCTTTTATATATATATATATATATATAAAAGGCACGTCAAGCTATATATATATATATATATATATATATATATATATATGTGTGTGTGTGTATATATATATATATATATATATATATAATTTAAATAAAAACAGACCACTTCAAGGTTCCATGTAATAAATTATTTCACCACAGCCCTTTTAAAGGACTGTGGATCATCAGACTTTGCTTCCAAAGATTGAAACGAAAAATGAAAAGAAATTTACACATTTTTGATAGGCAGTATTAAGCATATGTAAATTAACAAAGTGAGGAAGTCGGGGGGGGGGGAGACATAAGTGAGTTAGATGTAATTTAATATTTCTATTCTTTTATACTTAATATTACTTGAGGAGGTCCAGACACTGACACATTTAATCGGTTAACTTAACGGAAGTTATATATTGATATAGAAGGGGGAGAGGAGAAAAAAGACCTAAAAAGAAAAAGAGAGAAGGTGTCACTAACTTTCTTTGGAATGAACAGGCTCAAAATAGATGCTGTCGTTTTGCTTTACTTTGAAAGTGTTATTTTGGGGGTTTATAAATATTATAATGTTTGATATAAATTTGAGTGTTTAAACAGTCTATAAGGAATTTAATTTGATGTTTGTTAGCGATTTAAATTTTTAAAAAACTTTATTACAAAAATTTTGGGGATTTAATATGAAATAGTCGATTAGAAAAAATATTCATAGAATGTACATTAAAAGAATAAAATTTTATTTTA
>OZ038517.1:61726003-61741003 GCA_964036315.1 Acanthosepion esculentum | reverse complement strand
GAACTCTTCATTTAATGGAATGAAAATTTAAATTACAAGTAGACAAATTTCATCTCTGTCAACTCATAACTGAACATGATGAAATAATGTTTAACAAATAAGATGAAATCTAATTTTTTCTTTTTTAAAAAAACGTTCACAAGGTTAGGCTCAAGAATCCTTCAAGGTAGAGAGTTACTGTTATAGGAATGTAAGAGGAGGAAGTAACAAGTACATATTATGTGGGTACTGAGGATAGATAACAATTCACCCAAACACTGTTTCATTCAATGTAAATGTTCGAATATGCCTATATCATTAGATAGACATCTTATTCATGATGGGGGTAGAATTTTATCTATGTATTGAAACAAATAGCTTGCTCACTCAGTATAAATAAAAATCAGAATTATTTATTTAAATATATTTTTATGTTCTAGACATTATAAATTTTGAAAATTTGATCTGATTACCGCAAACAAAAAACAAAAGTAACTCTAAACTATATTATTCTTTACATTGTACTTTATCAAAATTGAAAACAGTTGTGCTTTAAGATAAACAGATTATAAATGCTCCTAAATCATTTGTTAAGTTGCCGACATAAATTATTTAAATGAAAAGGGTTGAATTTTTATCTTCCTTATAGAGTTGCTGACCCTTTATACATCTGACCAAGGGTAATATTTTATTTAAAAATTTATTTAACCATTTCAAAAAAAAAAAATTCCTTTACTTCTATGGCAAATATAATCGACTTGAAATGAAAAGGGTTGAATTTCCTTCTCCCTTATAGAGTTCCTGACCCTTTTGTACATTTGAGCAAAGGTAGTATTATTTTTTTAAATATTTATTTAGTCATTCCAAAACGTAAAACTGCCCTTTACTCCTATGGCAAATACAATCCACTTGAAATGGAAATGATGATTGGATTTTCTCAAGATTTTCTCAGGATTTGGGAGTTGCTGCTGCTGTAATTGTTGTAGATGATGATGATGATGATGGTACTACATCTATATGGCTCTCATGCCTTCTGATCATAATTGGATTTTTGCAGATTAAAGTTGGCTGGGAAGCATGGTGCCAGAAAGGAGTTCCACAAGCAAGAAGTGCTAGACATAGAACTTATGGTTACAACTAGCCAGTTCAACTGTAAATTGGGGAGACCTTGTTGCCAGTCTAGTACTCTACTTAAATTCAATGAGTCTAGGCGCCATAGCGAAGAGTGATATTTATTTTGCATTAAAATAAAAAAATGAAGTACAAGGCCATGAGGAGGGATGGGGGAATTCTGGTCGTCATCTGTCTTATAATTAAACTTAACTAACCAAAATCACTAACCTGAATATAACACAATATTCCTTACACCAAAACAATGCATTTTTATGTATCATTTTTACACATGCCTCAGAATCTCCATGAAGTCCTAACTAGTCCCCAATTTTTGTCTGTGGCGGTAGGGGAATAAAACAACAATTTAAAGTGTGTATTTATAATATGTGATAAGTTATTTACAAGAAACTAATAAAATGGCGTTAGTAATAAAACCTCCAATAACCCTGCATTGTAGCAGAAACATCAGTTGACTGGATGAAATTAATGCGGAACTTAAATAACGAAAGCACTCAAAACACACACTCATTCAACACAATGACTATGAGTTTGAGTGAATGGTAAGACAAATGAGTGTTTTCATTATTTAAGACTCGCATTAATTTTGTCCAGTTAACCAGAGCGAAGAGCTCATTCGAACAATTAACATGAAAGTACTAAAAGAAAAGTCAAAGGGAGGCAATCTTATAGTAGTAGGAAAGTTTAGTTTTTTAAGTTTGAAGGATGAGGCAGCCAAGGCGTCCTGGGAGACACGCTGAATTGTAGGCCATCTGAGTGGACTGGGTTAAGCAAACTGAAGGTATTTCTAACTTTCATCAAATCCTGTCAGCACGTTGTCTGTGAACAAGACAGATGGACATAGTGTGTAATCTACCCTAATGAGCTTGAATAAATGGGTGGTAGAACAGGGAATGGGAGAGATAATAAAAACAAACATTGCTAAGAGCTATAATGGATAGGAAGTTGTGGAGAGCCATGATCGCCAACTTCCTAAAGGGACACGACACATAGACAAAGACTTGTAAAGAATATAGAAGTAGGAGTAGCAGTAATGCAATCATAACCTCCTTTTATATAAACAAAAAACTTAATCCTAAAATTCAACTTTGAAAACAAAAAAAACGTGTCACAAAAACCTACATCTAAAACTTAAAGAAAAATTACTTTTTTAATAGATTTCATTATCTTACCTTGGATTTGCTCGGAATGGACAGTAACCACATTTGAAGGCAGGTGGCTTATGGGAGTAAGTATGCGAATTAAAAGTGGTCCGATTGGTACTCTTATATGAACAAATTGTACAAGTAAAGGTGTGTCTCATGAGTTTCTCGTCAAATTCTCGGACACACATTTCTTCCATTCTTGTGTTAATACTAATTAAGGAGTCTGGTAGAGCTTTCTCTATACTCTTCCTGCGATTACCATTGTTGGGTCGTTTTGGAATTTGATTTGTATTCTTCTCTGTTTTTCCCAGGAGCCTTGAGAAAATATTTTTGCTTTTCATTTGCTCCTGGCCATTGCTGCTTTTTGAACCGTTACTCATTTCATCTTCACTATTTTCCTCGTAAAGGTTCACAGAAGAATCACGTGCTTTAAATTTGGGGACATTAATTAAGTTCAGTTTGTTTTGGGTCGGGATGTTTGCCTTTTGATCAGCTTTGGCTGAAGATGCTGACGATAATGACGCCTTGGAAAGATTGATGACGCCCGACTTGCTCATCTTGAAAAATTTGGGTGAAATCACCAGGCCCGGTTTTATTGACTTATTCGATTTCACCGATGTAATCACCCCCGGTCGAGATACGTCAGAATCGTGAGGAGAATATGTCTCGTTTGATTGTTTGCTTGAGAGATTCAAAACCTCTGATGATTTGTTGAGAGATTCTAATTTGTTTGCGTACTGAGTTGAATGACTAGACGAAGAATTTTTTGAGGAATTGCTCTTTGAGTGGGAGCCGTTTGAAAGTGATTTTGATTTTTTTCGGTTTTCTTCAGAAGTGCCGCTTTTTTGACTTGGCCTTTTACGTGAAAGTGCGTTTTCCTTGGAAGCATGGACAAAATTCACAGTGGTCTCTTTCCAGGTGCCGTCTGGCTCCTCCACCAACACAGTGTATCCACTTTTGGTTGCTTGATTGCTGAAACAAAGGCGTGGGTGTTCGGTGGCCATGTGTGCTTCAATTCCGCTGTCAAACCAGCTGGCAAATGAACAGTGTTTACATCTTTTGCGTTTCAGCATCATGTGCTGCGACCAGATGTGACACTTTACACAGGTTCGCAACCGGCTTCTGTAAGAACAAAACGGGCACTGCAGAACACCGGGGGACACCTCGATAATCTTTCTGGCCATTGCTTTCATCTCTTCGTCCTTTGAAGAAGGATTGTTCAAGCTCGGCAATTCTATATCATCGTGATGATTCTCAGTGTGCCTTGCAGACTCGATAATGCTGTTGGCACCACTGTTTTGTGCCTTTCTTCCTGAGTTTGCCATTTTATTGCTATCACTGGTGACGTTGGCGGTAATATCGGTCTGATTGTTTTCAAGATTCAAAACAATATTATTTGTGCTTTTACCTCCAGATTCCTTCAATTCGGACCAATGTTCTGTGTCTATATGCCTCTGTACCTGCCATTCGACAAATCCTTTTGTGCTGCACACAGAGCATTTGTAAACCCCATTACTAAGTTTGACCACAGTCGGTCGATTTGGCTTGGTCAGTGACGCAGGAATGGACAGAGGTTCAGTAGCCAGTCGATAACAGTTTGGTGCCTCGGACGATGGCCCACTGATTATAAATGTTTGTTTTGTAAACGTGCTAGCTGAGGTATCTTTGGGCAACAAATTTAAAATGCTTCGGATATGCTTGTTCCAATCCTGGTCTTCGAATTTTGCACCAGGTTTTTTGGCCTCGTGAAAATGCAAACAGTGTTGAATAATGTTTTGCTTTTTGATACTTTTCAGGTCGCAATAGGGACAAGTCCAGAGGTAGAGTTTCAAATGACAGTCCAGAATGTGGTGATGAATAGTGGCCACATGATCCGTCGTGAATTGGCAGCACTTACATCGATTCCATTTGCGGTTCCTTGTGTACAGTACGCTAAGTTTTGCATCCAATGTCTGGCTCCCGATTTCACAGGGTGGAAGGAAGTCTGAGCTGTTGTCAATGTTTGAGGTGGTATTACTGGCTTTCTTTTTCTCGCTGGAATTTTTGGACTTACTTTTTGGGGCTATTTTAGGGAGCGCATTTTTAGCTGATGGGACTGTCAGGATAGGGGAATGTCGTTGAACCTTAGTTGGTTTGACCATATTCTTGAAGACCTTGCAAACAAAAGGTTTTTCGTAGTCGGAAATAGCATCTTCATTGCCCTGGTTGCCAAAAAGATGTTTCTTCCAGTGTTTGATGACACTGAGATCTTTTTCATGAGAGTTGATATCACATTGAAAACATGGTGGCAAACAACCATGTTCGCAGCGTTGTGCTCCACTACTCTCTTGATTATGATTGACAATGATGTCAAGCACTTCAGATTTTTTCTTGGGATGTTCTAGAACTTCTTGAACACGAGTCAGGTGAAATTCCTTGTTGGGGTGGCGTTTTTTGCAGGAATTCACCAAGTATTCCTTAGAAGTTGATTTTGCATTGCAATGGATGCATTTGTAAAAATCCAAACGTTGGCATTTCGGGTGTTTGACGCGGACGTGTGTTTTCAGTTGTTGAACATGTTTATATGCAACTGGGCATAGGTGACAGCAGGCTTTTGCCACGGCTTTGTTTTCAAACCCTACCGAAGATGATTTGGGCGTGTCCAACTTGAAGTTATATAGCATGTCTTTCTGGCTGGTTGGCAATACAGAGGCATCGGGGATTTGTCGTTTTATTATAAAATCTCCCAAAAAACTTGGATGGTAATTTTGCATATGTTCTTCTAAGAGATGAGGTTGTTTTGTTGAATATTTGCACAGTTTACAAGAATGTAAATAAAGATCTGTGATCTCTTTAAAGTGCTGTAGTTGTTCTTTGGAAAGTGGCAAGAATTTGTTCTTGTTATTAGGGCTAGAACTATTTGCCATCTCGTGGCGTTCCAGGGTAAGTTTCAGAGCCGGAGGAATGTCATTCGGTTTGAGTTTGGTTTCAATGTATTCGATGTCGTCCTTTGGTAGGAACGAGTTCTTTGTTTGATCGCATGGACGAGTCGGGTGTTCGGATATAATAGAGGAAGAATTAGTACTTTCCCCTGGTTTCTCTCGGCAAACAACCTGACTTGTCACAACGATCTGTTTGGGCTTTCCTGGATGTGCCTCAGAGATGTGAGTGAGAACGGCTTGGCGGTTTCGATCCTTGACCGAACAGTGCGGACATTGGATGAATTTCAAGAGATTGTTCTTTAGATGACCGACCAAATCTGAAATGTCGTAGAAGACGACACTGCAATTCAGGCATCTGAAGCTGGTCTCGTGTTGGTGAAGAATCTCGTTGTGCTCTCTAAATTCATGAAGAAGGTTGGTTCCGAAGCGACAACCATGAAAGGCACACTTGTAAAGCAGAAAGACCTTCGATACTGTGTGACTCTGCATGTGCCGTAACAAACTGTCTTCTCCCGTCGCTGTGTGACCACAGTGAGCACATGGATAGACAGACATGTATTTATGGGCGTTCTCCAAATGGCTTCTAAATTCTATCGAGTTCATACAAGCAAACTGACAACCGTTAAAACCGCATTTGTAAAACGCCCCTCTCTTTTCTTGTTCGAAATTTCTGGAACCACCTTCGGAGTTCGTGAGAGATCGGACCGAGGAACCAAAATTTTCAACGTTTGTCTTCAGTGTTTTGGAAGGTTCGGTGCTTTTGTTACCAAAAGAGAAATGACTGGAAGAATTTGATGACTGTGCCTTCTTCGATTCTTCGTCGGTGCTTAATGAAAACGAAGGACAGACTTTGAGATCCAAAACTTTGTCTTCATCGCCAGGGCCGTGTTCTGTCTTGAAAGGCGTTGCAATCTTATTTGAGCTGCTCATATCACAGAGCATATCAGTGAGTGAGGCAAACTCTTTCACCTCTTTCTTGATATTAAGAATCTTTTGATTTATGTCTGCTAGCAATAAATCTTCACCTGGCTCGCGCTTAATTTTGATCCTGCCGAGGTCGGGCTCAAGTTTAAACTTCTTTATTTCGGGCTCAAAACTATTGTGACTGATTTTGGATTCTGATTTTGTCATTGGCGCCCGTATATCTAAACCTTTGGCCTCGGTAGATCTGCTATTTACAAGAGAATTTACATTGTTAAGTTTTTCACAACCTTTATTGACCACAGACCCGACAGTCAAGTGGTCAGTTCCTGCCCTTTGTGGATTTTCTACAATTACCGTTTCCTTCAAAACGGCAGCTATTTTTGGAGTCTCAGAATCCTTGGCACTAATTACCAAACTCTTTGGAAATTCAGTAACAGCCTGTTGGCCAGATAATTTAATCGGAGAAGAGTGTTCGGTCGTGACGTCACGGTTACCATGAATTAAAGTGGAGAGGGACAGATTCTTAAGCTCGGAGGCTTTTTGAAAAACTGTTTCTAGTTTAAGGTCCGTCTTTCGTACACGACATATGACGACTTTTTCATTGGAGAAATTGTCATCGCTGGTGAGATTGGTAATAAGCGACTGGTTCATATTTGATATGAGTTGAATGATATTGGCCACAACTTCACAGCTTTCTCGAGTTAGGGTCGTACAACAACAGTAAGTGCTCTCTGGAGAATGTGTATGTGTCCATATATGAAAACGGAAAATTTCCTTGTCCTTGGACCTTTTCGCACATTTCAAACAAAAATATTCTTTATTTACAAACGTGAATTCTAAAAAGCCAGGTACGGTCTGCGAACAGAGCTCTGACTCGGCTGACTCTGGATGTTTTTCACGTTCTTTTAGGTTGGGGGACGATACCTGACCATCCAGATCTAAAGATAAAGTCCGACCTGCAGAGGATGGCGGTTTGTCATTGTTGGCTAAATGAAGAAATGGTTTTAAGTTATACGTTTGAGAGCCGACTGTTTTTACTTGTTCAATGATTTTACAAACATTCGTAGGTAAAACACGCTCACCTTCGTGCCGTTCTAGCAGATGTTGATGCCATGCACTAATAGAATAGATATTTGCCGAACAGTCATCACATCTAAGCGCCTGGTCCTCTATGTGTTTAAAAAGGTGGTCCTCAAAACTGACCTGTCCTCCAGAGAAAGTGCAGAGTTGGCAATCAAATTGGCCATTAGCATATTTTAACACGATTTTAGAAATGTTGGTCTTACATGAGCTGGTCACACAGCTGGAGTCGACCGGCGGTGTGGACAGAGATTTTGAGGTGGCGGTTGTCACTGGTAGAGAAGACGAAGGTGAATACGACGATGAAGAAATGAGATTCGAAGATGACGACAATGAAACGAAGGTTGACAAGTTCGGAGGGGTTTTGCTGGTATCTTTGCCACTGACTTCTGAAGATGTATCGATTTGGGCAGAGTCCTTGACAGACGAAGAAAGGGGATCTTGATCGACTGACACTGATCTACTGTCTTTAGACTCGGGTTCTTCAGAGCTGCAAATATCATTGTTGGCATCTTTGTCAACAAGCTTGTCCAGTTGGCTTTCGGGGATGGCACCAAAGGGAAAGGAACGAACTGGTTGAATGGAAGAAACAGATTCGACATTCTCATTTCCACACACAGAATTGGAACTGTCTGTACTTAATTTGGACATGTACTTTAGCCTGATGGGACTCTCTCTTCTGTGTATGGTGTCTATTGTGCTTTGACTCACTGTTGAAGTGACCGGTTGTGCTTGGACAAGGTCCGAATTGGCACAAGGCTGACTGACAGACTTTGACCAATTAACAACAGACACCTTACAGAGATCCTCTTTTTTCTCACTTACTACAAAAACTGATTCCGTTTCTTTTGGCTTGTCTTTGACATCTGCATCAGGACAATTAAATGACTTATTCGTCTTAGGTGTCGAACCACTATGGCTCATTTTCAGGCGGTCAGCAGCTTCAAGCAGAGAAGGGTTAGTAATGTCGTCTCTAGTTTCCAAGCTGTCATCTTTGTTCATTTTTCCATTCTGACACTTTGTAACAAGTTCGTTGTTGGTCTTCTTGATGGAGACACTATCCACAAAGTCAGTCTGATCACTGTCCTGGGATTTATCACCCTCATTTTTCTCTTCTGCATCTCCTTCCAATTCAGGGGTTGCAGTTTCAAATTCAGAAAGTTTCATTTTTTTTGCCTGCTCTTCGTCGTCATTCTCTTCTGTGGTTGATTTCTGAGATTCCAAACTGGAGCACGTTCCTGGAAAGCCTAGCAGCGTTTTCACAATGTGACTGTTGCTTCTTTTTCGATTAATGTGCAAATGACAATTATCTTTGGGCTGTTTCAAGAGTTCCGAGGCCAACAACGAGGAACCTGTAAAAGAAGCATTCTCGAAGATGTTATCAAAATTCTGATTTCTGCCCGGAACAGATGACTTACTGGCTGTAAAAGAACTAGACACTGTTCTGCAATCCTTTTCATCCTCGTCATCCACAGTTGAGGAAACTGCACAGATGCTTGTCTCGGGTGATGTGGAACTTTCTACATTTTTGTGGTTACTATCGGGCGTAGCTATCTTACCACTGCTGTTCGCTGTCGTCAATTTCAATGCTGCGTCAGTGTCTGGTGTCACATGCGAGCTCTGTGCGCTGTCACACTCAGCAATCTGAGGAGAAGCGGAACTGCCGACCGGGTCCTGATTGTCCAATCCAATTTCTTGATCTAAAGAACTCTCGCTGATTTCCGACAAAGGTGACCACCCTTTGTCAAGAGTTGTTTGCGTCGTGTTTTGGGGGCTTTCTTCATCGTTGGCCTCTTTTTTTCCTTCATCTTCCCTGATCTCAACCTTCGTTGGAGGAAGGTGATCAGTTTGATTGTCGTAATTATCTGTGTCACAGTCAGCCATCCTCATAACAACACGAGACAGTGGGGGAAGCTTCCTTTAGGCGTCACATCCTTAGTGGCTTCCTGGGAATGTCAGGCCCGATGGACGATCATTCAAAAGGTAGATCCATTTTCCCCTTGGACCAATGAACATTCATCCCAAGACAGCTGGAAAGAAACAAAAAAATAGAGATATTAGAATACAAAATAAATTTGCATGGCATCACTAAACTTTCAAATATTTAATCAATATTTCACAATCTATCTTGGTGTGCTCAGATTTATCTATCTCAATCTGTTCATGGCTATCTATCTATCTGTCTGTCTGTTTCATTCTGTTCATGTATATCCCAGTCAACTGATATCTATCTATTTCAGTTCATATCTATCTATATATCTCAGTCTATTCATATTCATATTTATATATCAGTCTGTTCATATATATGTCTAACTCGGATATCTATCAGGTTGTTTCAAACAATCTATCTATCATGTTGGTGCAAAAGTAATGTCTGATTTCTAAGAAGAAAGTTTTAAATAGTATTTATGAACTTTCTGCTTCTCGTTTTAATTAAGGAATGTCAAAATAAGTAATTTATACCTTTTTCTTTCAGATTATAAGAATATTTTTCAAGATCTTCCACAGTACTCACACCCATGTTCGTCTAATCTAAAGATCACATTCGACATATCTTACTGTATGAGTTTCATAAAGGTGTCAATGCAGGTGCATAAGCAAAGTCTATTCAGGGCGCTTATGGAGGTGATGCAGTGAATGAAAAAAGTTGCAGGAGGGGGTTTTCCTATTTCCGAAATGAGGATTTCAGTTTGAAAGACAAACTAAAAGAGGGTTGTCCAAGAAAAACTTGATTCTGAAGTGTTGGAAGAACAATTTAATTTAGACCATACAACCATGGTACACCAATTAAAAAAAAGGATCGGAAAGGTTTCAATGGTTGGGAAATGGGTCCCACACGAACTATCTTCTAAGAATCTGCAACAGTGTGTTGCTTGTTATAAATCATTGCTTTCATGACACCTTGAGGCACCATTTTTAGGTAGGCTTGTTACATCTGATGAGAAGTGTATCCTTTACAATAATGTTAAACGTCGCCGATCGTGGATCAGTCGAGGAGGAAGATCCGTTCAACAACCAAGCGAAGGGCTTCCTCCAAAGAAGATCATGTTGAGTGTATGGTGAGATATTGAAAGAATTGTCCATTACAAACTGTTAAATAACAATCAAACAATTATAACTATTCTATACTGTGATCAACTTTGTTGTTTGAAAACAGCTTTGAACCAAAAGCGACCTTCCTTAGTGAACAGAAACGGTTTCATTAGCCATCACAATAATGTTTGTCCTCACACGGAAAATATTGCTTCATCCACCATATTCTCTTGACTTTGCTTCTTCTGATTACATCTTGTTACATCTGATGAGAAGTGTATCCTTTACAATAATGTTAAACGTCGCCGATCGTGGATCAGTCGAGGAGGAAGATCCGTTCAACAACCAAGCGAAGGGCTTCCTCCAAAGAAGATCATGTTGAGTGTATGGTGAGATATTGAAAGAATTGTCCATTACAAACTGTTAAATAACAATCAAACAATTATAACTATTCTATACTGTGATCAACTTTGTTGTTTGAAAACAGCTTTGAACCAAAAGCGACCTTCCTTAGTGAACAGAAACGGTTTCATTAGCCATCACAATAATGTTTGTCCTCACACGGAAAATATTGCTTCATCCACCATATTCTCTTGACTTTGCTTCTTCTGATTATCGTTTGTTTTGGGGATTATAGAATCATTTGGCTGGTCTTAGGTTGACATCGGGAGAAGAGGTCGAAAATGAGCTGGATGATTCATATTTGGCTTCAAGGAATTTAACATGCATGGCATTTAGAATCTTTTTGACGGATGAAATAATGTTCCAGAAAGCATAGGAGATTATCTTGACACATAAATATTTTCATAATCATGGGCTTCAGTTTTAATATAGATCTTGAAATCAGACATTACTTTTGCACCAACCTGATATTTCAGTCTATTCATGTCTAATCTAATCTCATTCCAGTCACAACAAGCATTCATGTTTATGATTGTTATTGCAATAGTTTGTTAAAGTTGTCAAGCTCAAATATTTAATGATGCACGGGTATTTTATAGTTGTAGAACTCACAAGGAATTTATCAATCATTAAATTAGGAATTATGATTGATCAGAAAATTCAAATCGGTAAACCGTGAAGAATTTGCGATAGATACTTATTATCATTAGTCTAAATTGAAGTGACTCAAAATGCAAAGACTTATGGCCGCATAATGTTGTAGAGTTACTTTCCGCAGTGGAAACTGTATTTGGACTAAATTCGGTCCTAAATAGGTTCAACATACAAAAACGTTAGGAACTTGTTATAATAAGTATTACGCAGAGTAATCTAGTTGTGGTAGTTGACTACTCTCGTATTCGACTCCCCGTCGACCCTCACTGACTCCTACTTATATTAGGTGGGAGAGTCTATTATCTATAGACTAGGTGTGTTTCACCATAACACATAAGCAATGTTGAGCCTAGTCAGTACCTAGATGGGTGCCCACTTGGGAATACCAGATGTTGTAAGCTTGCATGTCCAGGTGGTGTAATGGATAATGGCTCAGAATTGCTAATCAGAGAGCCAAGTTCTAATTCCAGTTGGGTTTGTTATATTCATTTAGGCATAAATACCCTTGGGAAAGATATGAATACAGTTCTTCTCTCAGCTATGGGTTAATTAGTTAGATTTGTATCACTAAACCATCATCATCTCCTCTCCCCCAAATTCTTACAATCTAAAAATATTTTCTCGTTTTAAATAACCTGCAAAGGGTTTATAAGCCATAGAAAACAAAACAATCAATTAAATGAAATACTGATTAGCTACACAGGCATGTCTTTTTCATTTATTTACATTCTCTGGAATAGAAATGTATAGAAACTAAAAAAGTGAGGGATTATTTTATATATTGATTGTAATACAGAATTGACCCCCACTTTATATCCACATTGTAATTTCTTGTTTGTTTATTAAATTCTGATTAGGCATGAATCCGCCTCTTTTCCCCCATCTATGGGTTAATTAGTAAGACTGGTATCACTAAACCATTATTATCTCAAACAAACAAAAATATGAAAATTTTTTGATTCTTAAATTTATAAGCATTTACTAAATTATTAAAATATGTGAACTGACTATAAGTAAATCCTTATTATTTCCTATTTTATAAAGTTTGAATCGATTGGCAATCAGCCGATGTTTTGCCAACCATTCCAATAAGCAATCTAATAAATAAAGTGTTTATTACTTTTGTTATCAATTCTCAAGAATAAAGAAAATGTATAAATTCATTTTCATCAGGTTTAAGTTTTATTAAAATTCTAATCATCACTTTTTAAAACAATAATCATTGCTGAGGAGTAAAGGTAGTTAAAATAATAGCAGTGTCAAGGGAAAAAACATCCTTTTGATAATCCTTTTTTTTTGGTAGGCACGAAGGCCTAAGTGTGTGTCAAATTTTTTTTAGATTGATTATCCGACTGTAAACAGTTTTTTTGCTTTGATTTGAAATACATTATTTTTTTAATGTTTGTACTTATTTTCTGGAACATGACTCATAGACATTTTCTGGAACAAGACCAAGACAAATTTTCTGGAATGTGACCCATAGACATTTTCTGGAATGCAAACCAGAAACATTTTCTGGAATGAGACTAAGACATTTTTTGGAATGATACCCATAGATATCATTTGGAATGATACCCATAGATATCAGATCGAGGAGAAATTACACATTTTTTTATTAGCTCCCCCACAAAAAATAACAGATCCAAACTTAAAAAAAAAAAAAAAAAAAAAAATTTGTTTATAATAATTTAACATAATTCACAATTATTATCTCATTTATATTATATATCATATTAAATATAATTTCCATTATTATATTTATTTGTATCTATATATGTATTGATTATTATTCATTTCAACTTTGTCCGCATTTACCTTTTTCCTGCTATTAGTTTTTATTTTTGTACGAGATCGTTTGTCTTACTTTTACTTTCTACTTTTGCTTATCTAAAGTTATATTTATCAATTTTGCCATTTCTGCTCTCATTTGTTTTATAACTTGATAATTTAGGCGTGAGTAATGTCAGAGAACTATTATCAATTATATTGGTCATCACAATTTTTAGTGCCAAGAAACAAAAACATTCTGAAAATGACCTTAGCTTTTCATCGCTACCATTTTTGCTGTACTGAAATTGCACATTTTTGGAAAAAAGATCAATTTACGATCTTGGTCGATCACAAAATTTACTTAATAAAGGTTGTAGAAACCCATTAATTTTCACGTAGGCCGAGCAATTTATGTCAGCCACTTGAAATAAACTATTTTTATAAGAAAAAAGTGTTTTTAGGTCAAAAATTTTAAAATAGATGTACTGAATTTTTACAATTTATTGCTAAAATTCAAATTAACTGATAAACTTTATCAGTAATAGACTTTAGTAAACCTGATAATTAAGGTGACATTAAAAAAACAATGAAACCCTAAAATCTTCTGTTTGATATTCCTAAATTTATCCCATCACTCTGGAAGGAAACCAAGCACATTGAGAGCATTTTGTTTTCCCAGTTGGAAAGAAACTCCAACTAAAGACATCTCATTTAATGCACCTATTCCATTGTAACGTGATTCTGCTGGAGAATCAAAAAGGACTTAAATAACATTGAACATGACAGACAATCAAGAAAGAGAAAATTTTTACCATAATTCTTAAGTTCATGAAAGTTTTATTGCTGCTGTTAGTTTATTAAATGATTTGATGAAAATAATTGTTGATTTTGTTATATTCAATAGTGTTATTTTTAAAGACTTAGGGCCTGATTGTTATTGCAAAAATAATATTTCTCAATAAGCAGACCAATATTTATTGGTTTAAATATGAATTGAGAGGTTTTATTTTGAGAAATATTGCCATCGATTAATATCATATATACAGAAAAAAATGCTTTTTTTTTCAAAAATGAGGTATTTCTGTAAAGCAAAAATGGTAGCTAATCAAGAAAAAGTAAGGTCGTTTTCAAATTCAGTGCCCTCAAACTAGCTAAAAAAGATGTTTAGGTGTTGACCAATGTTATTTTTACTGTTTATTTTATTTTTATTACTTTAAAAATATAATGACTTCATAATCTCTGTGCTTTTGGGGCTTAAATCCTGGATTATGTTTCTCTTTTGGTTACCTTCTTCCACAGTTAACAAACTTTACAATTTTTATTTCCCTTTATTTATGTACAACTGTTTTGTAATTTGTCTGGCTTTCTCGTGTTTTTGTTAAAATAAAACCCCTAAAAACCTTAATTTTTTGGGAGCTTCTAAAACATGCAATATGTAATGTTCATACATGTATATTATATATATTCTAAGAGCTGTCATAGCCAGATGGGATGGTAGTGGGAACAAGCCCTTGCTGTCTATAAAATGCTCCCATGGCATAGGTCTCAAATAGCCTTTGACAACTAAGTCTATCTCTAAAAACATAGAGAGTGAAGATGAACCTCTCGCACATCATAACCAGCTGCTTCCAGATATAAGACTTATAAAAAGTTTCAGAAGGTAATATATATATATATATCAAAAGTTTCAGAAGGTAATATATATATATATATCAAAAGTTTCAGAAGGTAATATATATATATATATATATATATATATATATATATATATATATATATATATATATATATATCTCAATCAATGTTGACTCTAGGTCATCAGTGTTTGTTGGGCACATTACAATCTTTAATAAAAATATATGATTGGTATAACTTAGATGCTAAAATGATTCATTTACTCTAACTTAAATATATAATTTAAAAAAATATATGTGCATGAAATTAAAAAAAACACATTTTGC
>OZ038517.1:61593503-61716003 GCA_964036315.1 Acanthosepion esculentum | reverse complement strand
GCAACTTGTAACATTTAGCAACAAAAACACATCACTAATTAACCTGACAGTTGCTCACAAAATAGTTAAGTTAAAAAATTTTCAGGCAGAATAACATTCATTTTGATTGAGGTTGTAGAAAAAAAATCAAGAAAGAAAAGCTTCCCTTTCTTTTCTTCCAGTCTTGATAGAGTCTAAAAGCATCTTGTCTTGTGGATGGTGCACTGTTTTCCACCTGACAACCCCTTTACAAGTCACTTGCTACTCTATCACTATTTCGAGGGAAAGTGTTCAACTGAACTACATTCCTTTGTTCTGCTAGTTCAAACCTTCACAGATAAGACTAGCCATGCAACACATTCTAGTGAACCATTCTCATCCCCTTTGTATTTCAATGGTGAGACGTAAGTTCTAATCGAGTAACCTCCTTCTATGAACCACTATTTTGTGAAACCAACTCCCAAGAGGATGCTTCCCCAAACACTACAATCCCGACCTGTTCAAGTCTAGGGTTAACCATTATCTTGCCCACATATTCCTATAACTGTGGCTCTTAACTCATACTCTGTAACCCACTATGATGAGTAGCTCTTGGACCTTGTACAAGGTGAACATTATTGCAAAAAAAGGAAAACTATAGGAAATAAAGATATAACTTTGACTTGTAAGGATGAATAAAAATTAAAAAGAAAATAATGATGTTAATATTAACCATTTCCTTCTAAGGAAACATTTGGCATTCATTGATCAAGCAACCAGTACTATTGCCAGTTCAAATTTATAAAATCTTTTTTAAGACAATTTTTCACCAAAATAAATTTCTCAAGTCCAGCAGTATTATTGCTCTTTCCAGTATTGATGGTGGTGGGGGTTTACTAACCTTTTATTTAAAGTAGGGTGGAATGTCAACACCTTGATTATGTAATTATTTTCTCTTCCAGTTATAATATATATATATATATATATATATATATATATATATATATATATGTAACAGAGAATCAGGTCAACCTGATAAGAGACACAGAGTTGACTGCTTGTGGTGCTTTAAGCACCAGGAATTATGTCCTCTTCTACAATTGGCTGTTGAGAGAAGACCTTTGACTTGGAGGAGATGGCACTGATTATTTGAACAATACCGGGCAGGTATTAGCCAATAGTCAATATGGGACTGGGACTTTAACACCAGTTTTTTTCTCAGTTGGGAGAGCGTTCTCAACATGGGGAAAACCAAACAAGACAACCATAAGCTATTTTGGCGATTGACAGATGAACACAATATGCTATCTTTTTTAGTTGTTGCTGCTGTTGGAAGTCCTCAAGTGATGTGGTTTCTATTATTTGGTACAATTCTTTGTTTGTGATTCTGTAGCACCAGTCCACAAGGTTTGATGAAAGGATGGCCTTCACCAACTCAAAGCCTTTCTTCACCATTGATCTTAGGAAGCGCTTGCATACAGCTGACAAGACTATTTAAAACTATGACTTGAGTTTTCAGGTTCATGTTTTGGTTTTGTAGCATTGTGCAGTTGTTTGGCAAAACTCCCTCTGGCACAGCCTATGTTCTATTTCCTTATCTCCTATACTAAATTTGTTACAACTGATCCATACACCAAGGTATTTGAAGTGTTGAGTATTTTCTAATTCCAGAATCGGAATTTTTATGATGGATTCAGGGTAAGTGACATCACTGCCTTTATTCCAATTCCAGATCACAGATTCTGTTTCATAAAGGTTTATCTTGAGTCCTATTTCTTGGAACACTTGGTTTTATTTTCCATCAGTATGGCTGATGCTAACCTCCTGGAGAGTGACTCATTGCCCCTTCTTGGATGAATGTTTTCAACTGGTGTGAAGTGAAAAAAGTATATTAAATCAATTGTTAAGTCTACAGCTAAGAAAGTTTGTTAACTATGTCATGCTAGACAATTTTTCTTGCCAGAATCTATCTTACATATTTATAAGTCTACCATTCATCATTGCTCTGAATATTGCTGCTATATATGGTCCAGTACTCCTGCTATATATTTAGAAATTCTTAATAAAATCTCAATAATCTGCAATGTAATTGGTCCTGACCTGGCATCTCGTCTTCAGGCCCTTTCCCACTGCCATATGTTGCTTCCTTGTGCCTTTTCTATAAAGACTTTCATGGTAATTGTTCTGATGAACTTTCTGTTATGGTACCTAGATTTTATGAATTTAAGTGCAGTACTAGATTGGTGGTAAGGTCTCATCATGGTACAACCGAAATTGCTAAATGTAACCGTAAGTTCCATGCTAACAGTTTCTTCTATCACACTTCTGCCTTGTGGAACTTTCTTCCAGCTCCTTGCTTATCAGTCAACTTGATTTTCAAAAATTTAAATGTAACGTCAATCGTTATCTTCTGTCTTCTTAATTCTTCTTCTTTTATTGTCCTCTCTCCTTAATAGTAGTTTTTCTCATATTCTCTAACACTCAGTAACCCCTTGCGTCCTAGTGGCTTTATTGCCTTTGATCTTTAAACATTTAAATGCAATGTCAATTGTTATTTCCTGTCTTCTTAATTCTTGTTCTTTTATTGTCCTATCACCTTAATAGTAGTTTTTTTTGTCATATTCTCTAACATTCAGTAACCATTTGCATCCTAGTGGCTTTATTGCCTTGCTTGGGATAAAATGATTAAAAAGAAAAAAAAAAGAAGATGTTGATATTTTTCTTTGAGATTATTCTTCTCCCAACTGTGAATACCTATGTGATCAGCAGATCCCCCTCATCATCAGTACATTTACCTTGGGGTGGAAATCTTCTATTAGTAGATTCGTTTAAAAATTTTATTTAAAATCAATATAAATATTTTAATTCATTTAATATATCTTAAAATAAAAGTCATATGAGTATTTAATGTCAAGGTGAGTCATTAGTAATGTGCTCTGGTTTTATTACAAGTTTTAGGTTTTACATATCAACCTTGCTCTACCAGTAACCTGACCTGCTTCTGAAGATAACAGGCCCTCCTCTCGATTGTGAGGCTATGGAAGCATATTCAGTACATCGGCTAATTTGAATAGTTATGCTACACAGCACCAGTCAATCGAGAAATTTTAGCTCTAAGTCATTCAGCCAGGCCATCTTAAGGGAACTAGATGTCCTATCAGGATTTATCCTTGGTGGATACAAACTTAACAACTTAAAACAGACAGGCAACAGCAAAAGCAAAGAAATAAAATGTAGAAACTTCTAGACAAAGTGGTAAAAGAAAGCAAAAAGAAAGGACTAATCATGAATTGTAAAAAGATTGGGCACTTCGATGGTTAGCAAGCTTGTCTCACTAGGTTAGTTACGACTGAAAAGTGAGTTCGAGCCTCACTAGGTGCCCCATACTTTCGGCCTTGTGCCAGATCTAAGCTATGCTTAGAAAATAACCATGAATTGTAAAAAGACAGAATGAATGGTTGCCTGTAAGAGGAACAACTCAAGACGACAGCTATGAATTGGAATTGACAAAATCAAGCAAATATTTTAATAGATAATAGAATATGCGACACAGAATTCTGAAGATTCACTGAAATAGCAAAAGATGCCTTCCAACAGCTAAACAAAGTATCAAGAAACAGGAAAATTTTGTTAGAAATAAAAAAAATTACTCCTGGACTGCTATATAATATCAAAAACAATAGTGAATATTTACACTATGAAGAAATGAATACAATATGAGAACAAATAATATGGAGTGCTAGAGAAAAACAATAATAACAAAATTGTAATATGAGCTCTGGTAAAAAACGGTTTTGAGACATTAAGTTTATAAATCCCAAAAATTCATACTTGTGTCTTTGAAGACATAAACTGATGTCCTCAAGGAGACATGGCCCAGTGGATAAAAGCTGAAGTGGCAAGTTCTCCATGATACGAAAAAAAAAAAAAAAAAAAAAATGGATATAAAGTAGAAAATGGAAAAATCACAGAAAAAGGGGATTTTTGCTACTAAAAAAATAAAATATTCTGATGGTAAAACATAAAATTCCTGAGCTGGTACTCGACAGAATCATTATTTTGCATAAATTTGCAAAACTGCAAAGTCAGTCATTTATGCCCAAGCACTACAACCTATATTGCAGCAACATGTCATTCTATAAATAACATGGGGTATTTCCCCCTACTGATCCCAGTACTGGGCAAGCACCATAACCTAATTCAAGATATTAACTTGGCCAAACTGGTCACCGTTGGTCGCAAAACGTATGATATTAGCATATGCATAGCATAGCATGCACTGTCAAGGGTAGTAAAAATAAAAGTTGCTTGTTTAGTAATTAAGTAAGGTTTTTAAATGCCAGTCTGATTATCTTTCACGATAAGTAAACTAAAAGCTAGCAAACTTGGCGGGTGCACACTTATTAAAGTATTAATATTATTAAAGTATTAAGTAATATTATTAAATTATTAAGTAATATAATTAAAGTATTGTAATATTATTAAAGTAATAAGTAATATTATTAAAGTATTAAGTTATATTATTAAAGTATTTAGTAATATTTTATCGGTAATAAGTAATATTCTTAAAGTATTAAGTAATATTCTTAAAGTATTCAGTAATATTATTAAAGTATTAAGTAATATTATTAAAGTATTAAGTAATATTATTAAAGTATTAAGTAATATAATTAAAGTATTGTAATATTATTAAAGTAATAAGTAATATTATTAAAGTATTAAGTTATATTATTAAAGTATTTAGTAATATTTTATCGGTAATAAGTAATATTCTTAAAGTATTAAGTAATATTTTTAAAGTATTCAGTAATATTATTAAAGTATTAAGTAATATTATTAAAGTATTAAGTAATATAAGAGCCAGCTTTCTGTGATGATTTTTATCATGAGGGCAATAAATTATTTTACAGTTTTTGTCAAGACACCGTAGATTGGACTCAGAGGGACACATTGTGGAACATCAGAAATCGCTGAAGCAAAAAAAAAAAATAAAAGATCCTTATATAAGTAGGCTATATATTTGTATATTTTACTGTTTATGCACAAGTCTCTGTTTTTCATGTACTTTTATGATTTTGAAACAAAAACAGAAAGCTGAAATTTACTGTGACGGAAGAACACTGAATTTGACGTTCTAGAACACGGATAACTTGTCACTTGTAATAAAAGTGTTGGTTGAATTCAGTGATTTGACCCAAAGAATTGTGAGTTCAATATCAGGCTACAGCTAAAAACTGAGACATCTAGAACAATCTAGGCTGGTGGATGAAATAAAGGTTTCAGTTCAAAATTCCAATCACCTGAAGTAGGCCGAAGCATTCAACAGTCTGAATGACATAAATAGTGTAAATAATTACAAAACCTCGTCTCAGAAATATATAGACAGGTACAGTCGTGAATGTTTGATAATTACTTCACAGAAGAGGAGACTTGATGCAAAAAAAGATGTGATTTTACAGAAGGATGCTGAGAATACCAGGAACTGAACATGTGAATAACGAGGATGTTTTGAGAAAAATAAAAACAAAAAGGATGTTTATACTTAGAAGTGGAAAGTGACAGTTGAAATTTCTGTGTCACTTATTGAGGAAAAAAGGCTGGGAGAATTTGACACTCACAGAATCAGAAAGAAACACTGAGTAATCTACTTAACGAGCATGTACAAATGGATGTCGGAACAGCAAGTGAAAGGGATAATAAGGAGACAAACATAGAGCAATGAAAGATAGGAAGTTATGGAGAGCCATGACCTCCCGTGTCTTGAAGGAATACAGCACATAAAAAAAGAATACTACTTTTCCTTGGCATGATATTTTTCCTGGACAGTGCTTGTATAGATTAGGAGATGCTGAAAAGTTTGCAGCCTGTCTAAGAAACAATTCCTTCATTCCCAAATTTGGATTTTTGGTCAGACTTTAGGAAACATATTGTACTGAGAACTTTTCCGCACCCCAACTTGTGTGTGTGTGTGTGTGTGGATTAGTTTAGCCAAATATAGGGGAAGGCAAAAATTGCCTTCGTGGAACCCTTATAAATGAGGGTGCTGCGGCATTTTTTTTTAGAATTTGCAAAATTTGTTTTTTTATATGTAAAAAGTAATATTAACATAAAATTTTTAAAAAATATTGATCAAAATAAACAAAAAGCTTTAAAATCAAATATTTTATCGACATATACATGAAGAGGGCACTTCGTAGTGGCGTAATGGTTAGCAAGCTTGTCTCACTAGAACAATTACGACTGAGTAGTGAGTTCGATCTTCACTGGGTGCCCCATACGTTCGGCCTTGTGCCACACTTAAGCTACGCTTACAAAATAACAATAACGTAGATTATGATGACCAGAATTATTAGCAATGATACATTGCAATGGAACATTTTCAAAAAAGAGATCAAATCTTACAAGATTATTAGCTTAGAATATGTTGTGGAAAGAACAAGATTGTTGTATTACTGTAGAAAAAAAAGCTTTTGCTGCATGTAAATGTCAAACAAAAAAACAATCCTTTACTTTCCGACATAAATGTTAATTACAGTGTGACCCGCATATAAGAGAGTTGTCGGGACCGGAGGAGAAGTCTCTTATATCCGGGTTTCTCTTATATCCGGGTTTGGTCTATTATATATACATTAACACAGGCTCTAATTTGGGACCAGAGAAAATCTATCTTATATCCGGGTTTCTCTTATATCCGGGTCTCTTATATCCGGGTTACACTGTAGTAATTTCTTAGAGATAAAAAAATATTTTCACGACTATTTTTGTTGCCTAGCATTCAGAAGAATTTCCTTTACTCAGGCAATTTTAATTTTCTATTATTTTAGGTTCGGGGTCCTGTTTACAATATAAATACAATGTCAAACTGATCCCTGACTTTTTGACATACATGCTGTTTTCTTTCCTTTTTGAGGGGCACCAGTCTATTTAAGTATTGTTGTTTTAAAATGAAATGTATTACTATATAATGCGTGCGTGCGTGCGAATATATATGATGTTCATTTCACTTCCGGTAGACATAAATGTTACAAGATTGAAATAAACTTGTAAGCATTTGTTGAAATGCCTTCCATCTTACCTTCTTCTTTTCCCCACGACCACCTTATTAAGAAAAACGTAATATTTTTCGTTCTTAATTTTTTAAAAAACCAAAAAGAAAAAATAAACATTTTTTTAAGTTGCCGTACACGTGGCTTGTTTAAGGGTACCACGGAATTAAATAGGGGTCTAAACTCATTCCTGATTATTATCCCTCACTGGTAGCACGACTAGACGTTTCATGCACAACACAATCATCAGGTGCTGAGTGTAGACTGACCGTTACTTAATTTAAATTTTAATAAAAATATCTGGTTAACATAATGTTGGCACAGTTTATATAATATGGGGATTACAGTTTTCTTTTTAATTTAAAAGCATATTAAAGTATTTAAAATAGACGGGATTTTATTCTATATACAAAAAAAAAAAGAAGGAATTTTTAAATTGTGAATATCAATTTTATATAAAGCATATAGGGAGGTTACTGGGTTATTTGGCAATTTTTTTTATAAAATTTTAGTTGAAACCTAAAAAAGAGAAAGGTTATAATATACATTGAAAATGAATCTGGATCAACATATTTCAACATATATTTATTTTTATGCCTACATGTAACAATCAATTCATTCCTCTTCTTTAATAAGCTAGGGTTATTTAAATGTTTTAACATAATTAATTTTTCAACAAGACATAAATTACATCTACTGCCTTTCCAATTAAATGATTTAGCTTTTGCTACAATATCCCACGTAATAATACTTAAACTACCGGAAATGTTTGCAGAGAGTAGTGCTGTTCATGTATCTTACATTGCCTAAAGTCATATCTATATATCTATATATATATATATATATATATATATATATATATGGCAGTAAGGTCAAAGAGGAAGGGCCAGACTGAATGCGACCAACCTTCAAAGACCCCAATGGCAGAAAAGGCAAAGATCTATATGAACTCAATAGCCAAACCGGCAAAAGAGGGCAGTGCCAGTCAGGCTAGTGTAAACAAGGTGGACCTTGACAGACCACACATCTGATAGCCTAATGTTTGCCTGTCTCAATCCTGTTCAAGCCGTGAGAGAGGACAAATGTGTGGGCTTCTCTGTTGTCCACCAAAATCAAATTTCCATGAATGTCCTCATCAAACTCTTTTATTTGCAGCTATCTCAACCACTGCTAACCAGGGTAGAGAAAGGGTAGAGGGAGAGAGGATGATGACCCTGCTGCTTGGTTGTGAGTGGGTAACTACAACAAAAATACATATTGGGGAAAGAAATATGACAAAGTGGAAAAACTTTTTTTATATGATGTGTATTGTCCTTTAGGACTTCATCAGATTAGGTTTGTTTACGTTGATGTGACCACACACAAACACATCTATATTAATAAAGGTGTCTGTTTGTACATCTATAGGAAGAAAAACTACTTCACTGATCTTTATTAAATTTGAAACATAGATAGTAGACCTAAAATGGAGTGTAATGAGCCATGTTTAATTTATTTTAGTGTGGAGCAAAGGGGGTGGGCCCTTCTTGAAAATAAATGTACCAATGGATTCAATAACCACTGGACAGATTTTTATAAAAATGTTCCCCATTTTAAGAATATATATATATATATATATATATATATATATATATATAGTGTTATTCGTTTGGAAAAACCTTAAGTATTTCAGCTTGTGATTGAACAAACCAACGCCCAAGGAAAAATGAGGGATAAAAAAAGGAAGAACTAAGGACATGAAATTGAGGCGAAAACAGTCATCCAGAATTCAAGCTCAGAGTCCAAAGAGAAAAACCTCTAAAACGAGTAAAAGTAACTATGTAAAGTGCTCAATACACAAAGTAGAGCAAACCTAATATAAACCTAAAGAGCCAGGTAAACCTACCAAGGTTTCACCTAAACGGATTGTCAGGGTATACTGGCTCTCTAGGTTTATCTTATAATATTAGGAAAGAAGTATATGAAAATGGAAAAAAGTTTTTGTGCAATACGTTTCGTCTTTTAGGACTTCATCAGTTTATGTTTACACTGATGCGACTACACATTCACATTTACCAAAGGGAGACACCGAGAATTTAAAATTTAAAAGAATTTTTTTTATGTGTGTTTTTGTTATGCAATATAGCCGATTTCATTTAGATTCTTTTTCTGTTGTTTTTATTTTTCATTTTCAGGTTATTGTTCTGCGTATATTCAAGCAACCATTTTTGCTTAATTTCAGCGTTCTCATATTTGATGGAACCAATTTCAAGTCATATGACATCATTTAAAGGGTCAAGCTAAAATTAGGCAAAATTTTATTTTTTGTTTATTTAAACACACTTTAATATACAATCCCTAATGGAGAAAGATACCTTATTTAACATTGACTGCTTCTCTTTTAATACAACAACCTCCAAAATTTGTAGTCTTTCTTTGTAACATGTCCTATATCATATTTTGGTGTTATCTACTATAATTTGTCTTATATTAATATCATTTTGCTTATTTATCATATGTTGATCTATATGTGCACAGATTGCACTAAATTTTGACAAATGACAAGTTAACCTACAAGTGAGTGTGGTGCATATGTAACCAATGTAAGAATTGAAGTTGTTTGATCATTGTTAATATTGGTGATAGTTTTCCAAAGGATATAATAATTCATAAACATTATTTTTACATAGGGTAGATTTTTGAGGTGATTTATTTCTAAGAATTACATTAGGTGTTTTGAATTTTCTATATAAATGATAAATTTAAAGTATTTGTTGTGACCAATACACCGGCAGATTTATAATAGCCCTTTCATCTTGTTTATAATTAATTACGTAGAAATAGGATCAAGTAAACTTAACAAAATTTTGGGTGGGTATCATCCTGGGTATTTATACAGGAAAGTTAAAATCCATAAACCTACCCCATTTAATGATTTTTCCTATAGCATATTTGTCCCGATTATAATTATTGTGCAACTGGTTATTGTGATTTATGTAGAGATATGTCGTAAATTTTCCTTGTCTGTTATACACACATTTTCTAAAGATTGAATGGATTTTCTGATCACTAAAAATATATAAAATTATCAGTTTTTCTGCAAACAATTCTTAAGGATTGGGTGTGCATGGATAATTAAAAGCAAAAAAAACTTTAAAAACACTTCTAAGATTTCTCTAACATTGCATAAAATATTTTGATGGAAACTTTTGCATGATTTACTTTGATATTTTTAAGTTTATATTTTTTGTCGGGGGGGGGATACAAATTTTTTTTATTTCATCTGAAACACAATATATATAAGATTCTATCAATAAAACTATTAGGCTGAAGAAGTCCTTGCAAAGGACGAAAAAATGTAATCTAGAAGTTTTTGTGTTTTGTCATTTCAATTATTCAACCAATATTAGTTTGATATCTTTTTGTTTTTTTACTCAATATCACACAATTCAAGGCAGTAGAGCCACTAAGATGCAAGGAGTTACAGGGTGTGGAAGAATTAGGAACAGAAACATTAATAACGAGCGAGAAGAGAGTACTCAGGAGGACAGTAGATAGTGATTGACGTTGCATTTAAATTTTTGCAGATTAAAGACGGCTGGAAAGCATGGAGCCAGAAGGGAGTTCCACAAGTGAGAAGTCTTAGAATAGAAACTGTTAGTATAGAATTTACAGTTACATCTAGCCAGCTGAAATGTAAATTGATGAGATCTTGATGCCAGTCTAGTACTGCGCTTAAATTCAAAACGTTTAGGTACCATAGTGAAGAGTTCTTCAGGACAATTACTATGAAAGTCTGTATAGAAAAGGCACAGAGAGGCAACCTTGCAGTGGTAGGAAAGTGACTGAAGCTGATATAATATTGATGATTCTTCTTTGGATTTTATCAAGGGGCTCAAGGTAAGCAGCAGGGGCACCAGACCATATGTGGCAGCAATATTCTAAGCATGGACAAATGCTTATCTATAGGTTTGTATCCATATTTTATCCATACAAATCATGATAAAATAAAATAATTAATCTTACAGTTTGACAGGATTAAAATAAAAAATGAGAATTTATTTCAAGTCTCTGCTCAAAGACATGTTTGATAGATTGTCAAACATTATTTGTGAAGGAAAGACACAAATAAGCAATATTTTTTGCCTGACCTTTTCTCTAAAATCTATAAATAAGAAAAAAAATGTATCTAAAATGAAAAAAAAAAAACAACAAAAGAAATTACAATTAATTGCCAACTGTAGGTTGTTGTGGTAAACCAACTCAAGAGAAGGAAATGTCATGAGACAAGGACTTTTGTGTACTTTTCCTGGAGAGTTACATTCAGTACTTAACATAGCAAGCACACCTTTCAAAAGAAAGAAATGAAAAAACAATGGATAATGAATGGTCCTTGCAAAGAAGTTCATGCAGAGACCATTTTTCAATCAAATGGAAATTTTTTTTAAAAACTAAAGTAAAATTTTGTCAATTTTTTTAGAAGTAAAAAAGCATTTTCTTTATTAAGAAGTTAAGATTTTTGAATGATAATGCCCTTTTAGTATCAAAATATTTTGAATGATTCTTTTTTTATATTAAAACATTTTGAATGATAATGCCCTTTTTATATCAAAACTAATGGAATAACATCAATTAGTCAGCTGATAAATTTTATATTTCTACTTAGTGTACCTGCTCAAATGCACACATACACTCTGAAAAAAATCTTGCACCAATGAAAAGTGCATATAAAAAAGAAAAAACTGAGAAATATAAGTAGTCAATTGCTGATACCTTTGATGAGATTTATGGTGGGTTCATCTACCTTTTCCTTGTATTAATTATATATATATATATATATATATATATATATATATATATAAAGCTCTTCAGTAAAATGAATAGAGCACTTTGGCTGATGGGCATGTGTTTACATTTGTAAAAACAATACGCTAGATTTAGTTGTGTAACTCTACCGAGTGAAGATAGCTCTGGCTGACACCAAATTAGTTGTGTTTCAATCCTGGCTTGAGGCATTCGGAAGTCTAGTCACACTGAGGAGCTGTGATACAGCGAAACAGTACTGTCTGTGAATGACATAATATATATATATATATATATATATTAGCTGGCCACTCGTATTCGAGGATACCCGTCTACTAGGGCGGCTAGCCAATCCCTATTGCAGACGTTTGTTCAACACCCACAGAGTCAACATGTGGTTTATACTGCAACTATGCTGAGCAGATCTTAGTTGCAGTTTCTGGGAGAGAGCGTGTTATATAGCATGATCAACAATCTGAACAAAGCCAGCACGTTTTTTCATCAAGCCTTGAGTCATGATCACTTGTGACTTTGTGCTAGCACAGCTATTGACAGCCCCCAAAGTGTTCCATCTACCCAATTTCACTGACTAGATTTGGGTCAGCCTGTGGTATGGCTTTCAGGTATATATATATATATATATATATATATATATATATATATATATATATAAAAACACAGTTCAAAAGTTTGAAGCCACCCCCAGAATTAGCATGGTGTGAACTTGACAGAAGAGTGAAAAAAAATGAAAAAGAGCACTTTGTCATTGAAAAAAAAAAAAAAAAAATGGAATCAATTATCAAACTTATACTTTGAGAAACTTTTTGCAACGAATGCCAAAATTTTATGCTGCAGTAATCAAAGCTAAAGGAGGATATTTTGATTAGAGCAAAATTTAATCATAAAATAGTTTTTTCTTTGTCATAATAAAATTTCTAATAAAAAATCATGTCTCACTTTTTTTTTTAAAGCATGTTTAATAATTTTCTATTATTTGAAATACAAACAACTACTTTTTGGCCCCTATTCAAACTTTTGAACTTTAATGTGTATGTGTATATATATATATATATATATATATATAGTATATTGGGGCAGCAGATCATTACACTGGTTGACATTTTTTTGACCCAAATATTGTTGGGCAATGGGCACGTGTTTCTGGGTTATTTTTTCATGCTGAATCTGAAAATCAAGTCCATTTTTCCCATCATATCACGTTTTCTCAGTACAGATAATTTCTATTTTTCTTAAAATAGGCCAAAATACCCATTTAAGAGTGATAATTCAGGGCCAAGTAGAACCAACCTTCAATGTTTTCAGGTTAGAATAATTTATCATAAAAGAAAATGTATGCCAATAACTTAAAGAAGGCAATTTCAGTTTAGGAAAAGTTTTCAGAAAAATCTCACACAAAATCAAATTAAGGCAAACATGTGTCATCAATTTTTGAATAAAAACAAAGAAGATACAAAGGAATGAAAAATACATTCATTTTTGTCCATCCAAATGTATAAATCTTCTCTTCTTGGAGACTCTACAGTGCTTTTCAAAAGGTTGATCTCTTTTGATGTTCCAGCAGAAATCAGTCATCATGTAAACATTCCATCTGCAAATTGCCCAGTTGGCTATGCCTATCTGGTGTTTGGTAGCTATTTTAAGTACTGAGAAAGAAAATTCTAATCTTGCTAGTCTCAAATACATTTGCCTAACAAGCCTCATTTATCGATGTTCCCATGCATGTTATACAGAGACTGCATGACAATACCAGACCTGCGTAAATTCAAGGGATATAATAAGAGCTTATGACGATTTCAGGTTTAAATTGAAAACTACTAATAAAAACTAAAATCGCTGTTCTTCAATGACTTCTAAAAAGCTTCTTATATGAAAAGTAGAGAAGAAACACAAATCACGAAGTTTTAACAAGCTAAGAACATGGAAGGCCCAAGAACATTTTCCAGTGAGATCTCTCTCATAAAATCAAGCATTTTCAAGTCAGCTTATCTGAACTGAAATAGCTTAGAATTCATTTTGAAAGTAATTTGGATACTTTTTCTTGAATGATAAATCATATTTTCATGATACGAAATGTTTGAACTATGTCACTTGCATATTTAAGCCGTGGCATATCCCTGCGAATTAGGCATTTTGGCCTATTTTAAGCGAAATAGAAATCATCTGTACTGAGAAAAGGTGACGTGATAGAACAAAATGGATTTGATTTTCAGATTCAGCATGAAAAAGTAGCCCTGAAAAATGTGCCCATTGCCCAACAATATTTGGGTTAAAAAAAATCGTCAACTGGTGTTATTCAAGCATATATTGTTAAATCTAACAGATAATGAATGTCTATTATGTTTGATCAGGAGCCGTTCTAAGCTTTGTATAATGGCTTTAGTTTCAGGAGAAAATAAAGACAAAAATGTCCAACATTTGGATATTTTTTATTATGCCGTTCATTGATCTATCATAGAACCGCATTACAAATTTACAACCTGCATGTGCTTTTTCACAATTGTTATAACATAACAGAATATCATCTTTGATGGTGGACATCTCTGTTGTAATGTCCATATAACTACTCTGATGATGGCTCATGTGAGCCAAAAGCTTAGATCGAGGAACAGCATAATAAAATAATATCCAAATGTTACAGATTTTGTCTTTATTTTCTCCTGAAATTAAAGCCACTATACGAAGCAGAGAACAGCTCATGATCAAACATAATAAACATTTGTTGTCTGTTATATTTAACAATATATATATATATATATATATATATATATATATATATATATATATATATATATATATATATATATATATATATATATAGTGCCTGAAGATTGGGTGTTTCAAGGTGATGTGGCCATAAGCCAAGTACTGATTAGGGAACAGATGACCTTGGGAAGGTTGTTGATGAAGATAAAAACATAGGTCCAAGGATAGCATTCTGGGAGACCCATGTATTAATGTGAAAAGATCTGTAAGAGTGACCATGGCTTATAGCGATATCACATTGAATCACTGGTTCTCGTATGATCACTAAAGTTAAGCAACATTGAGCTTGGTCAGTATCTAGATTGGTGACCACTTGGGGATACCAGGTTTTGGTTTGGTTTGTTTTATGGTATATCAACCCATTAGGTCATTTCATGCCAAAATTTAATGTTTTAATATGAAGTCTTGTATTTAAACAGTCAAAAAATGTTATTTTAAACAGCAAGATGACTGTTATTATTTTTCATTATATTTTTGAAATTAGTTTAATTTCTCTGAGGAACTGAAATATGTAAAGTGGCTCAGTATTTTGAAAAAGTTCTTTTAAGTTTGTTGTTTGGTAGTATCTTAAGCAGATTGAATTAAAATGGCTGCAGTTTGTAAGTATGTGTTTTATGGTGAATGGCTCTTAGGATACCACACATACTGGAGTATCTTCTCTTTTTCAGGATATACGAACGGGTTATGGTACTATGTCCTGTATGGGAATACCATTTGCTGCAATCTTTGAACGTGTGGGTGGTATAATGGATAACGGCTCAGAATTGTTAATCGAACAGCCAAGTTCCAATTCTAGTCAGGTTCCTTATATTCACTTATATCCAAATACCATTGGGGAAAATTGTGAATCCACCTTTTCTACCCCAGCTATGGATTAATTAGTAAGACGTGTATCACTAAATCATTATCTCCCCTCCCCCAACCCAAATTCTTACAATCTAAAAATATTTTCTGGCTTTAAATAACCTGCAAAAGGTTGATAAGTCATAAATAATGAATCAATCAATAGAAAAGTTGTTCTGAGTCTGAAAATTAATTAATAAGATCATTTCTGAATGGAATTATTCAGGATTTTATCTTTTTTTAACACACAAAGCCTCAAACAACAGTGGATGTCAGAAATTAACAAATTTATTGAGACTGAATTATAAGCACTGAATTCTCTCTCCAGTTTGAGACATGCAGCAGTCCTAATAACATCCTCTGTAGGTATCTTGTGGTATTTGAAACTCTCACCTACAAAATAAATTTATAAAATCTTTCTCTTAAAACTGTTCTTCAGGAAAATAGGTTTCTCAAGTCCAGTAGCTGTTATCACTCTTTCCAGCATTGATTGGGGTTTCCTTCCTAGCCTTTTATCTGAAGTTATCTTGACTATATTATTTTCTCTTTGCAATCCATTTTAGTTGTTGCTGCTGCTGGTAGTCCTTAACTGATGTGGTTTTCGTTATTTGGTATGGTTCTTTGTTTGTAATTCTTTAGTGCCAGTCCACAATGTTCCAAGCAGAATGACCTTTGCCATGAGCCTCAGGCTTTACTCACTCAAGGCCTTTATTCACCATTGATCTCAGGAATCGGATGTATACATCTGACAGTTTAGATATTTCTGAATGTGTTTGGCGACATGCATGACATCCATATGAAAGTCTCAATCTGATGAGGCTACATGACTCAAGTTTTCAAGTCGATGTTTTGATCTTGCAGCAATTTGCAATGTTGGACAAAACTACCTAATTTAGCACAGTGTATTTTCTGTCCCATTTCCTTATCTCCTATATTAAATTTGTTAATTGATCCATATGCCAAGGTATTTGAAGTATTTAGTATTTACCAATTCCACATCTTGTATTTTGATGATGGATTCAGGGTACGTGCCATGTCTTCTCCAATCATGATGGATGGCTGCATTCTTAATGAGGCCACAGGCTTTGAATGTCTATTAAGCAGACATATGGAATGTCTATTGGGTAAGTGACATGGAACATCAATCTTACCACTTTAAAATGATGAGACCTATCTGCCAATATAGTACTGCGCTTAAGTTTGTAAAGTCGAGGTACCAAAGAGAAAAAAAGCTCATCAGTTAAATTATGGTAATGGGACAGTGACTGAGGTTGAGATGCCAGATCAGGACCAATAACATTGCAGATTTTTTCTTTGGATTTAATCAAGTATCTCTAAATACATAGCAGAAGCATCAAACCAAATGTGGTAGCCATGTTCATTGCATGGATGAATGGTCCGACTTACAAAGGTGTAAGATTCTGACTGATAGATAAGAACTCCTTATATGTCAAAGGGGAGATGTGTTCCAAGGCCCTCAATACTTAAAACTGCAGAGTACGAAAATTAATATATAATCATTTTTCTATATATATATATGAGGGGGTGCTGAGAAAAGATGGGATTCCAAACTAAATACCCAGTTTAATCAAATTGTTACTACTGCGGATATTCATGAGTCTATCAAGCTGACCATCACAGTCTTGCATCAAGGTCAGAAGATCATTAGGGAGGCATTCTCTGTCGTAATATAGTTGGTCAATGTAGGTGCTTGCTGGGCGGCCAACACATCTTGTGCCATAGCTAGGTGTCCAGAGCAGTAGATCACTTGCTAGTTCTTGTTTTGCCCACCAGCAGTGTCCTGCAAAGAATATTATGCATAAGATTGTAGAAACATCAGGGATGTCTCCATAGAGCTGTGATTTAGTTGGCTGTTGTCTCTAAGAGATATTAAGTATAGCTCTCAGTATCTGAGTGTAGGTTCCATCAAGCTTAGACTCTAGGGTTTTAGTTAATATCCAGGCAGTGGCACCACACATTAACCCTACCTCTACATTGGCATGGAAGATTTTTTGTGGTTGTTAGAATAATACATTTTGATTTGTTCGTTTTTTTTTAGGAAGGACCATTTTTCTGTTTTTAAATATCTTATGAGCCTTTTGTTTCACATCGAATATAATCCCAATTTTGATTTAAAAAATGCTAATCTAATTAAAAGAGAAAACAATTTACTAAGACGAAAATGTATAGAAAGTGCTTTAATTGCTAGATCATCCACAGTAAATTTACATCCAGGTTCTTACAAGACTTCACCATTCTTGGCAAATTGTCTATTATCACAGTGTGGGATATTTAATAACGAAAGTGATGGAAATCAAAAGTAAAAGAAAAAGAATCTAAATTAAATCAACTAGACTATATGACGCATTTAGCAAAGGAGGGGGGCGCGTATTCAACATTTGATAATTTTGCAGCAGTGCGCAATATGTTTTGATCAACATTTCTTTTCATGGTTAACCAGAAGGAAATGGAAATGTAGGAAGTAAAATAATAACAATAATATTTATTAAGAAATTATTACAGGAAATATCAAGTTTTACAGAAACATTGTTCACAATTATGTATTTAGTCACATAACAAATAAATAAAAATAATATAAATTTTGATGCTATATTCGATTTGTTGTTAGGTATTTTTCCTTTTCTCTTTTGTTATTGGCAGCATTTTTAGAATACTTTGGCTGCAATGCTAAGTTTTCTAAGTTGAACAAACTGGAGATATTTTGTTTACACTTTGTTACCTCTCTTTTCCATTGTTGTTTTTAGATCGTTTCCTTCCAGTCAATTTGATGGGGAATAGCGAAATTCTGAAATTTAGAATGAACTTATTCCATTTCAAAAATAAAGCCTGTAAAAAGGAATATTTTAAATTAATATACAACCAAAAATAAAATGCTTTTAACAAAAAAACCTTAATGGTCTCACTCTAATTATGTAAAAATAATGTAGTGATATTCCACGGACAAATCTACGGTTTATGTTACCTCATCTCATTGCATGGCTATGAACTATAAACCTAAACTGAACTTGAAATATAGTGTAATCAGCTCTAATTTGTTGTAAAATACTTAGATATGATATGATAAATAATTTGCAGTGAAAAAAGCAATTTTCAATTTTTTGTTTAATATGCCCCTCCTCCGCCGAAGGTCATATATCCGAAACATATATTAAAAAGCAAAAAAAACATTTAAATTTAAAATTCACAGTATCCCCCCTCCTTCATGCTCATGTGTAGTTGCATCAATGTAAATATCACTTTAGTCTGTATGAAGTCCTTAAAGGGCAAAATGTATAACAAAAAATTTTTTTCCACTTTGTTATATTTTTTCCCCCTAAAATTGTTCTTGATATGATAAGAATTTCTATATTGTTTTCTCAATTTTTGTCCTTGGCCTGTATATATAAGTATGCATATATCACTCCCAATGTTAAAAAGACCGTGTGTCATCACATGCAAACTTGGTGGGAAGGCCAGGTAAATATACCTGCCAATTACCATTCAGCTTTGATTCATTTTGACCAAGTCTGAAGATTACATTGAAGCTTGAAACTGACAATCACCATGCAGTGTTGATTCCTATGTCTACAAACATTTTCTTATATATATATATATATATTTACATCTGGCAACCTAACTCCCCAGACTGCAACCCCCTTCATTATTATGTGTGGGGCACAGTTGAGCGAGAGACCAACAAAATTCCTTGTAACACCAAAGACAAACTGCATGCAAGGATTATAGCAACATCCCCCAACTTAAACAAGGAGACTGTCCAGAGGAGTTGCAAGAGATTCCAAAGACATCTGGAGGCAGTGATTCCAAAGACATCTGGAGCCAATGGTGATTTTTTTGAATAAATTTACTCTTTAGTATTTCAAGATATTTTTGTGCAGTTTTGGTAAATATATCTCTTAAAATAAGATGTCAGTGTTATTTTCATTTTAGCTTAATTTAGATGATAATTTATCCATCGCACTATACATATATATATGTGTGTGTGTGTGTGTGTGCATATATTTCAGCAGGATATTTTCATTGAGAGATGTTTCGTTGAATAATTTAGACATGTTCTGTCTACTTATTTTCAGTAGGATCCTTTCATATTCACGGATAAGCTTTTTGGTTAAAATATGTGTAATAGATAGTCTGAAATGCCAAGGTTTGTACTAATAGTGTTTTGTTTTTTTTTACTACCCATTTCATAAACAAACTCTCAACACCAGAATTATTAACCTTCATCTTAAACGATGTCAGTGGTTACACACTAACTCAGAATTCCTCATGCCACATTTAAGAAATTTAACTTCCAGATGTACAAAACAATTTTGCCTTTCACAATAATGAACACTACAATATTTATGCTGTACTAAACAATACTCTGATGATGATACTGTGATATGTTGAAAGTACTCGGAAATAAACGGAATATGTAACAACATGACAATTTTCTCTTGTTCTTCAATAACGATACCAAAAAGCTTAATGTGCTGCTTAAATCTTTTCCACTGTTTCCTCATTTACACTTTTGTTTTTCAGATACTATTAAACATCCTACACACACACACACACACACACACATATGAGGAAGCAATTTAATCTAGATTAAAGTAATTTAAAATGTATTAAAAATGCTCTAATTTCAGAATCTTAAAAAAAAAAAAATCATAAAATTAAGTTTCCTTTTTTGATTCAAGAAAACTTCAAACTTTCTGAAGGCATGTTGATAATAGCTCATCATTTCAACAGATTTCAATTAGACCAAGTTTGAAAAACCTTAATGTTTAACTATATGAATAACAAAATGAAAGACACTAATTTAGAATTTACTGTCATTGATTGATTGTTTTTTATAGCTTATCAACCTTTTGCAGTTTCTTTAAAGCTGGAAAAAAAAACAGCAGACTTAGCGATTGATTCAATATAATCATTTTACATCATATCAGTGGAAAATGTGAAACTGAGGAGGCGCAATGAGTTGCTCTTCTAGAGATTAGCATCAGCCATATCGATGGAAGGCTAAAAGAGTTCTCTACGATGATTAAAAGATAGCAGCTTTGTTTTGGATGTATGAAAATTAGCAAGCCATTTCTTGCCCCAGTTAACAACTGATTGGAGGTAATTTTTGAGATCACCTACCAGTTTTACTTTATTGGACCTACTATTAAGGCAGAAGTAAATAGTTGTGTCATCAGCATAAATACCGATTTGGTGCGTTTATTTGTGGTTTTTATTAAGCGGCATACCAACACTTCTATGGGTCATTTAATGTTGAAATCTAAATATTTTGTACGCAACTTTATTTTCTTGGAGATAATAATGATTTAGTGATACACGTCTTACTAATTAACCCATAGCTGGGGGAGTGTGAAGAAGAGGATTCATACCTTTCACTAATGATTTAGTGATACCAGTCTCATACCTTTCCCAAAAGTATTTTTACATAAGTGAATCTAATGAACCCAACTGAAATTGGGACTCATTTTTTCAATTACATCACCAGAACATCCAAGCTTACAGTACCTGGTATTCCCAAGTGCTCACCCATCTAGGTACTAACCAGGCTTGACATTGCTTAACCAGCGACTGTATGGGAATCAGTGTTTCAATGTGATGCAAGCCAAATACTGATTAGGGAACAGATGACGTTGGGAAGGTTTTTGATGAAGATAAGAAACAATTTCAGTCCGAGGATAGAGCTGTGTGAGACACGCATATCAAAATGTGAAAGGCTTTAGAAGAGTGACGTTGGGAAGGTTTTTGATGAAGATAAGAAACAATTTCAGTCCAAGGATAGAGCTGTGTGAGACACGCATATCAAAATGTGAAAGGCTTTAGAAGAGTGACGTTGGGAAGGTTTTTGATGAAGATAAGAAACAATTTCAGTCCAAGGATAGAGCTGTGTGAGACACGCATATCAAAATGTGAAAGGCTTTAGAAGAGTGACATTGGTTTATGGCCACATCATGTTGAAACACAGGTTCTTGTGCAATCATTGAAGTTAAGTAACATTGAGCCTGGTCATTACCTAGATGTGTGACCGCTTTGGAATACTATGTGCTGTAAGCTTGGAAGTGTGGGTAGTGTAATGCATAATGGCTTGGAATTATCCCCCCAACACACTCTCCCTCCCACAGGCAGGATGGGGCGAGTCTCTCACTCCTCTATTGCTACTACCATGGAAAGTGCTCGGACGAACTAGATTTCTTCTTCTACCACCTCTAGGACCTGTCATGCTACTTACATAGTAACAAACCACCCACATTCCCCACTGTATTCCATTGATGAGAAGTAAGTTCCACTCAAACAGCTTCCTGCAAATCACTGCCCTATGGAACAGACTCCCAAGAGGATGTTTCCCCAATCACTACAATCTTAACCAGTTCAATCTAGAGGCAACCCATATTTTACTCTCCTATCAATATAAACTTATTACTTTTAATGTAACCCTCTACCTCGAGTGGCTCCCGGGCCTTGTACTACAAAAAAAACAAAAAGAAAAAAAATTGTTAACCTTTAGCACACTAGAGACGAAAATTGTCACTGTAGAATTCTCTCCCTTTGCACATTGTAGGCGTATTCTGTCGCCTTGAGACGGTTGCTATAAATAAACACTTGTCATCTGTTATTTCTGGAAATAAGCTCAATTAAAGAGCCAAGTTCCAATTCTTGTTGGGTTCATTATCTTCACCTATATGCAAATATATTTTATTTGTTTGGACTGTTGTCCTCATCTTGCTGCCATATTCACAATGTTTCAGCAGTTGTACACTCCAGCCTTCATCAGGTGATTGGAATTTCAAACTAAACCCTTTATTTTGTCCACTGGGGTAGACAGTTCTAGTTCCATGTGCCATGCCTCTTCTGAATGTCTCAGTTATCTCCAAGTTTTTGTTCACCAATCACAACTGTCTGGGTCAAGTCACTGGATCCAACCAATGTTTTTATCCACTGGGCTATGTGATCTTGAGGTCATCAGTGTATGAATTTTGGGGACTTATAAACTTAATGCGTCAGTAACAATTTTTTTTACCAGAGCTCATATTACAATTTTTGTTGTTATTATTGTTTTTCGCTAATACTCCATATTACTGATTTCCATATTGTATTCATTTCTATGCTTGGCCAACTTGATCTCAGAAATATAGACAAAAATCAGTTTTTCAGGAAATTAGACTTCTCAAATCCACTAGATTTTATAGCTCTTTCTAATGCTGATCACAATTTCCTTCCAATCCTTTTGTTTTTGGTAGTGTGAAAAGTTAACTGCTTTGTGGTTTCTCCTATTTAGTCCAGTCTATGAGGTCTGATTATTCAAAAAACAAAGTTGATTAAAAACTGAAAATACTTCTGATACATCTTAATACTTTGTTAGTATTTCACAAAGAGTATCAAAAAGTTCTCAGCTGGAACTATTTTCCAAAATCTGACCAAATAGAATTTTTCTCTTGGTTAGGCTGAGAACCTTTCATTTTGTATATTGTTGAAGAAAACTGTATAATTGCAGACAACCTCTATATGTGATCAGGTAGACATAGATTTATAACTTTGATTTTTATGCTACTTTTATTTAAGATAGGTGTCATGACTCTCCACAGCTTCCTTGTCTTTATTATCTATGAATTACCTCAACTTACTGGAAAAGAGTTTAGTGGTTTCCCATTGCATCCATGGTTTTGAAATCAGTTTTCCTTCTAGAATGGTTTTCAACTAAGGCTCGAGAGCCAAGTCTACTCTATTATTTTACCTGTAACAATGCTTATTAATATTTAATAAAAAATGTTTCTATTAGTACAAAAACAAGGACTACAAACTAAAACATGTTTTTTATGTCATGCCCATTTAGGATATAAGCGATCATGGCTCTCCAGACGTTCCTTTTTTTTAACTAGCTGTAAACTGCAAAGAACTTTTTTTAATCATTTCACCCCAAGCAAGGCAATAAACACACTAAGATGCAAGGGGTTACCGAGTGTGAAAGGACATTAGAAAAAGGAAAGCATTATTAAGGAGAATAATTGTTAATTGTTTTTGTTTAGCGGCTTATCATCCTCTATGGGTTATTTAATGCTGAAATCTAAATATTTTGAACACAATTTTATTTTTGGCGATAATAATGGTTTTTTGTGATGCAAGTCTTACTAATTAACCAATAGCTGGAGGAGAAGAGGTGGATTCATGCCATTCCCAATGATATTGTGTGTATGTGAATATAATGAACTCAAGAGAAATTTGAACTCAGCTCTCAGATTAACAATTACAAGCCATTACACCATCTGCACATCCAAGCTTAGAGGACCTGGTATTCCTAAGTGGTCACCCATCTAGGTAGTGACCAGGCTTGACATTGCTTAACTTCAGTAATTGGATGGGAACTAGTGTTTCAATGTGATGTGGCTGTAAGACCTACACATGCAAGCTTACAGCGACTGGTATTTCCAAGTGGTTACTTATCTTGGTACTGACCATGCTCTACATTGCTTAACTTTGGTAATCCTATGGGAACCAGTTTTTAAATATGATGTGGCTATAAGACACCACCTGCACATCCAAGCTTACAGTACCTGGTATTCCCAAGTGATCATCTATATAGGTACTGACTCGACATTGAGCTTGATATTACTGAAAATAAAAGTTGACAAGTGTTTATTTATAGCAACACTCAAGGCAACAGAATGTGCCTACAGTATGCAAAGGGAGAGAATTTTACGGCAACAATTTTTTCCTCCTGCATGCTAAAGGTTAACTTCAGCGATCCTACAGGAAGTGGAGTTTCAATGTGATGTGGCCATAAGACGAAGGAGAATATGGATTTTTTATTGGAAAGGTTGTAGAGTCATTCCCCATTGCCTTCTGCATCATAGTTTTGAAGTTTTTCTTCTCTTAGATTGGTTGCCACTGTTTCTCACTTTTCACCAGTAATTTTACACATCTCTTGATCAGGAAACAAAACTTCATTCTCTTGGAATATTTTTCTTGATTTATTGAAGGAAGCCATTTTGTGCTTCAGGTTACCCAAACTTTTCATTTGCACCTCGTATCTGTGATTATTTGAGAAGTAAACAGATTTGACAACACTGAAGAGAATAATATATTTACATCAATTAAGACGGTGTCAACTAATTTATGTGAGTTTCTCTGCTGTTAAAAAAATAAAAAGACCTTGAGAATTTTTGGGACACTTTGATAAGGTTAAAAATAATTTTGAAATAAAAAAATTACTTACAAATATTCATATTGAATTGTGCCACTTGACTATGACTGGGATTTTGAAGTCATTTTAAAAATAGACCAAAATCTAACAGGAAATTTTGCATTTTTTCTGCTGCAATCAAATAAACTTTATTTACAATAAAGATAAATATAGTACAGTAATATCTGTATATAATCTTTTCTTCATTCAATGAAGCATTGTCAGCCATTATTATTATTTTGTGACTTGTACCTACTTTCATCTTCATTTTGTATTTAGATGAAGCATTGTCAACTGTTATTAATTTTTGACTACTTTCATCTTCATTTTTTATTAGTCGAAACATTGTCAGACATTATTATTAACTTTTTTATCCTTTTTACAATGTTTGAAAATGTTGGTAAAATTTTTTTTTTCTTGCATCAACTGTTGTTGTTTCAAAGATTAGTATAGGAAAATTTAGCATCTTTTTTGCAGTGAAAAACACATTAATTTGGAAATTCTAGTAAAAATCAAATAATTGTATGATTTTAATGAAACTTTCCAAATGTATTCACAAAAGAATGAAATTATCTTAGAAATGTTTGTCTTTTAAAAAATCTTTGTAAAAATATTTTTTACATCTGTTATCCTCCACTTATTTAATTTTATGAAATTTTGAGAAATTCATTTTTGTGCAGTTTAATGTTTATATTCATTATAAGCAGAAGTCCTTGGAGAACTTAAATCATAAACTTCTTTTTGTAAAACAGGACCCACAGTTAACAAACATTAAATAAAAAAATGCAATAAAACTAAAACATTATTTAATTAGAAAAGCATTTAACTAAGATACTATTGTCTTAAGAAAATAATTTTGTGATATTATTATTAAGTAAAACCTTTATTTACTAATCATAAATGGGAAAACTTATTACAATTTAGCAAACCCTAATATTCTAAAAATAATTTTGTGTGTGTATGTGTGTGTATAAATGTGCCAATTTTTGTAAATACAGTCGTCCATATACAACATTATCAGAAAATAAGTGATAACTATAGTAAATTTAAAGCCAAAGTACCTAAAATTCAAAACATTAGGGTAGTTAAAAATTATATAAAAACGGTGTTCATGTTATATTCCTCCAGTAATTTTTACAGATATGTTCCCTCTAAAAAAAATTAGTTAAATTTCCAGTTACCAAAGCTGTCAAGCTATTAACACCTTAAATAAACACCTACCAACATGCATTTCTGAAATTTTTTAAACTTAAAGCCAGTATTATTTGTTTCATATCAGATTAATTAAACTTCAAATCAGTTAATATTCCTCAAATAAAGTTTCAGAAAAGTATATTTTATTATTGAAAGATTTTTATTAAAGAGAATTACATTGTGTTGACAGATGGCTAAAATTACTGATTTTTAGCATTTAAAAAACTCCCATGTGGCAAACATGCCTACAAATATACTTCCTAGAATAGAAAAATATATTGAATATACTGTGGTAAAATGTGGGGAACCTGTTTATGACTTTGTTTTTAAAGAAAAGTGATCCCTCACTTCATGTAGACTTAATTTAAAAAAAAAAACAAACAAAAAAACAGCTTCATCCAGTCAATTTAAATTAATTTTGAAAAACAGCAAAGTATTTTACTTATTGGAAATATTAAATTGATCTATTGGCTATATATATATATATATATATATATATATATATATATATATATATTAGTAAAAAAAGAAAGAACAGTAAGATATATAATCCGGTGTTCTTATTGATATTTTTACAAAACAGTGCTCAATGTAAATTTACAGAGCATAAATATTATAAATTAACTGATTTAAAAATATGGTTCCTTTGCTACACAGGAATTAGCATGTTTCAAAAACAAAAACTAACAACTTCAAATTCAATTATTTAATTAAATTAAAAGCACTAGTTCTGTTTCATTTTCGAGATATATAAAATGGCTGGTCACGCATATTTGAGGATGCCTGTCTACTAGGGCAACTAGCCAATCCCTGCTCAGGCATATTTGTGTTTGTTCAACATCCAGAGCCAACGTGTGATTTATACTGTAACTATGCTGAGTGGACCTTAGTTGCAGTTTCTGGGAGAGTGTCCATTATCTCTCTCTCTCATATATATATATATATATATATATATATATATATATATACACACACACACACACACACACACACTAGTGAATGCACCCAATGACCAATGAAAATCTACTTGATAGGGAAACCATAGCAACAACACCTAGCATGGTGAAGGTATGGTCCTATATTCCACAGGTGAGTCTACAAGGTTAGCAACAACAACAAACCTTAGAAACATCAACTATATAATATTGATAAGAGTAGTGACGGGAAATTCAAAGAATTTATTGATATTGTTGTAATGAATTATCACTGCACATTACAAATAAGAAGGCACGACTTAAGTATATTACTCCACTCATAAAAGAAAATATTTAGAAATTATTTTGAGAAAAAAGTTTTGCAAATTAGCATTCCTCAGGCCTTCATTTGTAGATTAGCATTCATTAAGTCTTCATTCATATATTAGCATTCATTAAGCCTTCATTCATAGATTAGCATTCATTAAACCTTCATTCATAGATTAGCATACATTAAGCCTTCTTTTACAGATTAGCATTCATTAGACATTCTTTTGCAGATTAGCATTCCTTAAACTTTCATTTGTTGATCAGCATTCTTTAGACCTTTATTTTGAGATTAGCATTAATTAATCCTAGCTTAGGCTACGACAATGCAATTGATTTTTTTTATTATTTTAGAAAGGTGGTCCTGTTTATAATATCAATAGTGTAAAATCAGTCCCTGTCTTTTACAGTTATTGGAACCTAAAAGTTTGTCTATAAATGTCAAATTTGAAACTGTGCTTACATCATTGATATCTTTGTACCAAAAATAGCCTTCTTTTTTTTTAACAAAAAAATTTTTTTTTAATAAAGAACAAACATCTTTACGCATTTTAAGAAATATATTAAACAAGCAATTGTTTGGCAAAATTGATCTTTTTAAATGTTTTTTTACAAAAATGGTAATATTAGCTGTTTCCTTATAAGGAAACATTCAGCATTCAATGACCAAGCAGCCAGTACTGCTATTGGTTGAAAATTATAAAAAACAATTTTTCAAGATAATAGGTTTCTCAAGTCCAGTAACTGTTATTGCTCTTTCCAGAATTGATGGGGGTTTCCTTCCTAACCTTTTGTTTGAAACAGAGCAGAATGTCAACATCTTGTTTATGTCATTATTTTCTCTTAGAGTTACATGTGCTATCCATTTTAGTTGTTACGCTGTTGAAAGTCCTCAAGTGATGTGGATTCTGTTATTTGGTACAATTCTTTGTTAGTGATTCTGTGGCGCCAGTCCACAAGGTTCAAAGAAGTGTTGTCTTTGACAAGACCTACAGGCTTCACTCGCTCAAAGCAATTTTTAACCACTGATAGTTTAGATATTTCTGAATAAGTCTGGCGCCATACATGGTATCCATATGAAAGTCTCGATCAAACAAGGTTATTTAAGAATATAACTCAAGTTTTCAGGTTTTATAGCAATTTGCTTTGTTGGGTGAAACTAGCCCTAGAGAAGCCTAGTCTATGTTCAAAGATATTTTTGTCATTAAAGAACAAACATATTTTTAATACTTTTAATGTAGTACCATATTTTTAATACTTTTAATGTAGTACCATATTTTTAATACTTTTAATGTAGTACCATATTTTTAATACTTTTAATGTAGTACCATATTTTTAATACTTTTAATGTAGTACCATATTTTTAATACTTTTAATGTAGTACCATATTTTTAATACTTTTAATGTAGTACCATATTTTTAATACTTTTAATGTAGTACCATATTTTTAATACTTTTAATGTAGTACCATATTTTTAATACTTTTAATGTAGTACCATATTTTTAATACTTTTAATGTAGTACCATATTTTTAATACTTTTAATGTAGTACCATATTTTTAATACTTTTAATGTAGTACCATATTTTTAATACTTTTAATGTAGTACCATATTTTTAATACTTTTAATGTAGTACCATATTTTTAATACTTTTAATGTAGTACCATATTTTTAATACTTTTAATGTAGTAACATATTTTTAATTAAAGAACAAAAACTTACACTAAAAATATGAAAAAATATAGGCTGATGTCAATAACGTAATCAAATTTTCAAGGCATGGCATTTGCAAATAAAAAGTGCAGATAACTCTATAAAATGTTGGGATTGATTTGACACTGTTTAGATATTATCAAGAGGATAAAATCAATATTTTTTGATTCTGGAAAATGTTGCAACTTGATGAAGGTCTAAAGCAGTGATTGGCATCCTTTTGGAGAGAGCGAGCCAGAAAGTTATGCACTGTCTAGGAGGTGGGCCATGATATCAAATGTATTATAATAAATTGTCTCGGCCTTACACGGCTACATTCGTCTGGAGGTTTAAAGAAAAACAAAATTAATGTTATATTATTTAAGTGAGGTTCCTTATTTTTCTGCAGGAATAACAGGATAACAACTAACACAATTAACAAAAATTGCAAATTCTTCACTACAAACGAAATACAATTAAAAATGGCAAATTATTTAATGAGGCACTTGTTTCTGTTTATTGTTCAATAACTTCTCCGCATCGGGGGAGAATATTTATCGATGTCGGGAGCAAAACATCATGCAGGTTGTCATCATCCAACCTTGTTCTGAAACGACTTTTAGTATATTTCATTTTTTTAAAAAGTTGTTCCCATGAATATGTACTTCCAAATAATGATACCATCATTTGCACATTTTTCAATTGGCTTTTATATTTTCCACTTGGTAAAGCATTTCTTGTAGAAATTGGCAGTGGACTTGGAATTAAATTTTGATTTAAAAAAATTCATCGCATTGTAAGTCGATTAACTCCAACTAATATTTTTCTGGCACTTCCCAAATTAATTAGATAATTACTGTCCAGGTATTAAGTTGGCAGGTCAGAAAAAATCCTTTATAGACCAGATATAGGCTTGGAGGGGGGTGATGACTTCTGGTTTAAAGAATGCTAATATATTAAAAATTATTCCCTAAAAAACTTAAAACTAGTTTTTTAGTAAATCCATATATTTAAGTCGTGCCTGAAAACACATGATTGCATGTCTCATACATAATATTACATTCATTCAAGTCTGATATTCTTTGTCAATTACAGCCAAACAGTGTGCATGTGCAGATCCCAAGCACTCATCGAAATGTAGATTTTATATTCTCATGTATGACGTCTGCAAGAGATTTTGCCCTTCATGTCGATGGGGTGGGTGTTTATATATCTACCAATTGTACAGTTTTTCTTGTGTATGCATGTATGCTTCTTGGGTGGAGCTGGGCCGATCATGTGGGTTTGCACTTTGTGGCAAGGAAGAGGTGACTCAGGTCATCCTAGCACCTCGCTTCTCTGAAGAACACTGAACACAAAGTCTATTCTGACATGATCTGGGGGTGAGTCAAATCCCTACTACATTATATTTGTCTTTCTTTTCAAGTTGATCCCTAACAAGAAAAGTCAGACATGAACGACAGATCTTATAAAATCCATGAAAATGTAGCATATAAGAAATATAACTCTGAAAATCAAACTATTTCCTGATCACAAATCCTGTAACCCATTAGGGTCATGGGGGCATCATATATATTGCAGCCGCAGTAGCTGTGGTGATTCCTGGCAAAGATAACCTGACAGAGCCCAACCCTCTCCAGGCTGGTTTGAATTCAGTGTTTTCCTTTTTCTAGACTAGTCACCAACCAAGGCTATAGGACCCAGTCTGTCCTGCTATCTACCCATAGCTGGGAAGAGAAGAGATGGATTTATACCTTTCCCAAGGGTTTTAGCACGTAAGTGAATATAATGAACTCGACTGGAATTTGAACATGGCTTTCTAATTCATTAGTCTGAACCGCTATCCATTAGTCCACCATGCCTATATTTAGAGGAGGTAAAAAAGGATGCCTATTACTCTATTTTTAAAGAGGTCTAAATAATAGGGACCATCACTGCTGGTTGAAATAAAACAGGTAACAGTCTATATTATTCTTTTGAACAGCAGGGAGGGAATAGAAAATCTGAAATCTCCTGTATTACTCAAGTTATCAAGAATGAAATTAGCTCATGTTGCTGGGAATGAGTTGCACCAATTACAATAAGTCCTGACCTACAATGATCTGTGGTTACAACACACTCTGCATTAATCTTGTTTCAACTTATGCTATTAGCCTCATGCATATGATGCAAATGGCACAGCAGAATAATATATAGTGTTGCAGAAGAATACATTGCACAGCAAACGGATACGTCGTCATATGGAACTGGAGTCGGGGAGATGGCATGGATCACTTCCTGGTTGTACGCCATATTGGATTGTTGTGCATTTGCTCTCTTTTGTTTGTGTTGTGTTTGTGGAAACTTATTGCCCATCATTATGGCTTCCAAGATTTGTGTAGCTTCTGATGGTGATGCTTCAAAGAAAAGGAGAGCCTCCATCACTATGTTAAACACTCTGAAACAGCGACAAACATTGGTCAGTTGCTTGGCCTAAGTGGTTCGACTCATGTGTAAAGCACATCCACAACTACCTTCCCACATGTGCAGAGGATCTCAAACACAAAGAAATACTCACCAATGACCAAACAACATCAATGGGAAAAATGCTACATTTTAAAAACATCCTCTCAACTTCCAAAGCCAAAATATCGTGATGAACTATATCACACACAAACAAAATCGATTTAAATTCAAACTCCATAAGCTCTGCACAAACAGAAAATGGAAGATGATTGGTAATCCAAATTTTATCCATAATATCTCCACATTTATACTTTCTACCATTGAAACAGAAGCTTTAAGTTTAGGTCTAAAATTTGCCACTGGTCTAAAACAAACAAAAGCTGACACAATCACTAACTTAACCAAGAACTACAATTTCAACCACTGATTATGAAAAATGTTTCATACATGGTATATTAGCAACCTCCATCACAAATACACTCAAGACTACACTAACCAGGAGATACATACAAGTATTAAAAAACTTGTCCATGAACAAAAACATTAATGTAACCCCATCTGACAAAGGAGACGGTATAGTTATCATGAACACCATTATTTACATTTAAAAATCAGAATCCCCCCTAAATAACGACACCTACACTAAAACCATTGAACTTACTGTAAACACTGTAACACATAGGTCCAACAAAACTATCAAAAATACTATATGTATATATATATATAAACTGAGTTCCCCTGTAAAAGGTAAGGACATTTTCTTGTTAAATCTTCTTAGTTGGTGAATTCCTGATAAAAAAGATTTGCTGCTGCTTCCGAGTACTGCAAACGAGATAAGATCTTATGCTTTGTCATCTCATCTACTGAGAACCAATGTCATCACTGGCAATAAATATACAAGCAGCTTAAAACAATTTCATTTCATTATATGTATTATATTAATGTCCTCTATGTATTTTTTTTTAGTTCTAATTATGTTAAAATAGCAATGTTTTGTTCTGTCCTAGATTATACTATTGCAGTTGTATAAGTGAGCGATGTAAGTGCTTATTTGCAAAAATTACGGGTTCGTTCCAACTTGCATGGAAAATTGCATTACAACACATTACAAGAATGGAATGCTGTCATGAGTCAAGGACCTCTCTGTACTAACCTTAATTTTCATTTGGCCATCCTATTCTGAAAAAAAGCCTCTCTCTTTCCGTGTAGATTGTATACCTTAAGATGGCTGGAGAACTGATTAGCTGAAACATAGTAGCAAGGAGTTCAGTAGTCCAAACAACTCAGGGTTTTTTTTGCTGTTACTTATCTGAGCAGAAATCTTATGAAAAATAGGGAAGGCCCCACCCTACTAAAGGTGGTAACATTCACAAGTTAATTTTTATAAGGTTGCATTATTAACCTGACACTCTCAAGATCGACTACTTTACATGGATAAAGGGTTCTAAGAGCCCAATTATTTACTTATAGCCAAAGGAGAAGTGGGTTCATGCCTTTTTCCAGAGAGTTATTGTGAAGAGAATATGAACTCTCTCAGTCTGTTTATGTCCTTTTGTTTTCAATCATTTCAACTCAAGCAAGGCAATAAAGCCACTAAGATGTATGGAGTTACTGAGTGAAAAAATATAAAAACAAAAACATTATTATTTAATTCTGTTCATATCTATCTATAGATCTCTGTTCATTATCTATCAGTCTGTTCATTATCTTATTCTTTTCATTATCTATCTAATTCTGTTCATTATCTATCTAATTCTGTTCATTATCTAATTCTTTTCATTATCTATTTATCACTTTTAGCAACTCTTACATTTATGTAAACTCTGTTAAAAATCACAAAAATATGAATTCTGTGAATTGTTTTCAAATTCTGGCTGAGGTAGTTTGTGTTTACTTTGTATGAATGGCCTTTTAAAAGGCATGAACCCAACTGGTTCGGCCTGAAAAAGACAGCTACCATTAATTAATTCCTAGAAATACAATGAAGGACCTTACATGGTACCTCAACAAACTACTCTGTCAGAGGATAATTGGAATTATTTGAAAAAGAATTATTATATATATATATATATATATATATATATATATATATATATATATATATATATATATATATATTATAAATTAACTGATTTAAAATATGTTTTTTTTCGCTACACAGTAATAACCATGTTTCAAAAATGGAAGCTAAAAGCTTCGAATTTAATTTTGTTATTAAATTAAAATTATATATATATATATATATATATATATATATATATATATATATATATATATATATATATATAAAATTTAATATAAATGTCTATTCATTAGTAGACATCTTATTAAATGATAAAATAAAGTTATTCTTATAAATTATAAAAAGACATATTCTTATAAATTATAAAAATAAATCTCATAATCAATGAAATATTTTGCAATTTTGAAAGGGTTTTCCCACTTTGCAAAATATATTCTGTGAAGATGTCCATGATTTTTATTCAATTCAAAATTCTTAACACAGTTATTATATGGAATTATATGATCTTTCCAAACAGTCATTAGTGAGATGTACAATCATTAATTAATACAAATCAATAGAGAAAGAATTGAATTCATTGCAAATAGGATATTATTAGGAGGAGGAGGAGGAGATCAAAACAATATTTTTGACAGATATGATCTTTTAAAGTGTATCATAGCCTTTCTAGGACAGTCTGTTTATGTATGTATCTATCTCAGTCTGTTTATTTATCTATCTCAGTCTGTTTATTTTCTATTATCTACCTCAGTCTGTTTATAATCCATCTATTATCTACCTCAATGTCTTTCTTATCCATCTATCTATTATCTATCTATCCCAGTCTGTTAGCATCTAAGCCTGCTCATATTTTTATCTATCCATCTATCTTAGCCTGTTTGTATCTATCTATCTATCCAAGCATGTTCCTAAGTCTGTTCCTCTCCACCATGTATCGATCTAAGCCTGTTTGTATGTATATCAGGGTCTTTTAAGATCTACATATCTAAATCCAGGTTTTTCTATATTAGCCTATTTCTCTCTTTTTATCTATCTGCCTGTTGTTCATCAATGGATATGTCTGTTTATATTTCTTGAATAACAAAATGAAAAAAAAAAAACAACAAAAAAAACTGTGTAACAAACTTCGTCACCTAAAAAGAGTCAATCACACTCTAAAAATAAAATATATTCTTATCGAATGTCAGAAATCTAAAACTAAAATTTAACATCCCTCAATCTTTACTAGTTACAAAAAATTAAAAAAAAAAACGAAAAAACATTTTCACTTATTTCTCTTCCCCGTACACATGTATGTAATTCCATGAATCATTGAATAGGAATATTACTTTTTTTACTCTTTTTAGATTTTTGTTCTGATGAAGTCCTTCTGAAGGGCGAAATGCGTTATTTAATTTTGTCATTCAATTTAACCCACATTTTTCTGGTACCATCTTTGTTTATATATTATAAAACAAACATTTCGAACGCATTAGAAAGGTGTAAAATTTTTTTTTAAACAATTAAAAAATACTTTGTTCTTTCCTCTTAATAATAACATAAACATTTTGGCGATAAAATTTTGTTTTTATTAAGTTTGGGGTCTTTTTCCAGGCTCTTTTTTTCAGCGAATTATTGAAGGTACATATCTTCTTGTTTCAATCCATCTACAAACGAACGCTCCCCGATTATTGAGCGCACGCTTCGCCCAGAAATAGAACGGATTTTAAACAATATATTTATAATATCTATCTATGTAAGTGTATTCGGTTCTCTTGAAGAAAAGACAAAGAAAAAAAAAAAAGCATCGAAAACAAGCTCCATCGCCGCGATCTCCGCCGCCCCGTTCTTTGTTAGTAAACATCCTAGCGTCACAGGGGCAGGGATCTGCCTCCTACCACCACTACTACTACTATTGCAACGGATGACTGCCTTTATACCGCTATGAAGACATGAGTTCATTTCTTTCCTCCGCTATCCAAAGCGATCCACTAGAAAAATGTAGTCGGCGCTTATATCCATAAATTTATTTTTACTCCCAGACAATTGCTTTGAACTCTTTTTTTATTTTATGAAATATTTTTCAGTTCATTTATCGACATTTTTAGTCGTTGATGGGTGATCATAAAAAAAGAATAATTAAATTTTTAGTAGAAGAAAAAACGTAATAATTTCCTTACCTTGAGACTGAGAGAGAGAGAGAGAGAGAACGAAACAGACATCCAATTGCAGAAACAGATTTTAAACTGCATAAATAAATATATAAGTACTCCTTTATATATATATATATATATATATATATATATATATATATATATATATATATATATATATATATATATATGTGTGGCCTGGATTACATACGCTTTCACTGATACTCTTTTTAAGTCTTAGTGACTCTTACACACACACACACACACACACACACACACACAGATACATGTACTATTAATCTTGTTAGATGGGTCTCTATACTTTTATTTATATTGTGATGTTTAAAGACTAGGTATTTAAAAACTAAAAACATTGAATTGTGTGTGTATATCTATATATCTACCTACCTTTAATATACACATACACACACATATATATATGCGCACACACACATACACAGACATATATGCGCACACACACATACACAGACATATATGCGCACACACATACTACACATATATGCACACACACACACACATATATGCGCACACACACATACACACACATATATGCGCACACACATATACATGCACACATACATATATCTCCAGATAGGTGTAGTATAGGTTTTTTAATTTTTTACTCAACTGTTACTCTAAAAGAGACTACCATTGTGATGCTTTAATTAGTTAAAATTAAAAACTATATTTTTTTTATCATAAGTAAATAAAAGTTAGCAGCAAAGAAAAGTGTATCTCTGAGATGAGGTATTTATGATTTAAATACGAACTGTGGATTTTTACTTCATTTCTCCTTTCTCTCTACTGTAGATGTAGATTGTAGATTGTAGATGGGTCTATAATTTATGGCAAAAATCTTAGTAAAAAAACTACCACAAAGACAAAAAAAGTTATAAAAAGAATGATATCTCAAAAACAAAAAAAAACAATAAATCCAATTTTATTCGCGCACAAGACCACCAGAATTGAGCACCCTGCTCGGATGAAAATCGCAACTCTACTAAACATACAATTTTTTTTTTTTTTGTTAGGAAGGGAGGGAGGTTATGAAGTAGAGAGAACCTGCCTACCCTAAAACAAAAAAAAAAGGACCCCAAAATGAACACACTCAATCCCCCAACAAACGGGTCTACTGTGCATAAAATATAGGATGTTTTTGCAAAAATCAATTCCGGGAAATTTGAAAATAAAAGGGATTATTACACTCAAATAATATCTGGGGCGGGAATCCTAATTTAATCAATGTAAATTCCATGAATGAAAACATTTTACAACTTTAATTGTAAGTAAAACAGTCAATTGTTTCACTTAGCTTACATGTAAAATTTGATGAAAATTGTTTTTGGATTTATTGTGAAAGGTAGAACTACAGAAAATGCAATTAGCATGATATAATGTATGCCTGCTTGCATATTGAGCTTACAGACTCGACTGTACATGTAAGAAGAAGAATATATGTAAGCATGTTTAGGTGAATAATCTTGACATAATTAAAAATATCTGTTTTTATTTTAATCCTTTCAAATTCATGGATCAATTTCTTAGTGTTGGTACAAATTAAGATTATATGTAAATGAAGGAAAAAGCAAAACTATTCTCTTTATTTTATTTATATCTGAATTTATACACACACACACACATTATATATATATATATATATATATATATATATATATAGATAGATAGATAGATATATGAAAATTAAGATATAAATAAAAAATATCTGTAAAAACAAAAATACACGATGAATAAAAATATTTTCTTTTGTCTCATATATATATATAAAACACAAATCATCATGAGTATATTTTTACATATATGGTAATAACAGCTAAGTGTTAAGTTAACACTGATGGTTCATACAGACACACTTGCAAATGTAAATATACAATCACCTATTCTTGTGTATACATAGAACAGTGTATATTATAAACTAGTCATATATATATATATATATATATATATACACATACACACACACAATTATTAAATTAATTATTAAATAAAGTAGTTCACTTTTTTTAGTCTGTACTCCAAGTTTTATGGAAACTGTATCCAATCCTTAGTATATTTTATTGAGAACAATATATATATATATATATATATATATATATATATATATGTGTGTGTGTATATGGTGCTAGTACATTGAGCCATATACTGATTCTCTCTCATTTACTTGTTCTTTCAATTGCACGTATTCATTAAAATGTGCTTACAGTTGTGTATCTGCAAGAAAGATGACACACATACATTTGTAAGTGTCATTTTTACCTTATTCATGGATTCATATATATATATTACAGTTTCTGTTTAGTTTGTACTTAAAGTGATGCACAGGATTTTTATTAATTAGTTTTTAAGTTCCACTGTAATCTTTTTGAAAGAAGTGTCTAAAAATGCAGAAAATCAAACTGAGACAGGCGGATTAACTATGCATCATATATTTACAGATAGCAAGATTTCGTTATCTGCAAACAAGTGTTGGGGGGGGGGGGAATAAAACGTTTTTCCCAAGAATTCAAAGAACTGATTTAGTGTTCATAAACACAAGCTGGTTGCATAGCTGTGTCTCTATACTGGGTACATTTTTTTAATTAATATCAGAATGAATAGAATGTTGATAAGAAGAATGTACAGTGGCAATATTGAAATTGTGGCAGGTCTCATTGTATAAACACTGGTCACTAGTACCAAACAAAAAAGCTCAACTGAGCAAGCAGATACTGAATATTTAGACTAATGGATTTTATGAACTATACAAAGCATTTTGGTTTTTTCAGTTATTAATTTTTAACAAGCATGTTTCTCAGAATCACTTTTCTTCATTGAGATATTAAAATATGAAAAAATAATTTTTTTTTTTTAATAAGTTAGACCTACCTAAGAAAGATATTCCTGGAAAAAGTATCTGAAATATATATATATATATATATATATATATGTATAAAGAAAAATTATGAAACACTTATCAATCTAACATGTTTCACTTTTATTAAAACCTCATCAGAGAATGAGATTTAATAAAAGTGAAACATTAGATGAGATAAACGTTTTCCTACAATTCATACTCGAGCCAAACTCTCTCTCTCTATATATATATATATATAAAAAGCATTATGATAAGAATCTAAGAATCTTAAAGAAAAATGCAGCCTTTAGGAATATATATATATATATATATATATATATATATATATATATACACACACACAAACACACCAAAATATCCTTATACTAATATATATATATATATGCATGTTACCATGATACAGAATCCAAGCAAAAGTGGAAAAATGTGACCTGAATATGCCAACTGAGCACACAAAGGTGAAATGTGTTGTTTTTCCAAAGCTTTTCTCTCCCTCTCATATATATATATATATATATATATATATATATATATATATATATATATATATATAGCATAATGAGAAGCCACATATACTTTCTTGATATGTATATAGTATGGATAAAACAACTGAAAAGTTGCAAATAAAAAGAAAAAATTGGGTGTTTTTTGTGAAAGTATTTATTCATATGTTTTTATATATATATATATATATATATATATATATATATATATATATATATATAACACTTGCACATGTAAACACCTATTCTTGTGCCTAAATTAAATTATTTCTTTCAATCGTCTGAAGTTAGGAGATGAAGTTCAATTCCGGGAATACACTATGCAACAATATCTTCATTTTTGTTGTTTTTAGCACAATAACCCAGTATTGAATATATCTTGACCTTTCTGGATGGAGTATATTTGAACTTCTAAATATATCATTATTCCATGAATTATAAAGGATGCCATCTTCATCTTTGTTGTTTTGATTCCTACATTTCTGCCAATGCATTCTTCAGCCTGAATTTCTGAAATGCAGTCTTGTGATTGTTTCATAGATTATACACAACACTATCTTCATTTTTATTGTTTTGATCGCTACATTTCAGCTGATGCATTCTCCACCCTTCTTGAAGGATTGAGATGATGTCTTATCCATTAATTATTTTGACTAGTATCCTTATCATTGTTGTTTTGATTACCATAATCTTGCCAGTAATTTTTTAAGACTTTTTGTTTCTAAACATCCACAAGTACATTAATATATATATATATGATATTTATATATACATATATAGATATATACAAAATATTTATTAATATGCATATAAAATATACATATTTATAAATAGGCATATAAAATATATATATATATATATATATATATATATATATATATATATATAAGTTTATTCAGTACATTAAAAATGGGATTCCAGCCTTATATTTAGATAAGGGTTTAACACATTGTCTACTCTTCGGAATTTGGAGGAAGGAATGTATTATTAACCAAACAGCAGTTGAATCATTAAAACCTTAAAAAAATACAAGATGAATAATTTATTTAAAAACAAACTGGCATGTGTAAATATCACATGACTTTAACTTTTGTGTATTGTTTTTCATATTTTAAGATGTGTTAAGATGAAGCCCAGAATATAACCCACCCTAATTTCTTAAGACCATTTATAATTTACAAGTAAGGTATTCTTTTTTGAAAAAAGAAAGAAAAGTTTTTTGCAAAGCCAGGTTTTGGATTTGTCTTCAAATTGTATTTTCAGCAAATACTTTTTGCTAGAAATCCTCAAATGATCATTTATTTAAACAATTATTTATAAATAAATAAAAAATTCTTAAGAACCTCAGATGTTTAAACTAAATTTATTGACATTATCAAATAGAGTTTCAAACAAGTATCTGACCAAATTATTTGTATAGATGAAGATGCACAATTATCTTATAATTGCAAAAACTGAAAGCAAATCTTAACCTGAACCCAAGTCTGGTGCATAATGTTTGCAATCAATTTGAAATTAGAATAATTGAATAATATAAACCTTAGAGTGTTTCACACTTTTGATACCTCTGGCCAGAGGTGTATTAAAAATCCAATCTTTTTTATTCAATGTCTTTTATTAAGTTATTTCTGTGCCTGACTGACCATGGGTTTTAAGAAATTAATGTGGACATTAATTTGGTATATAAAAGTTCAGGGTTCTTTTTTATATTCTTATCAATTACTAAATAAATGTTATCATTTGCCAGGTGTATGGGGGTGGAAAAATTCTGATGTTTGGTTAGATTTAGGTAAGTAGGTCGAAAGAAGAACGTTCTAGAACCCTTTTTTTTAAGAAAAAAAAAGTGGGGCTAGCAACATTATGGTAGATAGAGAGAAAAATCCGAGCACTTCCGTTTTTAAAGTCGGTTATATTTACCATGTGAAATAAAGTAGGTGGGAATTTATCTTCTGGAATGAATAGTAAAAATAAAATAATTATTACTTTTTTGGTCAGATGTACAAAGAGTCAGGGATTGTAAAGGAGATGCAAATTTAACCCTTTTTATTTCAAGTCAGTTATATTTGCTATGGAAGTAAAAAGGAGGGTTTTTTTTATCTTTTGAAATGACTAAAAATAAATGTTTTATTACCTTGGTCAGATGTAGAAAGGGCCAGGGACTCTAAGGGAGATAGAAAATTCCGATCATCCAAGTGGGTTATATAATAATAACTATATTTATTCGTCATGGGATTAAAACTTTATATCTACAAAGTACAGAAACATGTGTTAAAAAAATAAATAAATTGTATCCAACTGCTTTTTGGCAGAAGACAGTAGACAGCTTTTTCATTTTCATTGATTAACTTAATTGCTTGTCTGCAAATTAACACACATATCGTCAATGCATTTTGTTTGGGGGAAAGATATGAGATTTGAACAGAAACAGAAATTACTTTTGTTAAATCACAGAAAACATGGATTTTTTTTCTCACATAGGATTTAGGTCACAAAATATGTGAAATTTATTAAGACAAAGAATTAAAAATTTTTTTTTTATAAATACACACACACACAACAAACGTTATGTCTCTATGAAGCATATCTTAGTCTGGCACAAGGCCATAGTAATAATGATTCATCTGAACTCACTACACCAGAAAATTATTTTACCAAGACGAATCTACAAAAGATTATTATTACACTATGGTAGGTGCCCTATGACATATGCACAAAGTTAAAGTATACACTGACACATGTACTCCTGCTGTTTGTACATGAAATCTAATTTGTAGCTTATGTGTAACTCCAAGTGTAAATTTTAAATAAATAACGTTTTTAATTGATGTAATTTTAATCCTTTCAAATATGTGTATAAATAGGACTCAAATTTGTGCCACAGAGACGCACTAAAAATGATGATTTTAGTTAGAGTGCTATAAAGAAAAATGACTTTTTAAAGTGTTCAAAAAACTGTGTGCATTAATAACAAAATCCATTTTTAACGTGTACACATTCATAACACGTGTGTAAACGCAGTTAAGTGTTAAGAAAAAGATCACTAACGTTTATACAACACATTTAAGCAAAATAGCTAATTTAATTATTACACAATAACAACTTTTGCACACATAGGCATTTTAAAATGCGTTTTCTCCTTACAGCTAAATATCAATGACTTAGTCAGCCTAGATCTCAGTTCCTCCATATCTATTTCAGCCTCATTCTATCACTGTTCAATTGTTTCTTTCTATATCTAATTCTGTTAATTCTATTTTTATATTTAAATTATGTTTCTAGTTTCTTTCTATCTAATTCTTTTTTATGTAATTCTGTTAGTTATATTCCGTTTCTATCTATAATTTTAGCTTTCTATCGTATTCTGTTTTTAATCTCTAGACTAAGTCTATTTATTTATCAGATTCTGTTTATTTCTATCTATCGATTTAGCTAGTTAGCTTTAAGTCAGTTCCAACCTCTTGGGAAATAATTATTAAACAATGTATCCCCCCCACCGCTACAGCATCCATAAACTTTTTAATTGTCATATTTATTTTTTTAAAGACTTTTTTTGCAAAGAACAAAAAAAAAAGGGGGCAGTTCTGTTGACCAGGTCTCTGTTTGCAGTTTGAGACATCGCAAAGATTGTCGACGTGCTAATTTTGTGAGAAATTGACCTTTTTTTGCAGGGGGGGGGGGAGGAGAGGGTACGTCGAGGTGCATGTCAGAATTCTTCAGGTCATAGAGTAGAAAATTACTGAAAAACATTTAGCAAACAATATGCGTGCGTGTGTGTAGACAAAAGTTCGGATTTTAAAATTAAGAACAAACAAACAAACAAAAAAAAAAAAGAGAAGATATTTCAGACAGCATTACCATTAAAAGATGAAAAAAAAAAAAACACCCTTCTTCAATACACACGTGTTAGATATAAAAACAAAAGAAAAAAAACATGTACATATATCGAATTCCTAAAGTCGGAAAATCCAAAACCTTTTACTGTTTGTCGAATGTGAACAAGTAAAACGTTAATTTCTTTCCAGGTTACCCCCCAAAATACAAGTTATTTATTAACCACCCCCAACATTTTCGGTGATCAAGGCAGGTTTAATTTTGAAAACTAACAAAAGCAAAAATGCCAGATCAAGAAAAGGAAGTACAAAGAAAATAATTAGACATTTTTTTATATATATATTAATTAAAGAAGACAGTTTTTAAGGGAGAAAAAAATCGTACGATGGTATGCAATGCAGATATCTTTTGACAAAAATCCTGCGTGAGTGCGTGTGTTTATATATATGTGTGTGCGTGTGTGTATAGCTGGAGGTAACAAACGAATACAGTATGGGTTGTAAATCCAGAGTGGATTTAAATACCCGTAAAATGTCTCACCCGCTGACAGAAACAGGGTTTCTGGGTACAACGGTCACCTGCTAGATTTGTGGGGTAAGAAAATAGGGCCTGTACGTACCTGGAATTACGTATTCCGTTTGCAAGAACTTAACTGAAGACACACAGAACATATAGTCTGCCATATTGAATAATTTAGATATGTGAATTGCAAGTGCGTCAGTGAGTGAGTGTGTGTGTGTGTAAGCACATGTGTGTACGCATTTTTGGACTACATGTGCGTATACATATGATGTGTACGCACATGGTTGTGTGTAGTAAGTTTGTTTAGAACCTTTCGCGTTTCTTTAGTGCATTGTGTTTTAATTGCTTTATTTTTTAAAATTTTTTGTCAAGGTAGTGGTGATGGGTTTTTGTCATAGTCACTGTTTTTAAAATAGAAGTTAAATGTGTAATGATTTTTTTTCAGAACGCATGCATGTGTTACATATATATAATATATATATATATATATATATATATCTCATCATATACATACATATACACGCACCTGTACTCAGTTTTATATTCTAAAAATAAAAATACTTTTCTTTTTGGTATTTTAACGAACTATTCCATAATTTTCTTTTTGTTAAAGTTTTTTACTTAATGCATAAAATAAAAATGCTTTCGTAGGTGTGTGTAAATATTTTTTTTATGGGGTTAAAACGCTAATACAGTCATCATGACTTAAATCGGTTTTGACTTTTGTGCGTGTGTGTGTGAGAGAGAGAGAAAGCAATTTCTTATTCATACAATCTAATTTAGTTAGTAGCAGTACTTGTAAATTGTAAAGAAAGCATTTAAGTGTGTATAGTAAAACTAAAAGTATACGCACTTTTGGGTTTTTTTACAAATTATTTTTCTTGCTTTTTTTGTTTTTGTTTTTCCTTTTATAAATTAAAAAAAAAATTCTGTGTACATTTTTCTTCTTAAAATAGAAGTACATTTATCTTGTAAATGTTTTTTTTATTTTTACATATCCGACCGGTCTATGCCCGAAGTAAGTGTAATGAAAAATTCTCGGCCCAACTATAAAGGATTTAAAAAAAAAAAAACTAATAAAGAAAGATATTGGCTTATAATTTATCAAGTGGGTCGGGGAGAGAATTTCTCAGCACTCTTTAAAAAAAAAATGCAGCCCCCCACCTGAAAATTTTAATTTAATTTTTAAAATTTCTATAGAATTTAGAGAGAGAATTAGTAATATGCGTTTATTATTATTATTTAAACATTTTATCCTAATTTTCACAATACTCGTACACACACCTGTGTGTATTCATCGGTGGATCAAAGTGTGTAAGTTTACACGTTAGTTTTGCTTTTTTTAAGGTTTCTTTTTAAAAACATTTAAAATTTGCTTTCTCTCTTTTGTTTGTATTTTGAAGGATTCCGGTTAGAGAGACCCATTGACCTGAAAACGAATCCAAGACACCATTTTTTTTATTTAATAATCTGTATTATCCCTGACATCCTTAATGACCCAAGTCACCTCTCACCCCCACTGCCCTGGCTAATTTCATTCTTTCTGTTTCTGGACTTGGGTCATTGTCGATTCTGGAGTAAGCTGACCCCAGGTTGAAGAATTATGGCAACATACAAGTATATATATAGATAATTTGATAAATTGATTTGCTTGGTACGCTTGTGTTGGTTTAATCTTCCATTTCATGAATAAAGAAACGGTTTTTTGTTTTGATGTTTTTGATAGTTTTTTTTCTTTTTTCGTAGACTTTGTTTTAAATGACGTTTATTTCTAAAAAAAATTCACATTGCAGAGTTTTTTGTTTTTTTAGTCATTGTTAATATAGTTTTGTAATCTCATTCTCAGCCATTTTAGCTTTTTGTTCAATGAACTTTGATTTCTACCGAAAATTATTTTTATTATTTCCTATAAAGAAAAGAGCAAGTAAAAATTAGAGATAGTTGACTTAAATTTGCAGACTAACGGATACTTACAACCGGGTCGGTGAAGCTCGTTAAAAAATTAAAAAGACTGAAAAGTTCTTTGTACTGTTTTTTAACATCTCTCTCTCTCTCTCTATGGTCAGTTTTAAATCCATCCATAAGCACTCTCTGTCTAGATACCTATTCTTTTGGTGTGGCAGATTTTTACAAACTGGGGTACAGCATTTTTTTTTTGCTTCTGGGCTTGCCCGATTTTCAAATTAGCCTTCAAAATCATATAATTTTAAAAACAATTCTTGAATCATGACTAATCTTACTATTATTAGACACTAGTATTTAAAATAAATGTTACTTCGTCAATGACCCCCCCATCATGAGGAAGTGCTTTCGAAAACTAAAATCAGGCGTTTCTTCTATGGAAAATAAATGCTTAGCAAGAAGTCCCACCAACCTGGTATGACTGGTGGAACTTTAGTTGCTAACCCCACTCATTATTCCACTATAACATAGAGAATCCTGCTCATCAAGCCAACAACCTGTGGATTTTGCAAGCATAAAAAACTGTACAATGTTTTTCTTTTTACGTACAGACGTGACAATATACACGTTTTTTTTATATCTTTCAATGATTTTTTTTTACTACTGACCATCGCTCAAACTGGAACGAACTGTATTTTTTAGTATTTAAAAATAAACATGGTTGACTGAAGTTCAGGACTATTGTTAATAATCAGGTATCTCAGAACGCTAACGTACTTACCACCTGAGCCGCGCCTCTTCCATAGGCATGTACATTTGTCAAATGTATTGTAAGCATATCTGAATGTTGCATATATTGGGGGTATATGCAATATGTATAGAAAGTGCGAACGACTGGTAACGGACTAGTAGTAGCAGTAGTCAAAGCAGAAACTGTCTGCCCTTGCCTGTGTACGTGTGTTAGTCCAGGATTTTTGTACTAGTGCTGGGAGTGGTGAGATGATGTGGGAGCCGTTTTAAACGTAACTGAAAGATCTAAGCAGTGCTTTCAAGCGGGTATTGGGAACAGTTGGTCAGCATGTGTCTCTCTGGGTATGAGAGTAGGAGTGCTTTTTAGACCTGCATTTGCTATCTATCTATCTATTTCAGCTTGTTCATTATCTATCTATCTATCTATCTATCTATCTATCAGTCCTTTTCATATCCATCTATCTATCTACCTATCTATCTTTTTCATATCTATCTATCTATCTATCAGTCCTTTTCATATCTATCAATCTATCTATTTCAGCTTGTTCATTATCTATCTATCTATCTATTTCAGCTATTAGATCTATCTATCTATCTATCTATCTATCTATCTCAGCTTGTTCATTATCTATCTATCTATCTATCTATCTATCTATCTATCTATCTATCTATCTATCTAAGAAAGTAGCATGCTCTTAAATCCCTGCACCAATTCAACTAATTCATGGCACCCTAGAAATACCTCACAATACCACCAGGCCTTGTTGGTTTTCCTTTCCCGTGTCGGAGTGTTAGATCCATTAGATGCAGACAGTGCTTTCCAACTTTTTACGCGTGTCACACTTTTTCAAATATTGTCTTATTGACTGCATCTATTAGAACTTAATTAGGTCAAAAGTTTGGCAACACTGACATGCGCAGTCGTGTCCAATAACATGATTCTGCGCATGGGCGTATGGGGTATTGGTGTGCACGAACATTTCCATAAAACACAAATACTAAATTCTAAAAAGTCTTTTTATTAACCAATGATATAAAGTACAAAACACTTAACAGAAACTGATGTTTTCCCCGTCATTCTTTGCAGTAAAAATATCACTTATTTGGTCAACATTTTTTCAACAGACATTTTACTATACTTTCTCTCAATATTCAATATTGCTGCATTCTTAAGTCGTGTTTGATCCATTGAACTCTTCAGGTAAATCTTCATTCGTCTGTTCGTTGACGTTCTCGGGGCGATTAGAAGGGCCGGGGAACTTTTTGTGGGAATCTTTCTGCAACTAAGAGCTAAACAGAAGATTACATGTAATATCTTATATATTTATATCTACCATCCGTCCTTGCTTTGAATATCACTGCCACATCTGGTGTGGTGCTCCTGCTACGTATTCTTAATAAAATCCAAAGAAGAATGTGCAATGTTATTGGCCCTGACCTGGCATCTTGACTTCAGTCACTTCTCCGCCACCGTAACGTCATTCCCCTCTGGCTTTTCTATAAATACTTTCGTAGTAAATTGTTCTGGTGAACTTTCCTTTATGATTGTGGGGTGGGGTTATTACTAATATTATTTTATTTACACTATTGACATTGTTTGAACTGTTGTCCTCATCTTCGTTGCCATGTTCACGATGTTTCAGCATATATGCTAGGCCACAAAAATCTCCTAAGCCGGCTAAGGATAGAAATGAATACAATATGGGAAACAGTAATACAGAATGCTAGAGAAAAACAGTAATGACAACGAATTGTAATATGAGCTCTGGTAAAAAAAATTTATACTGAGGCATTAGTCCCCAAAATTCATACACTGATATCCTCAAGGATGCATAGCCCAGTGGGTAAAAGCGTTGGTTGGATCCAGTGACTTGACCAAAAGAGTTGTGAGTTCGATAACAACGTGAACAAAAACATGGAGAGTTCAGTTAAAAGGGAGATAACTGATACTGAGACATCTGGAAGAGGCATGGAACGTAGAAATAGAACAATTCCGGTGGACGAAATAAAGTGTCCAGTTCGAAATTCCGGCTGAAACGTTGTGAATATGACAACGGAGATGAGAAAAACAGTCCGAACGATGTAAATAGTGTAAATAATTACAATACCTCATCTCAGAAATATCGACAGATATTAATATTATTTTGTTTATTTTCTTGCAAACAGTTTTGCGATATATTGTAGATAAACTTTGGGGTTAAATTTTTAAATTGCTGTTTTTATTTCACGCCCCCAAATTTTACAGTTGGGGACTAGTTATAGATGCATAGAGACTTCTTGCGGAGGTATATTTATATAGGAGTATTGTGGTATCTGCAACAAAGGGAGAATGTCTTGTTTTGGTGTAAGTGGTATGTTTGGGTCAGTAATTGTGGCAAGTTTAATTATAAGACAGAATAAGGCCAGTCTTCCCCATCTCCCCTTTTTGGCCTTGGGCCACATACTTCTATTTTACAAAATAAATATTACTTTCCTCTATGGTACCTAGGCTTTATGAATTTAAGCGCAGTACTAGATTGGCGGCAAGGTCTCATCGTTTTATAATTGAAATGGTTAGATGCAACCATAAGTTCTATGCTAACGATTTCTTCTCTCTCACTTCTCGCTTGTAGAACACTTTTCCGGATTCTTGTTTCACAGTCAAGTTTGATCTTCAAAAATTTAAATGCAATGTCAATCGTTATCTTTGTCTTCTTTATTCATGTTCTTTTATTGTCCTCTCCCCTTAATAGTGTTTTTTTCTTTCTTTCATATTCTCTAATACTCAGTCATCCCTCCTGCATCTTAGTGGCCTCATTGCCTTACTTGGGGTGAAATAATTAAAAAAAAAAGGTCTAAATTCATCTTCTTGGTCTAAATCTATAACAGGCAATTGAGCTGTTATCATTTCTCTAAAGTTTTCAAAATAATCAGAAAACATCCCTTGTCTTTTTCTTCGCCCGTAAACATTATCTTCTAAAACTTTTATATGTCTTATCTATAGATAAAACATCTATTGGCCACTTTTAGTAAATAAGTACAAAGGAACAGTAAAAAATGTATTTAAAATAAAATAAAATGTTATTTTTGAGTAGAATAGACCTAAAAATATTAATTTTATGAGACTTAACTGATAAAAAATATAGAATTAGCAAATCCTTAAAACTTAACGCATATCTTTGTCCCGTTCTTTTAACGCGTCTAATTTAGCCTTCCGACATTTTATTTTGTGCCTGACCGAAAGAGCGCTCTGCGGAACATGTATCAGGAATGGTTGCTAAGATACCAGCGGTCTTGTCAAAGACTCGCAGTACATCATGAACATTATTCTTGTAAACTGTTTCAATATCAGCTGCAGTCGCCTGTGAATCTGACAGATGCCTAGGTTACGTGACAGATTTTGGGTCGAGTGCGTTTTTCTGCCTTAAAGAGATTCTATCAACATCATAATATGATGCAGTGAATTGATCGTCTACATCTGACGCATCCTGGTTGGGGATGAAATCGCTGAGAGTACAAAATATGTGTTGGACATTACCAGGGCCGGTGCAAGGGTCACATGCCCACCGAATCTATAATACGACCCCCCACTCTACTACATTTTCATAAGGTAGTAGTCATGTAAAATACTAATTTTATTGTAACCTAATTATGTGCAATAATGGATCATAGGCAATATAGGTGAATAATTCATCGAGAAAAATTGAAAATAGATACAATGTATCTAAATACAAATTAGAGACATGTCATAAGAGATCATTCCATCTTAAATAAATCAACAATGTTTTGCCGCCATTTTTAACATCAACACGAGATTTTTCTTGAAGAATTTGAACACGTTATGGATAAAAAAAAATATAGTGAATTTTATATTGTGTTTTTTTTCCGAGACTTATGATAAAAAAAAGTATTCGGGTCTTCATCACAGGTCGAGGGATCGAACACAATCATTTTCAATGGAAATTATTGCTAACCCGGATAATTTTTTATAAGTTTTAGTTTCTTGAAACATCTTTCCGCACTTGTAACAGTCGCTGGTGTAGTAAGCAATATACGCAATGAAATATACCAGTTCGATTAAGTATCAATTAAATGATTCCGATAAATATAATATAAAAAAATCACATGCGTTTTTGGCTCTCTTTATCTGTTCCTAATCTCCAATTCACGTTGTAGAATTGAGGCAAACCTCTTGATCTCGTGGGGGCAATTCTTCTCGTTCAACGTCAACCATTTTATTTCGTGAAATAGTTTGCGCTACTTGTTCAACTCACCACACTTCACTGCATTCAAAAGTTTGAATTCTGAACGAATTCATAAATTTCACTCCACTGAGCCGATAAAGCCGATTATTAATTGAAGACAAACATTGGTCCACAAGAGAGGTAAAAAAGTCATGACAAAAACGTTCTTCAGGGGTTTGAATTTCATCTCAGGACCACTACTGAAAAAAAGAACGTATTTTGCGACACGCATGTAAGTCAAACCTTTCATCAGTATCATTATCTTTTGGAATTTCACGCGCTGTGAATATAGCAGAGGCATAACCATTTTCACGATAATCTTGAAGAACTGCAACGTGCACAGATCTCTGCAATCATAAGGTCGATTGTAACATCAGAAGATTGCAACAACTGACTGCCTTTGTTCGCCTGTAACAGAACATCGGACCAAATGATAATTTTAAGCACAAAGTTCCAAGTAGAAATCCAGTTCAACAGTCGCTGTTGCTTCAGTCACCGTTGCACCAACGCTCTTTATCAAAGACTTTTCTCGAAGATTGGTTAGAGCATTTCTAATGCATTAAATGTGAAAATGCAATGGTTTGACAGCATCGATTCGTGATTCCCACCTTGTATAGCACTGTGCTTTCAGAGAAATAAACACATTCTCTTAGAGTGGCGTGGGGCTTCGGAGTTAAAATGAATAGTTGATTTACCCACGCCTATAAGATTAATGAAGGATGATAATGACGAGGAAATACACGGGTAATTTTAACAAAACAAGATAAGGAATTTATTCACGAATTTATAAGCCTGAAGTTGTGTCGGTAGATGGTTTCAGAAAAATAAATCTGAATTCTTAAAGTCCATAGTTTTAACGTATTGTCACGAAGAGGAAATTTTCATGCAACAGATTAAATGATCTGAGACAAAATAATATTAAAGAATAGTTAAGACAAAGGTAAGGGACTTCGCTGCTCAAAAAAAGGGATTTACGGTTTGCATATGTTCAAAAGTAGACGAAAAGAGATCGTTTGAAATATCAACTTCCTTGGATTGTTCAGAGATAATTCTTTGAAGTGTCCCGTGTAGGTTAGAGGCCGATAATATAATTGTCCTCTAATTTTACACTGGCGAGTACTTCAACGCTGGTTGCAAGGAACTGAAACGAAACCGTTAACATGACTTCAGACACTCTTCACTCATTATTTTAATTTTTCTCATTTTATATATATAAAAAGAATTTCGTGTAGGCTCACTAATTTCTTTTTTCTTCTTGACTTACCGGCTAATTTCTGTGAGGGCAAGGTTTTCATCGGTCCAAAAAGAATTTCTTTCCTTTTCCTTCCTCAGCTCACAGGTTAATTTTTGAGAAAGGCAAAAATCTCACATAGGCTCGTAAATTTATTTCCTCCTTCTTCCTCAATCCTCCAAATTTGAAGGAAGTGCGTGAAGGGAGTTATTATTACTTTGCACTTATTTCACTCTCATCGTATCTTCCAGTGAAAAATTGAGCCCGAAAATAATGCATGTAAACGAGAAAGAAAATAAACTAATAAAGAAAATAATAATAAAATAAATACCGTAATTCCCCATGTATAATACGCATTTTTTTCTCAAAAGTAATAAGCAAAATCAGGGGTGCATATTATGCACAGCTACAAAAAATCTTGAAAAAAATGTCGTAAAATAAAATAAGAATTATCATAAAACTAAATTAGAATAATATTATTCTATGTTTAAAGCCATTTTTAAAAATAAGAGTAGGAAATGCTAGCCATAATGAAATTGGAGAGGTACAATTTATAGGGTTTGATTACTAAACAGGGGGTGCGTATTATGCATGAGTAGAAGCATTTTCCCACACTTTCAGCACAATTTTAGGTGTGTCTATTATAGATGAAGGCGTATTAAACATCGGGAATTACGGTAATGCAAAAGAAAAAAGGAAACCAAAAAGTGTTTCCGGTTAAGTGTGAATTTTATGACCCCACTTCCGGAAAGAACATGATGAGTCTCTCTTTCACCACCCAACCACTGAGTTCAGACATATATTCGGACACACCCTCAGAGGCTCACTTGAGCTCGACCATTTCCTACATATTTGTATCTTTGTACCTCTGGGCGTCAATAAAAATGGACGATTCATTTTCTTCTCGTTTTGTTTATTGCGATCCACCGACATTCAAAATCTGTTAGCGACACAAAGTCCAATAGAAGCCTTCACAAAGTACCCGAAAGAATGTAACAGAAACCACAGATGACTGTGCAATATTCTACAAAACAAAATTCAAAGCATTTCTATGGAACAACTAAAGTCTTTTCATTTATCCCAATCAACATTGACTGAACACTTTTGTACTTGACTGTCATATTGCCATCATTGTTGTAACTTTGACACGACAGCCTAATAAATCAATGTCAAACCTTTTAACAACATCATTTAAAAAAATGTTTCAAACAGTCCCTTTCCCGTCGTATCATCCACAGTGAGAAAACCGAAATGTTCACGAATCTTTACTCTATCACCTACTAACAATGGACATATTTTAAAATTACAGACATTTTCAAAATGGGAAATGTCAAGAGTACAGTCTAATATTACGGAAGAATATTGAACATTTTAAATGGGAAATATTCCTTGAAAAACATTTTTGAGATAAGCTCATTCTGAATATGTTCATTCTAATAACGATTGTGTAACAATACGATTTCTTACACATCATTAAAAGATAAGTAGATAAATTCCTTTTAAGTCCACTTAGTTATCTGCAGTCCATTTTTGAGTCAACTTAAGTGTCAGTTTTTTTTTAGGATTTCTGTCCCCAGCTGCCTTTGAATTGGCAATCATAAAAGTAGATTTCTTTTAAAGATTTGACCACCCACCTGGCTTTCGGGGAGTTTCAAATCTGCCGGAACACAAGTGGATGGATAGGGAGGTGGGTCCCCAGCCATTATCCATATAAGCAGAGAGAGGTAGTAAATCAACAGAAAGGGGTCCAGCAGTAATTAAGTGAGTAAGTGACCAGCGGCCAGGAGAAAGGAGTCCAGCAGTCAGTGAGGAAAGGATCAGCGGATGTTAGGGAGATAGCAGTCCAGTCGAAGTAAAAGACAGACGACTAAGTGAGAATTCATATTGTTGCTATTTACCCAGCCAGATAGTCTTGAAAAGCAATTGTCACTATTTTTTTGTTGAATACGATCACGGTTAGGGAGACAAATTTGTGAACATAGCGAGTAAGGTGTATATGCAATTACGACCGACCTGCGATGTCACCACAGGTTATAGAGTGAACGACGAACGGAGAACGTTGTCACAATTGTACATTTTACCAGTATCAATCCTAATCAAGGACCGTGACCGCTTTCATCGTGAGCCCTTTTACAGCTTTCAGTACATCGGTTCTGGGCAGGGCGATAAAATACATCCTGTAGCAAGGCCTCTGATCGAGAGGTTTTGAGGAGCGTGGAACCACCTCTTAATTGTGATTGTTGTCAGGTCCACCCTGATCCGGGGTGGTAGCATCTGTTTGGGCCTCAGCTATGGGCAAATAGTTAACCTCCAAAACTATGAAACTATAAACATTTTTTAAAGTAAAAATACCAGCAATATATTTTTATAGTAAAAAAATATCAGCATTTGTAAAAAAGAAAAAAAGAAAAAATTACTAGTTGTAAGGAAATAATAAGTAAGGAAGTAAAACAAATTACCAACAATACATTTTTACAAAAGAAATTACTAATTCTCCCAAGGAAATTAAATTTCAGCATTAAATGACCCATAAGGTGTTGATATGTCGCTAAACAAACAAATAATAAACTGACAAAATAGAAAATCGAAATGTAATATGGGGTAATCATTGGTCAGTCTGTTTTAGAAGTGCAAGAGATCTTATCTTCTAGCCAGGTATGTCTACCGAGATGAGAAGATAATATGGAAACCTGTGCTACTTGTAAGACAAATGCAGATCGCCAATCAGCAGAACCCCATATTGCGACAGCAACATTACAAAGTCTATGACAAGCTGGAGATGACTACCAATCATATTTTGCCACCAATTCTATCAGGCAAAGAAAATTGCCATTTCACTGAGAACCGAAATGTTGGTTTGTTTCCTGAAATACCAAGTTTCTTTCAGATAAACGACTGTTACATTAATTAAACGCTCCACCACACTTCTCCAGAATTCCTTCTGCTTCTGAAGTAATTCTGTTACTTGCATATCTATGGTCGCTTTGATTGTCAAACCCAAACGCTAATCTATCCACTGAGACAAGAAATGTTTATGGCTTTTACCATATTTATGTTCGTCTCACTTTTTCAAAAGACCTTCCCGCACAATTCTTGCTTTTAGAAAAGTCACTGAAAACTCAGCATCACTAAAACGTTTACAACAAAAGCAATAAATCCGTCACTTTTTAAAGAATATACTAACCATGACCGTTTCACCTTTTCCTTATTTGACATTATCCGATAGTAATGACATTTTCAAAAACGTCTTCTATGTCCTTTGTGAGGATATTCATTCAACTCATCTTGAGTCGGGTCATGTTTAACAATATCACAGCGTTCTTTATTGGAAATGGCCAAAGGCTATTCAGAAATATCATCAGATAAACAAGGCCTATGAAGAAGGGGGTCCAGCCGGCACTGTGTTCCGGGGCCTAAGAACTAAGAAAGACTCCAGAGCAATCATGCAACATCCATCCTCCCCCCTCGAGAACAAGCATTTTCTACTACCCCCAACCCAACATACACTTATAATCACAAACTCAAACACCACTATACTTATCCAACCACACTTACTTCTTTTATTAGTATATGTTTATTATTAACTAGTTTAACTGTGCAGACTTTTAATCTAGCTCCTGCCGAGGACTAATTGGGCCTCTGGCCCAAAACTAAAGGGACCTTTAGTCCAGCTTTGAAAACAGTAACGATAAGTTTGAAGAAATAACTCTGAATTCCTCAATTCACTCCATGAACTTCAAAACTTCACTTTAACTCAGATTCAGGTTATAAGTTCAATTCCGACCAAAAGACCGATTTGGCTGAAATTCCAATTCAGGCCGAAAATTGAGTTCTTCAAATCACAAACTCTATGAACTTCAAAACTTCATATCACGAAACCTCTCAATTTTAACTCTGATTCCTTGGCATTTTGAAGACATAAAACTGATTTCCTCAATTCACTAAGTTTTGGAGATCTTTTAAACTGAATCTAAAACAATTTCTTTTTAAATTCACAACATTTTTGTGTTACTTTAAACTCAGTATATATTAAAAACTTTTAAAATCATTATTTATTTTCAGTTATGTTAAAAAGTGAATTTTTAACTGTTTCCTCCTTATTATGGACGCAAATCTCAATGCTGGAGGTTTAAGCACCAGATGAAGGGCAGATTTTTAATCTCCGGATCATAATGATTCCAAAAAGGTATATATCTATGTAGGGGAAGTGTGTTCCGAATTAGAGGGGTTTCAGACACACGGACAGACGCACAGAACTTGAAAATTGTTGTTGGCCTAGTTGTCTAAACATATAATGACACCAAGAGTATCTGCCTACAGCCCCGGGGTAGATGCATATATGTGCAAAATAGAATAATAATTTGATGAGTGCAGACCAAAATTTTTGTGTTATTATGTTCCTGTATGTATTAATATTTTGTTTTGTAAGAACTTTATTGTGATTGTTGAAGAGTTAAAGATCTTATTATGGTCGTTTAAAAAGCATTTCTCTATGACAAAATCTATTTTATTGTTAGAGTTTGTCTAACATTATTCTTGGATATGTTTGTCCATTATTCTACAGGTTTATCCTTTATTCTTTCTTGTTCTCTTTTGATTCAATCTTCATTGGAATTATATTCCTTTCGGTTGCTCCAAATATTCTTCCAAAACTTTTGTAATTCTTCAATAGTTTTTAACTTCTATAAATTTTTTTCTAATTTTCCTGTAAATTTTCTTGAGATCCGTTTGCAATATCTTATTTTGTCGATAGAACCTACAACGCTTTTTACGTCGTTTCGTTCTCTGTGCCTTTAACTGCAGTTTCTGTTTAAAGGCACTCGATTGGTGGAATTTCAATGATTACATTAATTTTATATTTCCTCTTGATTTTTATGCTTTCCCGTGTTGAAACATTTGAATTTCTTGAACTCTCATTTAGTATCGATAATTCACATCTGATTTCCTCAACTTCTCGATTTAATTTTGCCTCCAATTGCGTTCTTTCTTTTATTGTGGTTTAATGTTTTATTTGTCTTATTTTGTCTTTTTCAGTAGTTGTTAGAACGCTTGCATATATGACATTTACTTGTATGATTATTTCCAACGGTCTGTATATGATAACAATGTTTTCAATGCAGCGTTATATGTTTGCGCAATATGTTTATTCGACTTTGTCATATGAATTTCTGGAAGTCGTTCTAATTCTGACATTTGTGTGCGAGTTACTTTGCCGATTATTTGAATGATGTGGTTTTGTGCTTCAGTGATTTCAAGTTGTTTTCAAAGGGTTCTGCTATAATGTCATATGATTAATCTTCATCAGTGACAGAATCTGAATCCGTACAATGTCGCAGCTAAAGTTTGCGTAAGAGTTTTATGAATTGAAGACAGATGATAGAGTCAAAAGTTGGGTACCTTGTCATTTTCTGGGGATTTCCATTTTGGGGATTTTGTTAGTGCTTGTTTGGTTATGTTTTTCCATTCTTGTACAGGTTTATCCTTCATTCTTTCTTGTTCACGTTTGATTCAATCTTCATTGGAATTATATTCCTTTTGGTTGCTCCAAATATTCTTCCAAAACTTTTGCAATTCTCCAATAGATGGCGGGTTTTTAACTTCTATAAATTTTTTTCTAATTTTCCTGTAAATTTTCTTGAGATCCGTTTGCAATATCTTATTTTGTCGATAGAACCTACAACGCTTTTTACATCGTTTCGTTCTCTGTGCCTTTAACTGCAGTTTCTGTTTAAATATCTCCTCGATTGGTGGAATTTCAATGATTACATTAATTTTATATTTCCTGTTGATTTTTATGCTTTTCCGTGTTGAACAATTTGAATTTCTTGAACTCTCATTTAGTATCGATAATTCACATCTGATTTCCTCAATTTCTCTCTTTAATTTTGCCTTTCAGTCGGGCTCATTTTATGTATTGTTTATTTTTTTTTGTCTTGACATTAATTTACCAGTGGTTTCTAAGGTTGTTGCATATATGACATTATTTACTTCTGGGATATCTTCCAGTCTTCTGTCTGTTAACAATGTTTGCAATGCGGCGTTATCCAGGGTGCGATGGCTAAATTGTCGTCTAAATTACGCAAAAAAAAAAAAAAAATGAAAATAACACTGACATTTCATTTTAACAAATATATTTACCAAAATTACACAAAAATATCTTGAAATACTAAAGAGTAAATTTATTCAATAAAATCACCATTGCTACGGCCTCCCGACAACTTGGGAATCTCCTGCAACTCTTCTGGATGGTCTCCTTGTTTAAGTTGGTAGATTTTGCCATAATTTTTGTCTTCAGTTCATCTTTGGTGTTACAAGGAGGTTTGTTGGTCTCTTTCTCTCAACTGCGCCCCACACACAATAATGAAGGGGGTCGCAGTCTGGGGAGTTAGGTGGCCATATCTAAGGGGTGATGTGGTCGCAGAAATTGTCTGACTGCTATGACTAGGAATCCTGTTTGTGTGGCATGGTGCAGAGTTCTGTTGCCAGAAATAAGGTCTTCCAGCAGCCACCTTCTTGACCCAGGGCAGCACTCCCTCCTCAAGGTCCTTTTTATTAATTCATTTGGCATTAAGGCATCAGCTACAAGGTGGCACTTAATCCGGTTTTGGTGACAAGGTTTCTCATTTTTGGAGGCAGAGTTAATTTATTTACTGTACACATTCTTTAACCCTAACCAAGAAAATGAATACAGTAAAACCGATATTTCTTTTAGAAAATATCAGTTTTAATAAAACTGATAGTCTCTTAAAGAAAATAAGTGACATAATGCAATAAAAGTGATATTTTGTCTTTAAAAATATCGGTTTTATGCCATTGCTTCACCTTTTTTAAGCAATTCGTCCCAAACGAGTCGGGAGTGCCACTAGCACGCAAGGGGTTACAGAGAGTGAGAGCAAGAGTAAAGAGGGGTGTTTGAGAAAAGGATAAAGAGAAGGACAGGGATCAAGGTCAAGGCATCAGAAGATGTCGATTGACATTACATTTGAATATTTGAAGATTATAGCTATCAGGGAAGCAAGTAGGAGGAAGGGAGTTCCCATCTCTGTCCCATAATGATTGTTCCATTTACGTACACATTTCATAGACTAAATGGAACAATCATTATGGGACAGAGGTAGAATAATATAGAAGAATGGCTAGTTTAATAATCAGCTTAAATTGAAAGAGGAAACATTTTTTTAAGCATTTCACCCCAAGCAAGGCAGGAGTGCCACTAGCACGCAAGGGGTTTACAGAGAGTGAGAGCAAGAGTAAAGAGGGGTGTTTGAGAAAAGGATAAAGAGAAGGACAGGGATCAAGGTCAAGGCATCAGAAGATGTCGATTGACATTACATTTGAATATTTGAAGATTATAGCTATCAGGGAAGCAAGTGATCGGATGGTAGTACCACTGACGGGAGGTGCGAGATAAGAAGCTGTTGAAGTAGAAGACTACATTTAGTCGTTTCGACATTGAAAGGGTGGGACCGAGATGTCCACCCAATAGCACGCTTATTTAGGATAAACGAAAGTTTCTTTAAACTTCATCACGCTGCACGTGACTTCATTTTCTGTACAAAAAGTTTATCCTTGCCACTGAAGGTGTGTTTGAATTTCATAATTGTGTTGTCATATCCTGCTATGACAACTTTGAGTGAAATTAACAATAAGGATACAATTGAAAAAGAATGCAGTGTAAAGGGATGTAATAAGAATAATACAAAGTGCTGAAGGTTAAGAAAGGAAATCGTCTAATAAAAATGTTATTTTTAACATTTAGTTTCTAAAACGTAAATCTAATTAAAAAAATAAATAAAGTATCTAAGCAATCCTAAGCCATTAGTAAATGAATAAATACTCTATTTACTAGGTAACCTTTATTCATAAAAATGCAGTATTTATTCACGAGATAATCATCATTATTAATTTATATATCATAACTATATAATAATAAAATATTATTAGATAATTATTATTAAAATTATTATAAAAAATTTATTAATAATTATAGGAAATTGAAATATAAATATATATGTTTTATAATTTTTTATTTAATTTATTTTGCTTGTGGTGTGCTTTTGTACGTTTTTCAACTTTCGATAGTAACTAATTTTTTGTAACGTCCAAACGAAGACAGATTTAAAAGCACACACAAATCCCAAAGAAATAAAACGAAAAACGATGCGGCCTCTCTTCCGCAATTCCGTATATAACATTGTAAATGATTTTTGCTATTTTCTTTGTCAAAGTTCCCAGTTATATCACTTTAGACAAAGTCCATCTCTCGTCGCTTAGTGTCAAATTAGTTTCGGATCAAAGATGAAGGCAGACGGCTGGCGAAGCACAAAAGACTAATGCCGCGTTTAACCCATTGGAGGAAAAAATAAAAAAGACCCCAGAATGACGTCAAAATCCGTGAAATCTTTTCATCCTTTAATAGTCAGTTGTGTTAAGTTTAATTTGTAACGTATAGAAAAAACAAAAAAAAAGAACCCCAGAATGACGTCAAAATCCGTGAAATCTTTTCATCCTTTAATAGTCAGTTGTGTTAAGTTTAATTTGTAACGTATAGAAAAAACAAAAAAGGACCCCCGAATGACGTCAAAATCCGTGAAATCTTTTCATCCTTTAATAGTCAGTTGTGTTAAGTTTAATTTGTAACGTATAGAAAAAACAAAAAAAGGACCCCGGAATGACGTCAAAATCCGTGAAATCTTTTCATCCTTTAATAGTCAGTTGTGTTAAGTTTAATTTGTAACGTATAGAAAAAACAAAAAAAGGACCCCAGAATGATGTCAAAATCCGCGAAATCTTTTCATCCTTTAATAGTCAGTTGTGTTAAGTTTAATTTGTAACGTATAGAAAAAACAAAAAAGGACCCCCGAATGACGTCAAAATCCGTGAAATCTTTTCATCCTTTAATAGTCAGTTGTGTTAAGTTTAATTTGTAACGTATAGAAAAAACAAAAAAGGACCCCCGAATGACGTCAAAATCCGTGAAATCTTTTCATCCTTTAATAGTCAGTTGTGTTAAGTTTAATTTGTAACGTATAGAAAAAACAAAAAAAAAGAACCCCAGAATGACGTCAAAATCCGTGAAATCTTTTCATCCTTTAATAGTCAGTTGTGTTAAGTTTAATTTGTAACGTATAGAAAAAAAAAAAAAAGAACCCCAGAATGACGTCAAAATCCGTGAAATCTTTTCATCCTTTAATAGTCAGTTGTGTTAAGTTTAATTTGTAACGTATAGAAAAAAAAAAAAAAAGAACCCCAGAATGACGTCAAAATCCGTGAAATCTTTTCATCCTTTAATAGTCAGTTGTGTTAAGTTTAATTTGTAACGTATAGAAAAAACAAAAAAGGACCCCCGAATGACGTCAAAATCCGTGAAATCTTTTCATCCTTTAATAGTCAGTTGTGTTAAGTTTAATTTGTAACGTATAGAAAAAAAAAAAAAAAGGACCCCAGAATGACGTCAAAATCCGTGAAATCTTTTCATCCTTTAATAGTCAGTTGTGTTAAGTTTAATTTGTAACGTATAGAAAAAACAAAAAAGGACCCCCGAATGACGTCAAAATCCGTGAAATCTTTTCATCCTTTAATAGTCAGTTGTGTTAAGTTTAATTTGTAACGTATAGAAAAAACAAAAAAGGACCCCCGAATGACGTCAAAATCCGTGAAATCTTTTCATCCTTTAATAGTCAGTTGTGTTAAGTTTAATTTGTAACGTATAGAAAAAACAAAAAAGGACCCCCGAATGACGTCAAAATCCGTGAAATCTTTTCATCCTTTAATAGTCAGTTGTGTTAAGTTTAATTTGTAACGTATAGAAAAAACAAAAAAAAAGAACCCCAGAATGACGTCAAAATCCGTGAAATCTTTTCATCCTTTAATAGTCAGTTGTGTTAAGTTTAATTTGTAACGTATAGAAAAAACAAAAAAAGGACCCCGGAATGACGTCAAAATCCGTGAAATCTTTTCATCCTTTAATAGTCAGTTGTGTTAAGTTTAATTTGTAACGTATAGAAAAAACAAAAAAAGGACCCCAGAATGACGTCACAACCCGTGAAATCTTTTCATCCTTTAATAGTCAGTTGTGTTAAGTTTAATTTGTAACGTATAGAAAAAACAAAAAAAGGACCCCAGAATGACGTCAAAATCCGTGAAATCTTTTCATCCTTTAATAGTCAGTTGTGTTAAGTTTAATTTGTAACGTATAGAAAAAACAAAAAAAGGACCCCAGAATGACGTCAAAATCCGTGAAATCTTTTCATCCTTTAATAGTCAGTTGTGTTAAGTTTAATTTGTAACGTATAGAAAAAACAAAAAAAGGACCCCAGAATGACGTCAAAATCCGTGAAATCTTTTCATCCTTTAATAGTCAGTTGTGTTAAGTTTAATTTGTAACGTATAGAAAAAACAAAAAAGGACCCCAGAATGACGTCAAAATCCGTGAAATCTTTTCATCCTTTAATAGTCAGTTGTGTTAAGTTTAATTTGTAACGTATAGAAAAAACAAAAAAGGACCCCAGAATGACGTCAAAATCCGTGAAATCTTTTCATCCTTTAATAGTCAGTTGTGTTAAGTTTAATTTGTAACGTATAGAAAAAACAAAAAAAGGACCCCAGAATGACGTCAAAATCCGTGAAATCTTTTCATCCTTTAATAGTCAGTTGTGTTAAGTTTAATTTGTAACGTATAGAAAAAACAAAAAAAGGACCCCCGAATGACGTCAAAATCCGTGAAATCTTTTCATCCTTTAATAGTCAGTTGTGTTAAGTTTAATTTGTAACGTATAGAAAAAACAAAAAAGGACCCCCGAATGACGTCAAAATCCGTGAAATCTTTTCATCCTTTAATAGTCAGTTGTGTTAAGTTTAATTTGTAACGTATAGAAAAAACAAAAAAGGACCCCCGAATGACGTCAAAATCCGTGAAATCTTTTCATCCTTTAATAGTCAGTTGTGTTAAGTTTAATTTGTAACGTATAGAAAAAACAAAAAAGGACCCCAGAATGACGTCAAAATCCGTGAAATCTTTTCATCCTTTAATAGTCAGTTGTGTTAAGTTTAATTTGTAACGTATAGAAAAAACAAAAAAGGACCCCAGAATGACGTCAAAATCCGTGAAATCTTTTCATCCTTTAATAGTCAGTTGTGTTAAGTTTAATTTGTAACGTATAGAAAAAACAAAAAAAGGACCCCAGAATGACGTCAAAATCCGTGAAATCTTTTCATCCTTTAATAGTCAGTTGTGTTAAGTTTAATTTGTAACGTATAGAAAAAACAAAAAAAGGACCCCCGAATGACGTCAAAATCCGTGAAATCTTTTCATCCTTTAATAGTCAGTTGTGTTAAGTTTAATTTGTAACGTATAGAAAAAACAAAAAAGGACCCCCGAATGACGTCAAAATCCGTGAAATCTTTTCATCCTTTAATAGTCAGTTGTGTTAAGTTTAATTTGTAACGTATAGAAAAAACAAAAAAGGACCCCCGAATGACGTCAAAATCCGTGAAATCTTTTCATCCTTTAATAGTCAGTTGTGTTAAGTTTAATTTGTAACGTATAGAAAAAACAAAAAAGGACCCCAGAATGACGTCACAATCCGTGAAATCTTTTCATCCTTTAATAGTCAGTTGTGTTAAGTTTAATTTGTAACGTATATAAATGTAGAAAAAATGCAAATGTTGATTAGAAAGCAAGTGCCACAAAACACTGCCCAGGCCCCTCAATTAGGCTTGCATCCATCTGGCCGGGGAGTACCGGAGGTAGATATTTCCATTAAAACGTGATACCATTTCCGCATTAACCTTATTCAGTTATATTAACCGTATTATAATTCTGATATTCCTCCATTCATAATTTAGCTAATTAGAACATGTATGGCGCCTTGCCATTGCCTCAGATAAATAATAGACCGCACCGTTTTGGTTCTGAGGAAAGACGGAAGAAAAAGATATATCAGAGACGCTGTTCGGTTTTAATGAGGAAAAAAGCAAAAGATGAAAGAAGAGGGATAACACGTTCATGCATTTAACATCTTCAATGAAATGAAAAAAAAACTTGTCCATTTTGAATCTTTTCATTTGTACCCTCTTACTTCTTTAAATAAGGACCCGTATTCATAATTATGATCGCTATTGCAATATTTTGTGAAGGTTGTTAAACTCAAATGTTTAACGAGCCAATATGCACAATGGACCCAGGAGGCAAAGTTTGGAAACAGAGACATGTCTTTCAAAATCCTCGATGTAGCATCGTGATTTTAGGCCAACATGAAAACAAACCCAGAAAAAAATGGAACACTGAGAGTGGTTTTATAAGTGATTTAAAAATGGTGGGGGCATTAATTACCTAATTGATGATGACATCTGAATAATGCGAATTCGGGGCTATATTTTATCCCTGGTTACTGTTTTAAATAAAACGGGGCCCTCACCCAAGCTTTGCACCGACGGGCCAATGATCACCTCCCACATTGCATTTCAATCCTCGATCTCGTCGGTATTCATTGAAAGCTGGGAAAGGGTGCGATGCACACTCACAATGTAACACGATGGAAGAAGAAAATCTAGAAATAAGAACGCAAACCCAGTTTCCCATATTATATTTATATTTTACAGTTTAATTCAGGGCTTCGTCTGATCGTCCAGGTGGATAGGTAGGTGATACTTGGGGCAACCTCTGCTAAGTCAGCTTTTCCGCTTACCAACACCTCGTCCAATTACTCTTGCCGACGTGATGGAGGACAATACGCATAGAGACTTCGGAACTCCACGACGGATATATCCGTCTCCCGCCAAGGGCGGACCAGAACTTTGCCCGATCCCAAGCATAGCTGTTGATATAGAACAACACCCGGATATACCCTATTTCCGGTTGACATGAAATGGAAAGACTATATTGAATCCATTGCTAGGTCAGCTGCTAAGAAAGGCACGTTCTCTCTCCAGAATCTATCATACATATCTATAAGTTTACCATTCGCCCAAGCTTAGAATATTCTTGCCACAATTGCTCCTGCTATTTTCCTGGAGTTCCTTGAAAAAAATCCAAAGAAGAATCAGCAATATTATTGGTCCTGATCTGGTGGCTCGGCTTCACCATAAGACTGGCTCTCTGCCTTTTTTATAAATACTTTCATGGTAATTGTTCGGATGAGCACCTCGTCATGGTACCTAGACTTCATGAATTTAATTTTCTGGCGGCGAGGTCTCATCAATTGACAGTTGAGCTGGCTAGATGTAGCTGTAAATTCTCGCACCTCTCGCTTGTGGAAATCACTTCCGGCTCTATTTTCCATCTGCAAGATTGTAAGTGCAATGTCAATCGCTATCTACTGTCCTCCTGATTACTGTTTTCTCTTCCCGCTCATTATTAATGTTTCTGTTCCTAATTCCTCCACACCCTGTAACCCCCCTTGCGTCTTAGTGGCTTTACTACCTTACATGGGGTGATACCGATTAGAAAGAAAAAAATGGTTGTGTCATCAACATGGATACCAAGTTGAGAGATGAAGCCATCTTGGAAGGTCGTTAATGAAAATTAAAAATAGAGTAGGACTAAGGATTAAAATGAACATTTGCTCTGGAAATATCAACAGAATAGCTGTGTCTGTGAGAAATCGGCTACAGGCTGGAGAATAAGTCTTCCTCTGCAAAATCGAGAAAAGGACTTCAAAAATGACAATGCCGCCAAAACCTACACTTGATTTGTAGAACGTTATGACTAAAATTGAACCCTAACCAAATCATTATAAAGATAGTAAATTAAAAATAAAACTATGACATCGACGTTGACAAATGTATTTGTCATCGGAAGGTTAAAATAAAATGAAAAAAATATCGATCAAACACAAGGCAAAAAAACAAAACAAACCAAACAAAAACAAACTTCAGTGTTAAATTAACTGAATATTCTATTTTTATCTGAAGAATTAAAAAAAAATAATTTCTCCCCCAAGCATGGCAATAAATCCACTAAGACATGGGTTACTGAGTGGGAAAGAATAAGAAAAAGAAAAAACATTATTAAGCAGTAAGAACCATAAAAGAATAGGAATCAAGAAAACAGAAGATAACGATTGACATTGCATTTAAATATTTCAATATCAAAGTTCACTTCAAGCAAGGTAGTAAAGCCACTAAGACACAAGGAGTTACTGGGTGTGGAAAGAGTAGAAAACAGAAACATTACTAAGGAGCGAGAACAAAAGAAGAAGAGTCAGGAGGACAGTAGATAGCGATTGACATTGCATTTAAATTTTTGAAGATGAAAGTTGACCGGAAGAGAGTTCCACAGGCGAGAAGTGCGAAAAAAGAAACTGTTAGTATAGAACTTTCGGTTACAACTTTTAATCTAAACTGTAAAATGATGAGACCTAGCTGCCAATCTAGTACTGCGCTTAAATTCATAAAGTCGAGGTACTATAGTGGAAACTTCATCAGAACAATTACCATGACTATTTAGAGAAAAGGCACTCTTTTTTTATTTTATGTACCGTGTCACTTCAGAATATAGACGATCATGGCCCTCCACATGTTCCTGTCTCTTGTAACTCTTAATAAGTTTTGTCTTTTTGTTATTTTTCTCAAACTCTTTTCTGTCATCTATTTACTCAGCCCATCAAGTATGTTACACACTGCTTTCCTCTCGGTATGTTCCGTGAGTATTAGATTTTCCAAGCCCTCCTTAAGTGCCCCAGAAATTTCAACTGCCTCTTCCTGGTGTTAAGTTCAAGTTTCCATCTTGTTTCCATTATCTCCAAAAAAATCGTCGTTTCTCACATGTTCGGTATCCTTAGTATCTTTTTCCTGTTTCTAGAACCACATTTGCCGCTTCAAGTCTCGTCCTCATCTTTAAGGACAGTGTCCAGCATTCGCTGCCATACAGGAGGACATACATCATGTAACAGTTCAGTAACAAGGAAACTAAATTACGACGGTGGGAAAGTGTGTGAAGCCGGCATACCAGGTCAGGACCATTAACATTACAGATAATACTGATTTTTTTTTTTGTTGTTTTTCGTTTCGGAATGAAAAGTCCTAACTTTGTAATCAGTGTTTATTTGCGTAGCATCTTCTTGACAATTGATATGTTGATGATAAAAATGGTCACATATTTTTTACGTGAAATTTGTCGTGCAAAAGATTTTCTTAGTGTACGACACAACCTACTAATATGCCGCTTAGAAAGAGAGTGGAAGAACCTCAACACTGTCAATCTGTTTGAACTTCTCCTTAGTCAACCTGTCTTGTGTGGCCTCGTATTGTCTTGCTGAAACAAAGCTCGACCTCGATTGACCAAAGCAGGATACTCCTTCTTTAGTTAGTCATACACGTGGTCTAGCTGCTGGCAATACAGCTTAGCGTTGATGGCGCGACCGTGTGGAACAAGCTGGAAACGTAGTAGTCCTTGGAAATTCCACCAGACAGAGATCAAGATTTGTTGTTTTCTTTCTGCTTCCTAAGACTTTCTGGTCAACCTAGTAATTTTTACACAATTTTATTTATTTATTTTTTATTTTAGATAATAATCATGTCGGCCGAGAATGTTATAACCCATTGTTGGTATACAGTCACACTTCTTTCCCGCCCATCAATATTAAACTCACTATTAAAAAAAAAATATTATTAGCATGTACCACTTAAGTACCTTTTCATGACGCCCTAAGTAATATTTATACTCGAATAGACGCTGTTGCGATGGGATTTCCTTTAAGCTCCCTTTTTTTTCTAATTATTATATGGCACATTTAGAAAATAAAATACTTGATGACTCTAATAAAGCCCCTATATATGTAAGATACATAGATAATATTTTCGTTTTAGCTAAAAGTATTGATCAAATTACACAACTTGAAAACAAATTTGAAAATCATCCCGTCCTTAAATTTACACCAGAACTTAATATTAATAATAAAATTCCATTCCTTGATGTATTTATTGATTCCTGAACATATAAATTTACCGCTTCTCTAAATAGGAAACCCACTAGAATTAACTCGTGTCTTCTTAATTATAATAGTGAATGCCCCCAACAATATAATTTAGCCGTTATAAAAAATCTTAATCCAACGCCACAAATGATATCTTCTTCCAAAATCATATTCTCTAAAGAATTACATAAGATTAAATAAACACGTGTTATGGATTTCCTAATTCCGTCATTGACCAACAAATTAAAATGTATCCCAATAAACTTAATAATAGCTCTAATAAAATCGATAATATTAATAATAATAGTGAACGTCAAAATAAACATGATACTATTAACTCATACTATTGTAACCAAATGCATAATAATTACAAACATTATGAAACAACACATAACATAATAGGCAGAAATGTTAAACCCATTAATAATAATAAACAAGTTAATCTCATTATATATTATAAAAAAATTAAAACAATTGACCTCATAGTCTCTAATAACCCTACAACCACACAACTAAATCCTCTACAAAGCACCAATGTATTGTATCAAATTTACATGCCCGTTCAGAGATTGTATCTCTGATGCTAATAATAAAACCGTTACATATATTGGTTTTACTACAACCACGCTTCCTCGTAGACTTACCTGTCACCTTTCTGATGTTAGTTGCATTAAACAACATTTCTTAGAAAAACATAGCCACGTATATAATATCAGACAGATATTAGTTGATAACACAACAATACTCCCACATACACACAGTAAAAAGAACCTTCAGATATTGGAGGCCATTTACATTAAAACAAAGCAACCCACACTCAACAAAATTACATTCCAAACTAGTCACAACACATTTCATTGCGTCTAGACATGCTTTGCGTCTAGACATGCTTTTGTTGTTAATATTTCGGTTGCTCGCGTGGTATGACGTCATAGAACTTTTATCATGAATTTATGATCTGCGTCTGCTATTCCACGACCGTTATCGTCGCATAGCAATCTTCTATGTCAACATAACAGAATATTATCTTTGATGGTGAATATCTTTGTTTAAATGTCCGTATAACCACTCTGAAGATGGCTCATGTTAGCCGAAAGCTTATATCAAGGAACAGCTTAATAAAAAAATATCCAAATATTGGACAATTTTTGTTTTTATTTTCACCCGAAATTAAAGCAACCATACGAAGTTTAGAACGGCTCATGATCAAACAATAGAAATTCATTGTCTGTTATATTTAGCAATATATATATATATATATATATATATATATATATATATATATATATATATATATATATATATATATATATATATATATATATATATATATTAGTGTCGTTAGTATCTATTAAGGACTCTATCGGACTAAAGTAATATTTGTTTTAATGGAATTATATATGTCTAGGAAGGAGAGGGGGGATATAAAACGCAAGCCTCGCTCATACATTATTGTAGCCTAAGTATAATGTTCTTAGAAATAGACAAGAAATTAAAACGAATCACTAAGAAAATAAGGTGTATTAAAATTGAATGTATTGTTGGTTATTTTTCCTATAAAACGTATTGTGGCCAATTCTACTATAAAATAAATGTGTTAGTAATTTTACTATAAAATGATTTTCCAAACATAGCTTAGATGTGACACAATGTCGAAAGTATGGGCACCCACTGAGGATCGAACTCACTACACAGTTGTAATTAATCTAGAAAGAAAAGGGCGTTAACCATTACACCACGTCGGGGTGCCAAAACATTTGCCACAATTTTACTGTAAATATGTATTCTTGGTAACTTTACTCTAAATATATATTGTTGGTATGTTTTTTTTTTATATAAAAATGCATTGTTGGTATTTTTACTGTAAAAATGTATTCGTATACTTTCATTGTTTTGTTTTTGTTTTGGGGGTTCACTATTTGCCCATAGCTGCGCCCCTAACAGGTGCTACCACCCCGGGTCAGGGTGAACCTAGTAACAACAGCAATTAAGAGGTTGTTCCCATGTTCCTCAAAACGGAAGCCTTGCTGCCGGATGTAGTTTATCGTCATACTCAGGACTAACACATTTTTGGCGAAATGTGCCTATAGTTACCTATAACTGTATATACTTCTTGAGAAACCTCATCATGTGGCTATTTCAAATTAATAAAATTGATTTTCATACTCTGTGCACATTTTGAGAAACTTTCCCAAATATCCGCCTATTTTATCGTTAAATATTAGAATCATAATCACAAGTATAAATGCAGGTTATTATTTAAAGAAGTAAGAGGGTACAAATGAAAAAAATTAAAAAATTGACAAGGTTTCTTATTTCACTGAAGCAGATATTAAATGCATGAGGGCGCAATCGCCTCCTCTATTTTCCCTTTTTTCTTTTGCTTTCTTTCCATTTTCAGTTTCTTTCTTTCTATTTGTACACACACACACACACACACACACACACACACACACACACATATATATATATATATATATATATATATATATATATATATATATATATATATATACTAGCTTAAAAGCCGCACTCCGCGCGGACTTTTAAAATAGCTCCCGCTCTAAATTCTGCAAGTTGTTTTCCATCCTGTGAAGGTAGCATCTTTGGCTTCAAATGTGGTCATTGCAAACAAATATTGTAGCTTCTGATGTGCTTGATTAAATGTTTTGATTCAGCTGAGTTGCCATCCAGAAGTGATAGCAATGGCTCTAGAGGAACTGGTAGATCTTCCAGTTGTATTTTTCCTTTCTTACAGCACATCCAATCCGGTTCATCCTTGAATCTGAGGTCATTACAATGCTTACACGGAATGATCTTTGATCCAATAGATATCTTTGAACGATTTGAATAGTCACTGTCATAGTTGTATTGAAAAGCCAGCTTTCTTTCTTTCTTTCTTTCTTTCTTTCTTTCGTTTTATCATTTATGCTTCTTTTTGCACTAAAACCAAACAGCGTCTGTAATATAACTTTTTATCCGTTTTTTCTCGGAATCGAAACGGAATGATCTGTTATTTATCTACGGCAATGGCGAGGCGTAATACACGTTCTAATTAACTAAATTACTAATGGAAGGCCAGGCAGAATACGATTAATACGCCTGGATATGGTTATTGTGGAAATGGCATTACGATTTAATGGTAATATCCAAGAGACTTTGTACACTCGGCAATTTTTTCCCAACCAGGAGGCGTCAGATGAACACGATCAATTTATTGCATCATATTATGTTGCTGATCTGGATCTTGCCAAATCAGAACAACGCACTTGATCCAAAGTCTGTCACGTAACCTGGGCATCTGTCAGATTCACAGGCAACTGCAGATGCGGGATCATTTACCCGAACTGGTACATTGCATTGCGTCTATTGCTTACTGCACCAATGACTGTTGCAAGTGGCGAAAGTGGGTTCAGCAAAGCAAAACTTATAAAAAATGATCTGCGATCAACGATGAGAGAGGTCGGTACTGCCCGCTCACGGTCGGTGCTGGCCGGTCGCTTCTCAGCTTCAGGGCCAAGATCACGGTGTAGTATCTGTTCTCAGATTACTCTCTGGACGATCGCCTATGGAGTCAGATTCGATCTCTGATACAGGCCGGTCGCAGGGATTCGTCCCTGCGCTGGTAGTATCGCAGCTACGTCTAGCTTTGACCAGCTAAGACCAGCTAAAGACTAGCTATGACCAGCTAAAGACCAGCTTGGACAAGCTAAGACCAGCTAAAGCCAAAGCACTGCGGCCCGGGTGAAAACTCGGGTCCATTCCCCCTCCCTTCCCACATTAAACCCTGACCTTGTGTCACAACCTGACCCTGTGGGAGGTCAAGTAAATCCCGATCAACGATGAGAGATGAGAGTTTAATAACAATAATTTCGATTGAAAATGAATGTGCTTGATCTCTCAACCTGTGATGAAGTCTTGAAAAAACGCTATATAAAATTCACTATATTTTTATCTATAATGTTAAATGTGTTAAAATTATTCAACTTTTTCTCAAGAAAATCTCGTGTTGATGTTAAAAATGGCGGCAAAATATTGTTGGTTTATTTAAGATGAAATGATCTCTTATGGCATGTCTTTAATTTGTATTTAGATACATTGGATTTATTTTCAATTTTTCTAGTTGATTTCCACCCCTATATTGCATATGATCCATTATTGTACATTTATTGTTATAATAAATGTGTATTTTATCATATGAATACTACTTTATGAAAATTGAGATGTAGTAGAGTTGGGGTCATATCATAGATTCCGGAGAAGCAAATTAAACTTCTAAAAAATTATCTGCGATCAACAATGAGAGATGAGAGGTTTTCCGGGTTAGCAATAATTTCCATTGAAAATGATTGTCCTGAATGCATTTGCTTATCATAAGTCTCGGAAAAAAAGCTCGATATAAAATTCACTATATATATTTTTTATCTATAATGTTGAATGCGTTAAAATTCTTCAATATTTTAACAAGAAAAATCTCAAGTTGATGTTAAAACTTGCCGCAAAATATTGTTGATTTATTTAAGATGGAATGATCTATTATGGCATTCTCTAATTTGTATTTAGATACAGTGTATTTATTTTTAATTTTTCTAGTTGCATATGCATATGATCCATTATTAGTAGATAATTAGATTGCAATAAAATTTGTATTTTACATGACTACTACCTTATAAAAATGTAGTAGAGTAGGGGGGCTCATATTATAGATTCGGTGGGCATGTGACCCTTGCACCGGCCCTGGTAATGTCCAAAACATATTTTGTACTCTCAGCTATTTTATCCCCAACCAGGATGCGTCAGATGAACCCGATCAATTCACTGCATCATATTAGGATGTTGATCTGAATCACTTTAAGGCAGAAAAAGGCACTCGACCCAAATATCTTAACTGAGGACGGAAAATCTGAAGGTACATTGGAACAGCGAAATATACCTTCCAAAAGCTAAGCAAAGTATTAAGAAAATTTCGTTAGAAACAAAGAAAATAGTACTGGACTGTTATAATATTGGCTATCCTATATGACAGTGAATGCTGGACAATCTCCTCACAGATGAAGAAGGGAGTTGAGGTAACAGACATGAGGTTCTACAGAAGGATGCTGAAAATATCATGGACTGAACATGTGAACAACGAGGAAGTTTTCGAGAAACTGGAAACAAATAGGACATTTATACTTAGGATCGGAAAGAGACGATTGAAATTTTAAGACACATAATGAGGAAAGAGGGCTTGGAAAATTGAACTCACATGACACGTTGAAGATACAGAGGCGAATAACCTACCTAACGAGCTTGTGTAAATGGTTGGCAGAACAAGTATTAGGAGAGATAGCAAAAAGACAAACACTGCTATGAATAACTATGCACTACAAATGACAAGAAGTTGGGGAGAGCTATGATCGCCCATGTCCTGAGGGGACATATCACATTGAAGAAGAATATCAGGATTATCATTTTCTTTCTCGCTTTGTCGTTTTTTTTATCTGAAGAATTCCATGGTGGGGTTTCTTTTCTAAAAATAAAATATTAGGAGTATATATCGCCCGGTTTATACTCCTCCTCAATTTTTGAACCGGAGTAGAGGTTTATCCTTAGTTACTTGTTTAGGATTGGGTTTCCGGTTCCTTCTAAATTCTTTTCATTCTCTTTCACTTCCCAGTAACCTATTGCATCTTCGTGATACTATCGCCTTGCTTGGATTGACTTGTTGGTTTTTTAGGCATAACCGGCGTGTTTTCCTTGCTGCAAACAAGGACCCAGTCTATATGGCTATTCTAACCCTGGGGGGAGACGGATACCTCATGCACAAATTGGGAATTCGACTGGTTACATTCACGATCACGATCATCAATTCCATGATCATATATGTATCGCAAGATAGCCTGACGGACTCTAATCCACAGTTACATTCTCCTAGCTATAGAACCCAGACTCTCCTGTTATTTACCCATAGATTTCCCAAGGGTATTAGCACGTAAGTGAACGTAAGGAACACAACTGGAATTCGAACTCGGCTCACCGATTCATTAATTCGAGCCGCTATCCATTACTTAACCGTGCCTTCACTTGTACTATAAAATAAAATAAAATAAGAACACGGACGGCAGAATGAGAACATAGATAAAATAACAGGTTCATCTCGAAATTCCTTGAAGGCTGCATAGATCGGCAAGTACCTGAAGAAGGCCGGAGAGTCGAAGAGTTGGGGATAATAGTCCGCGTGTAAATAATGTGAATAATTTTCTTAACCATTACTGCTTTTTAAAAATGCTTATTCTTTTGGAAGTGTTGCCGCTCAGTTTAAACAATTCATGTTGCTACTGCTTTCCATTTTCGTAACCGTGGTTAAAACTAATTTTCAGTTAGAGAACACACAGCGAAATATTTTACAGATGTAAGAGAAAATATCAGTAGCTTAATTTAATTATCAAAGAAAAATTTCTTTAACTGACAACGGTGACCATTTTTTATTTAGAAAGATAAAAATTGGGCTTAGATGTCCACAGCAGATGTATTTGTGAAAGCCGCAGACAGATTTGAAGAATACTGCGACGCCACAGAGATGGAACAGCAACAGCGTGGTGTCCATGGGAAGACGCTGAGCAGCTGCAATGGCGCGCCATCTACTGAGCTGCGGTTGAACCTCTAGAAGAGGGGGGTGTTCAAAAGTTGAATTTTCAGACAAGTTTCTTCGTATCTCTGCAGGTTCCTAACTTTAGAAATGGAATACACACACAAACATATACAATTATATATATATATATATATATATATATATATATATATATATATATATATATATATATAAAGAGAAAATAGCAACCAGGGGGACAGTATATAGCGACAGTATATAGCGATTGACATTGCACTTAAATTTTTGTATTAGGTCATCCCATAAATTCTGTCTTGAAGATGAAGATCGAGCCGGACGTCCAGTTGAGTTTGATGAAAAGCTTCTTGAAGCAGCTCTTGAAGAAAATCCTGCTTTATCGGTTGAGGAATTGACAGTGGTTCTCAGTTCAAACCATACAACTGTTCATCGTCATCTTCAACAACTTGGAAAAATTCCTAAACTTGGAAAATGGGTGCCTCAAGAATTGTCTGAAAACAACCTCAAATCCCGAGTTGACTGGCGACGAAAAATGGATCTTTTATCGAAATGTTAAGCGTCGTAGACAGTGGCTTGGTAAAGGGGAAGGACCCCAGCCACAGCCGAGAAGGGAACTTCATGGGCAAAAGGTTTTTCTTTCAATCTGGTGGGATTGCCAAGGAATAATCCACTTTGAATTATTACCACCTAATGCAACAATTAATGCTCAAATATACTGTCAGCAATTAGAGCGTTTGAACCAAGCTTTGAGGAAAAAACACCTGTTCAAGTGAATCGAAAATGGGTGATGTTTCATCAGGACAATGCTCGACCACACACAGCAAGAATCACGTCACAAAAGGTCAAAGAACTTGGTTGGGAGAAAATTCCTCATCCACCTTATTCTCCCGACCTTGCTCCTTCAGACTACCATTTGTTTCGTAGCTTACAGAATCATTTGGAAGAAACAGCTTTTGTAACACAGGAAGAGGTCAAAACTGACATTTGTGAGTTCTTCGAATCAAAGCCAAAAGAATTTTACAGTAATGGAATTAGTAAGCTTGTTAATAGATGGAAGGAATCATAGATAATCAGGGAAAATACTTTGTTGATTGAATCTGTAATTAAAAGTAACATTTGGTCACTTGTTTTCTTTATTCAAAATTCGGACAGAACTTATGGGATGACTTATGGGATGACCTGATAGATTAAAGTTCGCTAGAAATCATGGAGACGGAAGGGTATTCCACAAGTGAGAAGTGCGAGATAAGAAACTGTTGGAATAAAAGTTACGGCTACATCGAGCTAACTCAACTGCAAATTGATGCGATCTCGCCGCCAGTCTAATATTGCGTTTAAATTCATACAGTCTAGGTACCATAGCAAAGACCATTATTTATTTGGTTTGAAATACAGAAATGTGGCACAAGGCCAAAAAAAGGGGAATGGAGAAAAGGACGGTCTTGTTCTGTCTTAACATTAAAATTAGTTAGCCACAATCACTGACCCAAACATCCCACAATATTCCTAACACCAAAACATCGCCTTCTTACTTACAACTCTAATGACATCCACGATAATACCTCAGAATTTCCATGAAGTCTTAACTAGTCCCCATATGTAAAACTATTGTCTGTGAGGGGGAATAAAACAACAATTAATAATCTAAACCCCAATGTGTATTTACAATATGACATAATCTATGTACAAGAAACTAAAAAAAAAATAGTGTAAGTAATACCCGCCAATCCTTAAATGTAGCAGAAACATCAGTTTACTGGAGGAAATTAATGCGAAACTTTAATAATATAAAACACTCATTCGTGCAACCACTGACTCAAACACATACTCATTCAAACTCAACAATAAATACGAAACTTATCCCCCCCCCAAAAAAAACCTAAAGGCATCCCGCATCAACCAATGAAGTGGCGTCTTCGCCCCCCTAACAGGGGAGAGGAGAGGGGAATTAAACTAAAGAAAGTGGGGACAGAAATAAAAGGGGCCAATGAGCATACCCCTGGCTAAGTTAACTTGAAGGAAGAAATTAAGGAGAAAAAACAACCCTAAACTAGCCTAATTTCGGACGGGGCTGCCACAGGGCAATATCTTAATGCCTAACTGACATCAAAGTTACACTCTAAGTCGGCTCTTCTTACTCGACACAAACGCGCAAGACTCACGCACCTTTTGTTAAATTTTGATGGAGGGAGCCGCCGCCTTTCCGTCCTAATCTTGACTTAAAGATGATGCTTAAAGTACAAGATCAGTTGGAAAGAAGTGAACTTCTTGCCCCTATAGAATTCCTTCTGACATGTCGTCCAAATCACATGTCAAATGTTCAGCTTTCGTCTTTTGAAAGTAGTGCCGGTAACGGAGCAAGTGAATGAATTAGTGTGCTTAATGTAGCTACAACTATATATATAGTGGCGAACGAACCAGGGTCTCAGCTTGTTCGATGGCAAATGGGCCTCTGATGGAGTGGGCCCCTATATCAAATAAAAATGCAATAAAAATACAAACACAGACATCTGTTTTAAAAATAAAAAGGAATATGAACTTTATAAAGTCATCCGCACAATATCAGTTACACAAGTCCAATGTGAGAGAAGATTTTTCAAAGCTCAAGATCATAAAGACAAGGTTTAGAAATTTACTGAAAAGAATTTGATATGTTGCTGTCCATTGAAAAGGGAATTGTTAGATGAATTGGATAGAGAAGCAATTATTGGCAGATTCGCACAATAATCTAGCGAACACAAACGATTGCTCTTAATATGGCGGACTGCAGGCAGTGGTTTATTGTGCTCTTGAATTATCTGTTAAAGTCTAAATTGTGCAGGAAACTATTTTAAAATGTCAACCAATTATTTAAAATTAAGAAAAGAAGATAAAAATTCAATTATGATATATTTACATTTAATATCTATTGCTAGTAATATGTACAATCAGGGCCGCTGCGTACTACCCCCGAACCTCACGGATGGCCCAAATTGGATTGGGGCAATGCTTTGTGACCCTCTTATCTTATCCAGTATTTTTTCTACTTACATTTATCTACGTTACAAATTAAACTTACCAAAACTGACTATTATTAAAGGCTGAAATTTTTTTTCACAAATTATGAAAACCTTTCCGTTTATGAATTACTGGATATTGGATAATGTGGGTAATTATAATTCTTACAATAACTTGTATTGAAAATACAAATTAAAATATGTGTAATTATTAATAAATATTGTTACCTCATCATTTTATATCATGAACTCATTTTAAAAGTTTATCGGTTGTCTGGCAACTTTATAAAATCATCTGCACACTTTCGGTTACACAAGACAAGGTTAAGAAATTCGCTGTCTGAGGAGAAGTTGGAATCATATATGTTGCTAATCATTGAAAAGGAATTCTTAGATGAATTGGATAGAGAAGCAATTATTGGCAGATTTGAACAATCATCTAGTGAACACAAACGATTGATTTTAATATGGCGGAGTGAATGCAATGCTCTGTTGAACTATCTGTTAATGTGTAAATTGTGAAGTAAGCTAATTAAATTTTAAAAAAATCAATTCTAACCAGGGTGTCAGTTTGCACGATGGCAAGTAGACTCCTGATGGTGTGGGCGCCCTATATCAAATAAAAATGTAACAGACAACTGTTAGTAATAAAAAGGACTTTATATAGTCATCTGCACAATATCAGTTGCTCCAGTCACGTGAGAGGACATTTTCAAAGCTAAAGATCATAAAGATCCTCGCTGTCTGAGGAGAATTTGGAATCATACACGTTGTTATCCATTGAAAAGGAATTGTTAGATGAATTGGATACAGAAGCAATTATTGGCAGATTGGCGCAATGATCTAGCGAACACAAACGGTTGCTCTTAATATGGCGGACTGCAGGCAATGCACTATTATGATTTTGAACTATCTGTTAATGTGTAAATTGTTCAATAAACTAATTAAATTAAAAAAATCAATTCTAACCGTAACATTTAGTATCTACTGTCTGTAATATATATTTTTCTACTTACATTTAGTATTTACTGCTTGTAATATATCCAGTACATTTGCACTGTAATTACTAAGAAATACAGTTTTTTCCATAAAAATTTAAATTGTACCCTTTTCGTATTTTTGAAAAAATTATTTTATTTATTCAATATGAATATTAAACGATAGCATTGTAGTGGGTGGACTTTGTTTGTTTCCTGGCAACCAATATATTTAGACAAAGACCGTCACTGGAAGGAGTCCTGAGTATGACGATAAACGACATCCGTCAGCATGGCCTTTGATCAGAAGGTTTTGAGGAGCGTGAAACCACCTCTAAATAGCTGGTGTTCCCAGGTCCATCTGACCCAGGGTGGTAGCACCTGTTAGAAGCATCCTGGGTAAGACGATAAACTACATCCAACATTAAGGCCTCTGATCAGAAGGTTTTGAGGAGCGTGAAACCACCTATTAATTGATGCTGTTCCCAGGTCCATCGTGACCCGGGGTGATAGCACCTGTTAGAAGCATCCTGGGTAAGACGATAAACTACATCCGACATCAAGGCCTCTGATCAGAAGTTTTTAGGAGCGTGAAACGACGTCTAAATTGCTGTTGTCCCCATGTCCATTCTGACCCGGGGTGGTAGCACCTGTTAGAGGCATTCTGGGTAAGACGATAAACGACAACCGACATCAAGGCTTCTGATCAGACGGTTTTGTGGAGCGTGAAACCACCTCAAAATTACTGCTGTTTCAACGTTCATCGTGACCCGGGGGTGGTAGCACCTGTTATAAGCATCCTGGGTAAGACGATAAACTACATCTAACATCCAGGCCTCTAATCAGAATGTTTTGAGGAGCATTGAACCACATCTTAATTGCTGTTGTCCCCAGGTTTACCATGACCCGGGATGGTAGCACCTATTAGACTCCGAGCTATGGGCAAATAGTGAACCCCTAAACTGGGGTCAAAATATTCTGAAAGTATAAAAATATATTTTTATATTAAAAGAAAATTACCATCAATACATTATCGGAAAAAATACCAAAGCTCCTCCCAAAATTAAATTTCAGCATTAAATGACCCATATGATGTTGTTATGTCTTTAAGTTAACGAAACCAAAGCAAAGCCAGTGGAAGGAACTAATTCTGTTCAGTTAATACAGATGTTGGGTAAAAGTAAAAAGTGTTCTGTAATATGCAAACATTTTTATAATAAATTCAGTTGTAGCCTGAAAACTGGATATACAAGACAACAGTGGTCAGTTCCAAAAATAACCACAGTTCGTTTTGACCAAAATCAGTCGGCATTAACAATTTAGACGTACAAACCAAAGAATTGGAATAAAATTGGTACATGTAGAATACGAAATAAATGTGGATCAATAATATTTCCGATCATCATCAGTTGATACTAGAATATAGATCTTGTTACATATGAAAAGGAGGCTAAATTTTGATCTAGGCTGGATATATTTTAGCCTAACTCTATATCTTGTGTTATAAACTGGTCTAACCTCGGCTCGGAATGAGAAATACGGAGAGCAGAGTTCGACTTCCAGTCAAGTTCAGTACCTTCTCCCACCAGGTATGGGTTGAATAACAGGATGCACTGGGTCCTACAGCCATGCTTGGCGACCGGTCTACCGCATAAAGAAATGGCAATATACCGGTGAGCAATCTTCGGCCTAGTCAGCCTTGAATTGAAAGTTACAAGATCGTCCAAGCGTGTATCATATATGGCACTTAACTGGCTATCTCTTCTCCTCCAGCTATGGGTTGAATAGCAGGACAAACTGGGTCCTATAGCCTTGGTTGGCAGCCAGTCAACCGCGGAAAGAAACGGTAACCTACTGCGGGGAAAATCTTCTGTCTCGTCAGTCATGAATCGAAATAGGCACGATCGCCCAAGCGTGTATCCTGTACGGTACTTGACTGACTGTCTCTTCTCCCTCACCAGCTATTGGTTGAGTAGCAGGATAGTCTGGTTCCTATAGCCTTGATTGGGAACCCGTCTATCACAGAAAGAGATGGCTCCATACCGCGGGAAAATCTTCTGCAAAGTGAGTCATGAATCGAAAGAGACACCATCGCCCAAGCGTGTATCACGTACAGCACTTAACTGACTAAACCTAGCTTATACCCCGGGTATAATATAACCCTGCTTAAAATAACCATGAGCCTCCTCTGGACTGTTGCACAGATACACATCGTGAGTTGACTGTTTTGTTCTTACGACTTATCAACGTTTTTCATGTTATTTAAAGCCAGACTATTTTAGATAATAATGACCTTTGCTGATTCAGGTCCTACTAAAAAAGAAGAGTTGGACACATACTTTTGCCAATGGTATTTGCGCGCCTGTCTGTATACGGGTATATATGAGGGGGCGCATACGTACATATATATGTGGGTACAGGTATATATATATATATATATATATATATATATATATATATATATATATATATATATATATATATATATATATATGAGGGGCGCATACGTACATATATATGTGTGTACAGGTATATATATATATATATATATATATATATATATGTATATGAGGGGGCATATGTACATATATATGTGTGTACAGGTATATATATATATATATGTATATATACATATATATATATGTATATATGAGGGGGTATATATACTTATATATGTGTGAACAGGTATACACACACACACACACACACACACACATATATATATATATATATATATATATGTGTGTGTATATACCTGTACACACACACACACACACACACACATATATATATATATATATATATATATATATATATATATATATACCTGTACACACACACACATATATATATATATATATATATATATGTACACACACACACACATATATATATATATATATATATATATATATATATATATATATATATATATATATATATATATATATATATATATATGTTAAAAAAACTATAGGAAAACTATATGTATATTTAGCCGATGCGTTTTGTCCACTGTGGATTTTTTCAAGGCAAAAACCGAAATGAATTTATTTGAACAAAGTATCTATAAACAAAAAAAAAAACGAGAAGAATTTAGAAACTCTCAGATATATTCATTGGGTCAACTGAAAAATGACGTCATTTACTTTTTATGTTTGAAGAGAATTTTTCATATGTAGAAACATTTTTTGAATTGTTGCGAAAACGGATTCAACTGTTTTCTTTGGATTTCTTGATATATTTGTTGTGTATATTGGCTTGGGAGAGTACCAATTCTGTTAGGAATGGTGAGATTAAAAAAAACGTGGCGTACATTAATATTTGGATATTTGAAATTGCACCTGCTTCTGTCTATATTTCGGGGATGACGTATTGTAATTTTTTACACTATTTACATTGTTCGGACTGTTGTTTTCATCTTTATTGCTATTTTCACGAGGTTTCGGCCGTTGTACGCTCCAGCTTTCTTCAGGATCTGTCTATATTTCTGAGATGACGTATTGTAACTATTTACACTATTTACATTGTTCGGACTGTTGTTTTCATCTTTATTGCTATTTTCACGAGGTTTCGGCCGTTGTACGCTCCAGCTTTCTTCAGGATCTGTCTATATTTCTGAGATGATGTATTGTAACTATTTACACTATTTACATTGTTCGGACTGTTGTTTTCATCTTTATTGCTATTTTCACGAGGTTTCGGCCGTTGTACGCTCCAGCTTTCTTCAGGATCTGTCTATATTTCTGAGATGACGTATTGTAACTATTTACACTGTTTACATTGTTTTGCGCCATTGGTCGAAATAAAGGGTTCGGTTCGAAATTCCAACGTATATCACCTGAAGAAGGTCGGAGCGTTCAACGGCCGAAATGTCGTGAATATGACAATAAATATGAGGACAACTGTGGGAAATAGTAAATAGTGTAAATAATTAAATAACCCATTTCAGAAATATAGACAGAAGCAGATGCAGTTTCAAATATCTGGGAGGCGTTTTAGCAGAAGATGGAAAATGTGACACCGAGATCCGAAGTACGCACTGGACCAGCGAAAGAGGCAATTCAAAAGCTAAGCAAGGTGCTGAGAAACGGAAAACTTTTCTTAGAAACAAAGGGTTGTATTGCTATATGGTATCCATCCTCTTATACGGTGCTTTTCTAAGTGTAGTTTAGATGTGGCACGAGGCCGAAAGTATGGGGCACCCAGTGCGGATCGTACTCGCTATTCAGTCGAAACAAGCTTGGTAACCATTACACTACGTCGAGGGTGCCCTCATGACACCCTCGACGTTGCAGTGAATGTTGGACCATTTCCCCAAGGATGAGAAAACTAGATGCTGCAGAAATGTGGTTCTACAGGAGGATACTAAGAATTCCGTGGGAGGAGCGAGTAAGCAACGTGGACGTCTCAAAGAAAATGGCAACAAAAAGAACACTTATACTCAGGATCAGGAAAAGTTAACTGAAATTCCTTGGGCAAATAATGAGGAAGGGGGGATTGGAAAACATAACCCTCACGGGACGAGAGATAGGGGATGGCGGCGAGAACCTGGCAAGTTTGTGTGAATAGACGGCAGAACGGTGGCGGGGGGTATTGGTGGCGGTTCTTTTGCAAAGGGAGAAAAACTACTAAGAGCCACACAAAATAGAAAGTAGTGGAGAGCCATAATCGCCTGTCTCCTGAAGGGACACGGCACACAACAGATATAAGATTCGCCAGCAGTGCGTAGAAGTAGTAGTCAACTGCTAGAAGTTAGTCAAGTGAATTTCACAATGAATCTCCAACTACAGGATATCTACCAACTGCCCCACGCGGACAGATGTGGCACAAGGCCGAATTTAATGTGGGGTGTCCGAGCCCGTAGGCCCAGCCAAAAATTCCCCGTAGACCACGTATAAAACAGGGTCGGGTAGCTGTTTCCCGAGACGAGACTCTGCCCTTCGACATAGGTTCGTCTGAGGATCCTCTCTGCCTCCAGGCAGAGAGTTTGACCAGTACAGCTGGAGACGAATCTCCAACTGCAGGATATCCACCAACGCCCCACGCAGTCAGATGTGGCATAAGACCAAATTTAATGTGGGGTATGCGAACCCGTAGGCTCGGGTAAAATTTCCCCGTAGATCCCGTATAAAATGGGGGGTAGCTATTTCCCGGGACGTGACTCTACCCTTCGATATAGCATCGTCTGGGGATCCCCTCTGGCCGGAGGCAGAGAGTTTGACCAGTACAGCTGGAGACGAATCTCCGACTGAAAACCAACATGCAGTATTTACTACTGTATTTATGTGAATGGGGACATACCCTTTATCGTCCGTAGGTATGCTACTACATTATAGTTGTCATTAACCTATCTAACATGTCTTTCATTGGATGTTTCCAAAGATCTTGCTCTTCTATGGTTTGTAGTATATGTTTCTCTCCTTGATTAAGTCTGGCTATTATCCTTTGCAGCTCTTGATTTTCTGTTCCTTGATGTATCTGCTTCTCTCCTTGATGAAGTTTCACTGTCATCTGCGACTCTTGACTTTCTCTTCCTTGCAGCATCTTTCTTGCTTGCACCTCCTTCGATGTCTGAGATGCTTTTGATATCCGTTTTGCAGCATTTGCTTCTCTCCTAGCTTGCACCTCTTCTAAGGTTTCAGATGCCCTTCATCTGCTCTGGTTTGTAGCATCTTCTCGTCTCCTAGCTCATATCACCTCTGCTATTTCTTCTGCTCTTTCCCCCTTAGAACTCTGGTCTTCGGATGATTCCATGACATTTTAAAGAAATAACTTTGAATTCACTCCATGTAACTTCAAAACCTTACTTTAACTGATTCAGACTGTAAATTCAATTCCACAGCAAAAGACCGATTTGGGCCAAAATTCAGACCGAAAATTGAGTTCTTCAAATCACAAATTCCATGGAACTTCAACAGACTTGAGTTCTTAAAATTGCAAACTCAGCGGAACTTCAAAACCTTTCACTTTAACTCTGATTCATTGGCATTTTGAAGAAATAAAATTGATTTCCTCAATTCACAAAGTTTGGGAGATATTTTAAACTGAATTTAAAACAAAGATTTTTAAATTCACAAAGTTTTTGAGTTATTTTAAACTCAATATACATGAAAAACCTTTAAAATCACTAATTTGACTTATAAATCTGTAAATTATGACGAGAAAAATTATCTAGCACGACAGAGTAATCCTGTTTTGCTGGCTGCAGACCTAGCAATTGTTCGAATAATTAATTCAATAATTGCACTAACTTTTATTGTGCAGATATTATGACAAGGGGTTTAAAGTTACATATTTGGTATCATGGGGTGGGGGAAGTAATAGTGTCATAATTTTCTTGACTCCTTCATTCGTTGTTCACGACATGAGAGACTACCATATATGTAATTGAAGCATAAAAACAACTTAACATTAATAAGATGTTATCAAGATATTGCTTTCCTTCTCTTCCGACTTCTTCTTCTTCTTCTTCTTCTTCTTCTTCTTCTTCTTCTTCTATATATATATATATATATATATATATATATATGTTTGTCTGACGATCACAAAGGGAGTGAAACTCAGGATCACAAGTTCACATCAACGCAACTAAATATGTAAGCTCTATCACTGATATTGAGCACTTCCCAATAAGTACCGCACATATATAATATATAAATAATATATATATAAATTGCATTTATATATATATATATATATATATATATATATATATATATATATATATATATATATATATATATGAGGAAAAATATGAAAAAACAAAATCCGAATATGCAAGTTTACTGTTTTTTTCCCTCATACTGTCGGATCTATATCCATATATTTGCTTACATATATATATATGTATATACACACGCACATAAACACACACATACACACACACACACACACACACACACATATATATATATATATATACATACAAGTTTCATTAAAAACGACTGACAAGGTACTGTTGTTAAGTTTTTATTTAATTTTTCTTGTGTTCTTATAATTTTCTCCTTTTCTGGACATAAATTATGTAGAAATTGTACAAATGTTTTGTATGTCCGAGAACTTTTGGCTATACTTTTAGCCATTATCAAGGATGATTTTATTTTTTTACTTTTAACTGAATTGGATTGTTTTTTTTTGTATGTATCTAAAGTTATAGGAATGTTTTATTTTACAAGCACAATCAGTACATTGTTGTCGTGTTCATAGTTGATGTTATTATGTTGGATTTTTATATTTTTTATTAATAATGCTTCCATTATTTTTAGCCTTCTTTGCATGTAGATTAGGCTATATATTTGTATTATCGACGAACATGTTGAGAATACTATTTGGTAGGTTTCCATGTGTATTTAAATGAGACCAAATTGAACTATGGTCGGAGAGATGCAATGTGAGTCTTTTTGTTAGGCATGTTGTAGTATAGCCAATATGAAAATTTATGAATTTGCTTTGACCAGGAACACTGTTCGTTAAGAGACATGTGAATTTGTAAAAAATATTGATTCTCTCTAATTTGGAACTTGCAGATGAGTTGTTGATGATGATGAGGTTTGCATTTTTAAATTTTTTATAGTAGGTAATTAATTTAATTTTCTTGTTGATAAATCTACAACATGCTCGTTGCTAATAGAAATATAATAGCCTCATTTATATGTAGAAAATGAAACGTATAAAAGAGGGATTGCTGCCCAAATACACAATTATATATATATATATATATATATATATATATATATATATATATATAAGTGGACATAGAAGTCAGCACTTAGAGGCGACAGTCTGATTCTAGTGCAATCGTCAGGCAACGCACTAGCATGAAACAGACTGTCGCCTCTAAGTGCTGACTTCCATGTCCACTTTTATATTTACACACGCTCTATCTCTGATATTGAGCACTTTATCCCATAAATATTGCACACTTTAAGACTATATTTGAGCCAACTTGTTTACTCCAGGACAGGCAGTTAGAAGGTTAAAGAGGGCGAAGATAATCTTGAATAAGGTGGATAATGATCCTGGGATAATATATATATATATATATATATATATATATATATATATATATATATATATTTGAACTTTATTACAATCTTACATGATCTTCCGACCATAAGCTATGAATAATTAATGATGAACATGTCATTTTAGTTTATGATAGATTTCATCGCGATTCTTCTTTCAAGCTTGGAGAGTAATTATACATTCTTATTGTTCAAAGTAGAGTCCGATAATGTTATAAAAGCCTCGGAGAATTCCAGTAAGATATCTTTAATCATTTCTAAGATACAACGGTTGAAGGTTTAATCTAACAATTTTGCTGTTAGACGATTTGGAAAATTTGGATGTTACACCGAAGATGCGATGGTTAAATTGTCGCCATTTTATATTTTTAATTTCGGGCATGTGCGTTGTCTGTTTTTGATTTTGTCGTTTGCACATTATAATAGGCATAGTTGGGCATCATCTATGAGAAAAAGAGCACCATGACACAATTCACTCTGCAAGACATTTGGAAATGGTACTGTACTGCTTGGCATTCGCACCGGAAGTTCAAATACGAACATATCAGTGTGTTTAGGTGTCAATCTGAGGACAGTGCAGAAGATTCGGAATGTTTTGTATGAGTCTAATGGTGATTACGAAGGTACGACAGCTCGGGAAACTCACCCTGATCGTTCTGATGAGAAAAAAAAACTCTCGAAATTCTTTGTGAGGGCCTCAGACCCAACACAGAGTTCTCCATTATGTGCCTTGAAGAGATAGGGTCTTCTAACATCCACTCTCTTGACTCAGGGCAGCACTATGACTGGCACATGACTCTGCGCCATGTCACACAACCAGGAGAAACCAGTCATGACTGTCAGACAATTTTTGCAACCACATCACCCCTTACATCTGGCTACCTAACTCCCCAGATTCCAACCCCCTTGATTATTATATGTGGGATGCGAGAAACCAACAGAACCCCCAAAACACCAAAGATGAACTGAAGGCAAGGATTATGGCAGCATTCACCAACTTAAACAAGGAGACCATCCAGAAGAGTTGCAGAAGATTCCGAAGTCATCTAGAGTCTATGGTTGAAGCCAATGGCGATTTTATTGGATAAATTTACTTTTTAGTATTTCAAGATATTTGGGTGTAATTTTGGTAAATATAGTGATTTTCCAAGCGTAGCTTAGATGTAGCACAAGACCGAAAGTATGGGGCACCCAGTGAGGATCGAACTCACTACTTAGTCGTAATTGTTCTAGCGAGACAAGCTTGCTAACCATTACATCACCTCGAGGTGCCCAATTTTGGTAAATATATCTGTTAAAATGATATATCAGTGTTATTTTCATTTTTGCGTAATTTAGATGACATTATGAACTTCTTTTTTTTCGTGAAGAAAGAAAAAGAAAATTTTATAAATCTACAATTCGTACAAAAGAATCTGTTCTTTACAGCATCTCCTTGTGAAATAAAGAATTTCATTTCCCTTCTTAAACAGTTGCGAGATTAAACAATATTTTTCTTTTTTTTTCTTTAAATGTTTTGCACTCAAGAGATATTTAATGTTTATTTATTTATTTTTTGGGATAATCTTCTTTAGGATAACACTGAAATACATTATAGTATAAAAAGAAATGATAAGTTCAATCTAAGGGAAACAATAATTGAAACAAAGCAAGTTCAGTCGGCCAATGATGACAATTCAGGACAACGTAACTATAAACAAATTTTTTTCTATCCTCTGCCAGCCGCAATGATAGAGAAAGCATTACCTCGAACCATCGCCAGTGAGACACGCTGCAAGAGCCACTCCGTTTCGCGAGGCTCGTTCCTTAATCGAGACGCAATCGCGCCAATCCTCCGAAGGAACACCATCGAACTATACTGTAGCTTGATCTCGCGAATTCTTAGGGATCAGTTCCTCATGAGATATTTCGAATATGCCTCAAATTTTTCAATTTCCCTAGTAAGGTTGTGGAAATCATAAGGAGATATTTCAGAGCAGCGTTTATGCAGTTCACAGTTGGTGACTACACCACCAAGTGGCAAGCCCTCGAGGTCGGTATCATGATAGGATGTGTGATTTCACCATTTCTTTTCATTATCTCCATGGAACTCATATTACAGGGTGCAGCGGACACGGTAAAGGGTGTGATAACTAAGTAACATCTGTTTGCCTTCCATTCTACGTCATCGATAACGGTCGGGTACGAGCGCATTGTGTTCTGGTTAACGATTAAACGCAAATGCTTTTAACACAACGTTGAAAATCTGACATGCAGTTGCACAAAAAAAAAAAAAAACATTGCAAGAGACTGATACGTTTCCACAAAAAACAATACTCTGGCCGGTGACAAAAGTTGCTGGCGACGCCAGAAGTGGCAGTATCGCCTTAGCCACCGAAACTGTTAAGTCCCTCGGCTAGATGCTGACGAAGGCAGGGCATCGTACGTGCTTTCACACGTTGTATGTAGGAAAAAATATATACATATATGGAATAACGATATATCAATTTTTATATAAGTTTTTATATATAAAGAACAGTATTGAAAGAAAAGATATCTGACAAATTGAAAAAGGTTTTTGTGATGCGTTTCATCCGGTAGGACTTCATCATATTGGCTTTGTTGACGTTGTTGCGGCTACACTTGCACATGAACGAGAGATGCTGGTAGTTTCAAAATTTTTGAAAGAATTATATAGACAGGATATCGCACGAAAAACCAGGAAATTTTACATTTACTACATGATGAAAAAAATTAACTAACATATAAAATAAATTAACTCTATATTTTACTATATGAATGAACTAAAAAAATTAAATAACATATAAATTTTTTAATCATTTCTTGTTCCAGGATACCGCAGTTATCAAATTTTCAACACGAGGTGATTGGTTTGGTTTGGCTTGTTTTACGGCATATCAACCTCAATGGGTCATTTAATGCCGACAAAATTTTCATTGCTGGTAATATTTTTTTCTAAAAATCTATTTCTGGTAATAATTTTCCTTCGCTGGTAACATTTTTTTTTACAGAAAATGCATAGTTGGTAATGTTTTCTTTTTTTTTCTTTCAAAAATGTATTGCTGGTAATATTTGTTTTTCAAAAATGTATAGCTGGTAATAATTAAAAAAAAAATGTATCGCTGGTAATATTTTTTTTACAAAGTATTTCTGGTATTAAAACCTATTTTTACCTTTCATAGTGTTTTGACCCTAGTTTGGGGGTTAACTGTTTTCTCATAGCTGGAACCCTAACACCAGCAATTAAGAGGTGGTTCCACGCTCATCAAAACCTCCTGATCAGAGGTCTTGCTCTCGGACGTAGTTTATCGTCTTACCCAGGACGCGGATGTTGTTTACCATCCTACCCAGAAATGCCAAGAGATTTTGCCAGAGTTGTTCGATAACTAAAAATCAGTTTACCGATGTTGCAGTTGTACTTAAAAAAATTGTCCTTTGCTTTTGCTTTAAATAATTGTAACAAAAATTCCAACAAGGAAACTGTACCAAATTTTCTTACGGGGAGTTTCTGAACGTAGCTTAGACATGACACACGGCCGAAAGCATGGGGCACCCAGTGTGGCTCGAACTCACTATTCAGTCGTAATTGATGTAGTGAAGCGGGCTCGTTAACCATTACACCACGTCGAGGTGCCCATCATTAAATAACTTTCTTTAAAAAACTGATTTGAATGATTGCAACGTGTGTCAGGTTTACTCTTTTGTGATTTACGTCATTTGCACATCACTTAAGGAAGTTACAGCCCCGCCCCTGATGAATTGTCAATATGGTGCTCGACGTATGGGGAATGGGAGTGGGAGGAATTCCTGTCAAATGAATGAGTCGGAGTCACCTTTATGAAAAGTACTCACGCACTTTGCTCCAGGTGGGAGTCATAAGTCATTTTCGGAAAGAGACACTTTTCGGCGAGAGATTTGCATACAACCCACTGTCTGGCGCACTTTTGTGATATTATTGCGATAAAAAGTCAATCATTTAAATCGCAAAAAACAAAAACGGTTTGGTTTAACAATAGTTTTTTTTAAAAAAGTATCAGGTTATCACACATGAAATGACGCATTTATTTTTTTGGTTGGGTGTTGATCCGGTTGTCTAACCAAATAACATCAACGATAGAGTAATGGATAGCGGCTCGGACTGAGGAATTGGCAGAGCCGAGATCGAATTCCAGTCGAATCGATTACATTCACTTATACCATTGGGAAAGGTATGAATCCTCCTCTTCTGCCTCCAGTTATGGGTAATTAGCAGGACAGACTGGGTCCTATAGTCTTGGATGGCAACTGGTCTAGGAGAAGGACAACTCTGAATTCAAAACCTGCGGAGACTCGTTTGGGGACCTTGTGGCACGTAAATCTTCCTTATTTAAGGTATATAAATGAGTAGTCTGTCCAATATGGAGCCTGGCCAGTCACTTCTTTTCTCCTAGTTTGGTGCTTTTGATCTCAATTTCCTATAGTTGGTTTAATTTTGAACAGTTTTTTTTTTGTTTATGTAAGAGTTCCATAGTTTCTGCCATACCCCTCTAATCATCTATATATATAATACGCCACGTACATATGTTTACGTTATTTTTGTGTAACAATTCAGGGGCAGTGTGCAAAATAACGATGACCCACCTAGAGCCGTGCAAACTTGGTCCCGTTGACGCGTACTGATATCGCTATGGAAGAGTGTTTGTATATATAATGCGCCACATATATATTTTTTTATTTTCCCATGCAATACAAAGGCTAAAAAAGCCTAAAAGCAATAAAATAAAATAAAAAATAAATAAATAATATATGCTTAGGTACGGTGGAGTAATGGATAGCGGTTTGGATTGAAGTCGAATCCATTACATTCACTTACGTGCTAATACCCTTGGGAAAGGTATGAATCCTCTTCTTCTCCCTCCCCCCAGCTATGGGTAAATTGCAGGACAGACCGAATTATATAGCTTTGGATGGCAACTGGTCCACCGCAGAAAGAAATGGCAACTTACTCCACCGTGCCTTCTCAATCAACTGTCCAAAATCTGCATAGCCTGAATTATGAAATTTTCCCTCACCTTCCATATCTCTCCGACTGATTATTACATATTTAAGCATTTTGAGCTTTTCATACGCAATAAAACATCCTTCAATAAGGAAGAGGTAATCGAAACATTTGAACTGTTTATCACATCAAAAGATGAGAATTCTTTTTAAAGATGCGATCCAGAATTTAGAGGTACGTTGGAGAGCAGTCATTCATCAACATGGCGCCTATTTCAACTTAATAAAGTAGTTATTTAACATTTCAGAAGCGTTTTATTCATTTCCTATAAAGTGCGTCATTTTATCCGTGACAACCTAATACATAATTCCGTTGAAAGTTTGTTAGAGAAAGGAGAACTTCAGAAGATGTCTAATGTTGTGGCTGATATTAGTGTCTCTTCTTCAGAAGGTTTCCCTTCTGAAGAAGAGACACTAGTGTAGCAGTCAGGACAGTAGTGTAGCAGTAGTAAAAAGGAACACAACACATCGTATCACCATCGCTCCGAAAATCGAAAGTTAACGATCTCAAAGGCTATCCTAGCGTCTTGTGCTTGATCGTTTTAGAAAAGGGACCACTTAAGAAGATGAGTGTTTGACAGATTGAATTAATTAGATTGGTTTCGTTGAATTTGTTTTGCGGCATATCAACATCTCTATGGGTTATTTAATGCCGAAATCTAAATATTTTGCACACAATTTTATGGCTACAACTAAATATATTTTGAAAGCAATTACAAGCCCCCAACTACGGATCAGATGTATTCTTGATCCTTTTGCTATAAATTTGTTGTTGGTAATTGTACTATAAAATGCATTGTTGGTAATTCTATTATAAAAAAAATGTATTTTATACTTTCATAGTGTTTTGTTTTTATTTGGGGGTTCACTATTTGCCCATAGCTGGGACCCTAGCAGGTGCTACCATCTAGGGTCAGGATGAGCCAGGGAACAACAAAAATTAACAGGTGGTTACACGCTCCTGAAACCCTCTGTTATGATCCAGAATGATAAGGATATTTTATCATTCTAAAAACAACCTTTCCACCAGTGATGATCAATGATAAGGATATTTCATCACTCTGGAAATAAAGGCAAAAATTACATCATCTAAATCAATCTGTCCACCAGTAATGATACATGATATTTCATCATCTTAAAAATCTGAAACTTCATCATTATAAAAACGACACTTCCACCACAAATAAAGTCAGTAGGACCAGGACAGTAGTGTAGCAGTAGTAAAAAGGAACACAACACATCGTTTCACCATCGCTCCGAAAAATCGAAAGTTAACGATCTCAAAGGCTATCCTTAACAACGAAATTCTCGGAACAAGCAAAAACAAGTAAGCACAAACTTAAAAATAAAAATAAAAGAGCCAATAACACTGACAACATTTCTAACACACACAATACTAATATTGTATTTGACATCACGAAAAGAAAATACATATTCTTGTCATTAATGTCAACACGTATCTTGAGGTCTAATTGTTGTATGTTATTGTTGTACGTTTTATTCATTTAATTTTCAGTATAAAAAAATTAAAAAGGATTCCTATATAAGCTACTACAACAAATATATATAAAAACGGGGAAAATAATTGCTTTAACAACACAACAGCCACACCCTTACACCTCCAATCCACGATCTTGCTGCCGGATGTAGTTTATCGTCATACCCAGGACTAGATTGATGTAATATTATTGCTGATGCTAGTGTGTCTACTATAGATGAATGACTCATAGCAAGTGTTTGGGTCTATGATCGTTTTTGAAGCTGGAAAAATTTATACGTTGTGTGTTTACAGACTGAATTGATGTTATGGCTGAAGATGTGTTGACAGCTTAATGGTTATTGGCATAGAAAGTAGCCTGTTTCGCTCAGTAACGCATAAATGCCCTCGGAAAGGACAAGAATACGTCTCTTCTCTAACAGTACGGACTTGAACTATATCCTTATGCGACAACCAGTCTGAGAAGGAAAAACTCCGAATACTAAACTGTGGGGAGGGCAACGTGAAAACAGTTTTTCCCATAGTAATTCCCAGATAATAACGAAAAAGGAAAATGTGGAGTGCCCTGATCGTCTACATCTTGAAGCGATATTCATTTTAAATAATGTTTTAGATGCTATCCATTTTCAGTTTGAGGAATGAAAGTCTGTGTAGCGGACGGTGCGGGTGAAGATATGGAGTAGTATCAGAAGGTTAAATTTTCCTGCTGGCCGGTCCAGCTACATGAGAATGTCGGACTTTAATTAAGTCCAAAGAAGACAAAGAAAACAAACAAGACCGATATATATGGGTAAACAAATATATATTAATAACAAAACAAGTTAAACAAAGTCATGAACAGTTACATAGAGTTTTTATGGAGAAATTATGTGTGTGTGTTGTGAGTGTTCGTACGTACGTGTATTGTTCTTAGCGTGTTCGCAGAATTTGGGAAACGCTGTATCTGAGAGAGGTCACATATTGGCCTTAGTGAAAAAGAGAGAGATTTTACCTCACCTCCGCACGAGGTAGCGGCCCAAGGCCTGAGTCGGAAAAAGAAATCTTACCTCATCTCCACGCGAGGTGGCGGCCCAAGGGAGAGAGAGAGAGAGAGAGAAGGGTCAGCCAGTATTTATAGCCAGGGGAGAGAGACCCCTGTTGAAGGATTAAGGAACTGAGGAGGAGCTAATTCCGACATCTGTCTCTCTCATTGGCGACTGTATCGAACATTTAGAAAATCGGGTTTGCAGATTGATAATTGCTAATAAAAATACCATTAAAACCCATGGAATTTGCGCACCTGTGTAATTTAAGCAGATGATTTTCAGGATAAAATTTGTGAAAAAAAAGAAGCTTCTACTCATGTAAAATTCGCACCCCAAGATTTTCAGAATTGTCGAAATGAGCAGGGGGAAGATGTTTTCAATTTAATTATATTTAGCATAATTTCACAGGTTTTATTAAATTTTCATTAAATAAAAAATAATTTCTGTTTAACAGGTAAATATCACAGTAAAAGATATTAAATTACAAAGTGTTTGTGTTGTTTATAATAAACTTTATTTTACATTTCGTTATTGTCAGCATTTTAAATGTTTACAATTTACATCCATTTCCTTACCATCCTCAACAATTTTGCCAATCTCATAACAAAACAAAAAAACAAAAAACAAAAAAACAGACAAGAATAGAACCATACAATCAAGATAATCCATAACATTGCATTTTTTTCCAGTTAAGAATATCACAATGGTAGAAACTCCAAGCAATGTAAGATATCGCCCGGAACGTGATTACTAGCATGAACATTAGACTTCAAAAACTAGTTAACCATTTAGTTTTTAGCAATTTAGTAGTTAACCATTTAGGCTTAGTAAATTTATACAGAAAAAGTAAGCATTATACCGTCCAGCAAAAATAAAAATCAACTTCATTGCATTTAAGGCCTTATTTTTTGGTATAAACTTATTCTGGCATTAAATGGATCAACTTCCGGTATGAATGTTTATATGTTGTACGTCTTTTTTTAACAAGAAAAAAACAACAACTAACAAAGTGGAAACGATCTACTTATGTAAATTACACACTCCTAAAGTTTATTTTTATTTTTGCAAAAAACATGCGTAAATTACATGAGTTTTTAAGGTATTAAATTCAATCTACTGGAGGGGTTTTCTTAAAAATCTACTGCAAGTCATTCTTAAAAATCCATTGCAGAGCTTTCTTTAAGAGAAAGTAATCTGTATGGTTTTCTTTAAAAAGAATCCTCTGCGGGATATTCTTTTGAAAAAATCCATTGCGGTGTTTCTTAAAAGAATCATTGCAACCCTTTCTTTAAATAATGTCACTGCAAGGTTTTATTTTTTTTTTTAAATCCACTGCAAGGCTTTAAAAAAATCCACTAATGGATTCCATTAAAAAAATTCACTTCGGGACTTTAAAAAGCCGACTACAGGGCCGTAAGATTGTAACAACTCTAAGTCGAGGCTTTATTTGATTCATTCTGCTTTCGTGCTGAAAAACGTTTATTTTATTGCGATGGATGGTTACAAGGGGAGATGGGATCTGCTTATTTTATTACCACAATGGCTTTCTTAAAAATATTCATCACAGGGTTTTATTTTGTTAACAATCCTCTGCAGGTCTTTATTTTAAGTAATCCATTGGAGGTCTAGCGTAAAAATATTCACTGAAAGGTTTTCATTAAAATAATCCACAGCAGGGATCTCTTTAAAAAAAGTGAAAGAGAAACAAAGGTGATCAGTTCGTCGCGTTAGAATTAAGAGAATAAAGAAGCAAAAATAACATTGGAAAGAAAATGGAAAAAACCTTTTTAAAGGCGAAGGAGAATACCGAAAAGAATGTCAAGTAGAAAAGAAAAACAAATAACAGCAAAATGGCGCCGTTCTGATGAAAGCCCGTCATTGGCGACTTCATCGAATATTTAGAAAAATCATGTTTGTACATTGATAATTGCAAAGTAAGATATTAAATTGAATCTACTGGAAGGGTTTCCTTTAAAAAATATCCATTGCAAAGCTTTCTTATCAACAAAAACAAAAAAGCAAATACACTCCTTTACACTGCTTTCTTTAAAAAAAAAAAAAATTCGCCGCAAGGCCTTCTTAAAAATCCATTGCAGAAATTTCATTAAAAAAAAACTTACCTGCAGGGTTTTCTTTTAAGAGAATCCACTGCAGTGTTTTATAAAAAACAAAAAGCAAAAACAAATACTGCAAGCCTTTCTTTAAAACAAAATCTACCTTAAGGTTTTATTAAAAAAAAAAAAGATTTTCTTCTTTAAAAAAAAAAATCAAGTGCATAGCTTACTTTAAGACAAAAACAAAAAAATACTGTGTAAGGCTTTCTTAGAAAAAAAAAAAATCCACCGAGGGGCATTCTTTAAAAGAAACTCAGCCTCAGGGTTTTTTTAAAAAATCCACTACAATGTTTCATATGAAAAAGACGACAGCTCTCAACGTATTAGCACTATTCTGATGAACTCTATAATTCATTTTTGTAGATTTTAAAAGTATACAATATACCTTGTATATTAAGTCGAGGCATCGCAAAAAGGAGTGGCTGCTGGGTCTTAATATAATCAGTATGTGGCTATGTTTCGTTGGTAGTACGTTTTTTTTGTTTACTTCACCCCCTTCTTTTAATCGTTATGCCCATATCTATGTTTTGTCCTCGATTGAATTCTGAAGAGCGAGGCGCAATAATTGGTTAGTCCTTTTTTTGTTTCCTTTTATGCTTTTCGATTCACCATTTTACAGTCAGCAAAAATGTTTTTGTTTATCCTTGCTCCACCCGCCTTTCTGTTTTAAATATATTCATATATATTAATATATTTTAAAATGTCTGTTTTTAAAGTCACGATAAAATTGTTTTGTACCCACCAAAGATTATCCGTTATTTGTGTTTGGCCTCAAAAAAAAAAAAAAAAGAAAAAAAAAGGAGTTGAATTTCTTATGCGATAAGGTCACAATTTTGGAGGACTCATCCAGAATCTAACTGACTGGTTTTCAACACTAGCTTGTTAACCATCACTGTAATCCAGACAGTTCCGTCGTCCGAGGATCGATAAATTGCAACCGGAAGACAATTCCAGCGAGCCGTGATATTTCATGCAGCTCGTCAAATATATGGAATATTCTTAAATAATATATTTTAAATTATTTTTATGTTTAAAACAAAAAAAATCTTTATTTAACGCTGACTAGAGTTACAATTAGGAGCAATTGATCTAGAGTCCAATGAAACGCTAAAAGACACATAGAAAGAAGGAAAAATTAAATGATTTTCTCAAACGCTCCCCACATGAAAAAGATTCTGTCTTTCACATTTTTGCATGGCAATTTCAGTATTTGGTGCAACGGATTTATGGAGAAGGAATTTCCAAAATCTACATATATTAATTTGGAATCTTTTTCATTTCCCACTTCTAAAATGTTTGACGATTATTGAACTAGAACTGACACTTCATTGTTTTAGGACAAATAATTCCATTGCCCCAGAACAGAAAATGCCATCGTTCTAGAAAATACGATAAAACACTCTAAGTTCTTTTTTTTTAGTAATGCTTATTTACTGTTTGTCTTGTTTCCACTCAGACCTTTACTACCCGTCCCAAGGATTGAACTCACAATTACTATGCTGTCAAATTCACGATCCGACACGTTAATTAAAGGAATAAAAGAAAACATCCCTAGGAAGAGACAGCAGAATGAAAACAATCTACTCCCAGAGATTAAATAACGCAAAATTCACTAAAGGTTGTGGGGATTAACAGTCAACTGAAGACACAACAGCCGAAGGTTGGCGATAATAACAACAAAAATGAGGATATTTGTCCGACGGTAAAGAGTGAAAATTATAATTCCTCATCAATGATGATCGGTGATTTGACAGAAAAAGGAAAAGGTCATCATCATCCACGTTCCGAATCGCTTCAGGATGTGGGTGTCATTAGCTATTCATTATTAACAGAACCCGGATTGGATCATCATCATCATCATCGTCATCGTCATCTGCGTTCCGTGTCACTTCAAGATGAGGGTGATCGTTAACTACTCGTTATTAACAGAACCCGGATTGGATCATCATCATCATCATCATCATCATCATCATCATCATCATCAGCAGCAGCATCATCATCATCATCATCATCAGCATCATCATCATCATCTACGTTCCATGCCTCTTCAAGATGAGGGTGATGATTAGCCACACATTATTAACAGAACAAAGATTGGATGATGATGATGATGATGATGATCATCATCATCATCATGTACGTTCCGTTTCCCTTCAAGATGTGGGTGATCATTAGTCACTCATTATTAACAGAACCCGGATTGGATCATCATCATTATCGTCATCCACATAATTATCAACATCATCATCATCTACGTTCCGTGTCTCTTCAGAATTGGGGCGAGGTCATTAGCCACACATTATTAACAGAACCCGGATTGGATCATCATCATCATCATCATCATCATCATCATCATCATCATCATCATCATCACCATCTACGTAATCATTATTAACAGAACCCGGATTTGATCATTATATGCATCATCATCACCATCATCATCTACGTTCTGTGTCTCTTCATGTTGTGGGTAATCATTATTAACAGAACCCGGATTTGATCATTATATACATCATCATCACCATCATCATCTACGTTCCGTGTCTCTTCATGTTGTGGGTAATCATTATTAACAGAACCCGGATTTGATCATTATATACATCATCATCACCATCATCATCTACGTTCCGTGTCTCTTCATGTTGTGGGTAATCATTATTAACAGAACCCGGATTTGATCGTTATATGCGTCATCATCATCACATCAAAAAACTTCTATCGATCAAGCTAGACAGATGTTTCTTACAAGATTGGCGCAACACAAATTTTCACGTCACCCCACAACACAATTTCATAAAAATTGATGAAAACCTTATCTCTACCTGGCTAGACAAGGTTTCCCCCCCTCAAATTGTAATGCGTGTGTCTCCATTTCACCCCAGTCTATCAAAGTAGCCAAGTAGAAGATTAAAGTGACATGATTCCAGCCGGGGGTGAAGATTCGTTATTTATTCGATTGTCATTCCTGATCCCGAGGGGCTAATACCTGTAGGCGTGACTGCCCTAGAATGTGCGTGTGTCAGAAAAACCGATGGCTAGATGGATATATAAATAACGGCTTCGTAGGATGTTGTGCAGTCTCTCATACACTTCAGACAAGAATGTAAGGGCCATGTATCAGGAATCACTTGACACACACACACACACACACACACACACACACACACACACACACACACACTGGCCGAGAGTAACTGCCGAAATATTGAAGAGAAATAAAATATATCTTAAGTTTTAAATCATTCAAATCTCGTGTTATTCACTTGTCCGCACACGTGTTATCATTTAACAGACATTCCCCACTTCATTACATAAGATTAACCCAACGCAATTTTCATCCTCATCATATGATTTTGTAACAAAATTAAAGTGGGTTAGTTACATATTTTCTAATGGCCCCAGCGTTCGAGTTTAGATAGAAATTTTTTTTTCAATATTGATTTTCAAAACGTGGTTAGCACGACTCACTTCAGATGTTGGTGCTACACAATTTTATAGAAATTTTGGGATATAAACTGATTTACATTATTAAAAATAAATTAAACAAAGAATCCACTCATGGCAACCTGTGAAACAATCCACGACAAGGCTTCGTTAAAAAAGCAAAAAATGCTGAAGTGCTTTCATAAAAAATCCACCTTTTAAAAACCCAACACTGGGCTTTCTTTTTAAAAAATCTATTGTAGAGCTTTCTTAAAACATGAATTGTAGGGTTTACTTTTGAAAAAAATACACCGCAGGACAACCTTTTAAAAATCCACCTGTGGGCCACCTTTTAAAAGCACACTGCTGGGCTTTCCTTTAAAAAAATGTTGGGCATTCATAAAAGTACCGACTGTAGGGCTTTCTTAAGGAACAAAACATAACTATTACAAGTTTCTTTTTATATTAAAGTTTAACAAATACAAGGCTCAAGAGCCACTCAAGGTGGGGGATTACTGTATGGTGCTGTCTGAGCGTAATAAAAGACAAGATGTGAGGGTTACAGGGCTATGCAGGAAAGATAAACGTTAACCCTCGGCTTGAAGAGGTCAAGATTGTAATGATCGGGAAAATCATCCTGCCGGGAGTCTGTTTCCTCAAGGCATCAGTTCTGGAGAAAAGGCTTTCCGAATGGATCTTCCTCCTTACTCATGGAATACAAAGGGAATGGGGAATGATTCACCTCCGTGTAAGGGGCATGGAGGGCCCCAGTTGCAAATGTCTGGGGTGATGGAAACAAGGAATGGAACTCATCTGAAGAGATATCATGGAAATAGCAATAGAGCAGCAAGAGGCTCGCAACATTTCGTCTGTGGGAAAGGGGTTGGAAAGACCCCGTAGATGCTTTTGAACGCTATCAGGAGAGGCTTTCTTTAAAAATAATCCACTGAAGGTCTTTCTTAAAAATGCCGACTGTAGAGCACCCTTACAAATCGTAGTAAGCACAGCGCACTTCAGATCTTGGCGCTGCATAATCTTTCAGAAATCTCGGTAGGCAAACTGATTTACATTCACTGTAGGTCAAATGTATGGTGTATTACCTCAGTCACATAACAGTTGTTCTAATTTCTGTATGAAATGTGTATGTAAGGGCCACATTTATTATAGGACAGAGGTAATGAAAAACAGTGTCTATTCTAGAGTTAACAGGTATTTTCCCCTCCTATCCGTATAAACTACCGATTAACGTAACCCTCTACTCGAGCGCACCCTAGCCTTGTACTTGACTGTAACGCCCACTTCAAAAAAATAAAATTATATGGCTTAGTGCAGGAGTGTGCACGGTGGGGCAGAGGGTGAGATGGCCCCGGGTATCCATATTAGAAGGGCATTCAATCAGAGAATGAAATAAAAATTTAGTATATATTTAATTTGAATAAAGTGTTTATTTCACGTTTCATCTGTTTTTACATATTTAAAATGTTTTCCTTACTTACATGTCTCGGTACTAGGCCCTATAGCTCCCCCTACTTTAGTCTTAGGGCATACAACGAGTTGGATGCGGGCATCACCAAATATCACGAAACCTCTGCACGTCACTGGTTCAGTGGTAGAGTACAAAACAGAAAGCCTTCTTTCTAGTTCACGTGAAATGCTAAACATTGAGTCGATTTGTGTTACCATAAACTGCAGTTTAAATCAATAAATGCCATTTCTGTTCCTCAAAGACAATTAGATATTTTAACAATTTCATCTGTGAATCCATCGCATGAGAGTAATGATCAGGTGCGTTGCCTTGGCAACAGCCAATAGGAAGCGTTTAAAAAAAAACGATATAAAAAAAGACAACCTCCCTCTGAGAGGTTTATTATAATTTCAAACATTTCAAAATAGTGCTTCGTATCAGGTATGCTTTTCAAATAAGCAATCATTTTGCGATTGGAGTTAATAGATTTCTGTTTTTAGCTGATGTCATTGCTTACAGATCAAATGTGTTTCCATTGGCAGAATTTTGTTTTGCTGGAAATATATACCATAATAAAATCAATTGATCGACTACAGTTGCTTGCCAAATTAAATTTTCGCCTTTTAATATGTCAGATGGCATGTTTCAACGATGGAAAACGAAATGCATACTGTCTGAAATGTATCCTTGTCGTTATTGCACAAGTAGTTTTGCAATAACACAATTATCTCTGCAGTTTTTATTACTACGTTTCGGCAGATGTATTCTTTGGTCTTCCTCATTGTCTGAAATTCTCACATAAGTCGTTTTCATTATTCCATGGGTTGTTAGGACTAATATCCTTATCCTTGTTGGTTTTATCATTACATTTTGGCAGATGCATTCTCTGGCCTTCCTCATTATCTGAAATTCTGACATGCGTTATTATCATTATTCCATGGGTTGTTAGGACTAATATCCTCATCCTTGTTGGTTTTATTACTAAATATTGGCTGATGCATTCTTTGGTCTTCCAAACTGTTGGAAATTATGACATCAGCTATTGTGATTATTCCATGAGCTATTCGCGTTTTTATTTATCTTGTCACTTTTTTGGCAAAAGAATCCTTCAACATTCATTTGGGTGCCACCTCAAAAAGAACAATATTTGCTAGTTGACGAATTCCATATTCAATGGAGTAAATAGAAAAGAAGGGAAGAACCCCCCCCCACAAAAAAAATAAGACCAAAAATAAAAATGAAGTGACGAAAAAAAGAGATAGCGCAACAAGAAAAGGAAAGAAGGCAGGTTAAAGAAAGAAAGATTTAAAAAGGTTTTTACGGCTTATCAATCTTTATGAGGTTATTTAAAGCTGAAACATTTTTAGGAATTTAAGCATTTTTTTTATATAATGATTTTCGAATGTAAGCCTTACTATTTAACCCATAGCTGGGAAAAGAATAGGTGGATTCAAAGCTTTCCCGACTGTAATTGATACTAGGTTATCCGATTTCTCATTTCGAGGTTTTTAGCTATTGCACTACCCGCACATCTAAAGTTATAGCGCCTGATATTTTCAGAACTAACCAGGTTGGACGTTGCTTAACTGAGGCGATCGGACGAGAACCGGTGTTTCAACCGATGTTTAGTGTGATATGGCCCTATAAGCAAAGAAAGAAAGAGGCAAAAAGAAGAAGGAAAAGACGGACAGTGCGAAAAAGAAAAAAGAAAGACGAAGAGGAAATAAGCGATGAAGAAAGAAAAAAAGAAAGAAGAAAAACGAAGGAAAATTTCAAAAGATGAAGAATGAAAAAGAAAAAAAGGAGTGAAATATTTGAAACGAAAAGAGAGGAAGAGGGAATAAGCGATGAAGAAAGAAAGAAAGAAGGAAAGAAAGAAAGAAGGAAAGAAAGAGGGGAGGAAGAAAGAAAAAAGAAGGAAGGAATAAAAAGAGGAAATAGTTTGAAACTAAAAGAGGGGAAGAAGGAACAAAACAAAAGCTGAAAAAAGATAGAATGAGAAAAAACGAAGAACGAACAGAAACATTATGGAAAGAAAGAAAAAAAGGAAGAAGAGATGAAATATCTGATACAAAAAGAGAATAAGAGGGAATAAGCGATGAAAAAAGAGAAAGGTAAATAGAGAAAAGAAAGAAAACGAAAAACACAAAAGAAGCGATGAAAGTAATGAAAATACTGAACGAAAAGCCTTTTACCATAAAAGGTAATGTTAAAAAAAATCATCTCTGGCTGGATGACTAAAATGAATTGAAGAAAATGAATACTTCGTTGGGTTTGTTGTTTTGAATAAGTCGTCGAGATGGAATAGAAAAAAAATGCAGAACGCATCTTTTTGGCTTTAAATAAAGAGGAATTGGGTGGAGGGGTGGATTTCATTGAAGTAGTTTCTCGATTTCCTGCAGAGCTGTTTTCTGAAGAAAGAATCTTTTTTTCTTTTTTTCGTTTTTAATCTTCCTCGAGTTTGTAGTAAACTAGCATCATTCAGGTTTCTTCAATCCCTCTTCTGAAGATAGAAGCTGTTCTATTTTGTGCGCTTTCGAAAAATTCAGAGCATCTGATGCTATGAAACACTACGAAACAGAGGCAGGGTAAAAACCAGAAGCAGGGAGGAGAAAGGAGGGTGAGTTGAAACCTGAGCTCAATGGTATTGAATGCCAAAAGAGACGGCAAGCAAGAAGAAAGAAGAGAAAGGGCTTTGAAAGTAGAACGAGTTGAGGGCTATTGAATGCGTGGCTGGTGGTAGACAGATTCATCACAAGATAAAAAAGAAAAATTCTTGACAGGAGATTATGACTCATGTAGGAGAGACTGATGAGTTTTCTTGATTTCTCTCTTTGAAGACGTGCTGTTGGTGGTGGAATGCTGATCCTGTGAGAGGAGAAAGGCAACTAGGACATGAGAATAGACTGTACGAAACAACGGTCCAGAAATAAGAAAACTGAAGTCATCACTGATGATATATTTAAAGCAGGAGATGATGGACACAGTTAAATAACTCCCATTGTTTTAGAAATTCTACGAAGGACCCAGTATAGTAATGGTAATATTAGCCGTTTCCCTACAAGGAAACATTTGGCATTCATTGACCGAACAGCCAGTAATGCTCTAGGTTGAAATTTATAAAACCTTTCTCTTAATTATTTGTTAAAGGAGAACTGACTTTTCAAGTCCAGTACTTGTTATCGCTCCTTCCAGTATTGATTAGGGTTTCCTTCCTAATCTTCTATTTGAAGTAGTGTGGAATATTAACAACTTGATTATATCATTATTTTCTCTTCGAGTTACATGTGTTATCTATTTTAGTTGTTGCTGCTGTTGGCAGTCCTCAAGTAATGGGGTTTCTGTTATCCGATACAGTTCTTTGTGATTTTGTAGTGCCAGTCTACAATGTTCAATGTAGGATGACCTTTGCCGAGACCCTCAGGCTTTACTCTCGCAACGTATTTCTTCACCATTGATCGTAGGAAGCGCTTGAATAGAGCTGACAGTTTAGATATTTCTGAAAGGAATTGGCACCATGCATGACGTCTACATGAAAGTCTCGATCTGACGAGGCTATTTAAGAACATGACTCTAGTTTCTAGGTTAATGTTTTGGTTCTGTAGCAATTTGCGGTATTGGGCGAAACTACCTCTGGAAAAATTTCTTTTTCTCCTCGACTTAATTTGTTATAACTGATCCATACACCGAAGTATCTGAAGAATTTAGTATTTACTATTTTTACATGACACCCGATTGATCTTTTAATGCAGTTAAATCAGCAGTTATTTATGTTTTTCTATATGCCGAATCCCTTCAGGACGTAAGCGATCATAGCTCTCCACAATTTCCCGTCCTTTGAGGATCTTACTAAATGTCCTTTTTCCTAACTCACCTAACCCTTGCTCCGCCATCCATTCACTCAAATACCTTCTTCTTCTTCTTCTTCTTGCCGAGACTCCTCAGGACGTAGGCGATCATGGCTCTCCACAATTTTGTGCCCTTTGAAGTTCTTAATAAAATTTGTCTTTTCCTATCTCTCCTAAACCTTACTCCGCTATCCATTTACTCAATCTCGTTCTTCTTTTATTTGCCGTGGCACTTCAGAACGTAGGCGATTATTGCTCTCCACAGTTTCCTGTTCTTTGAAGCTCTTAATAAATTTTAACTATTTCTATCTCTCCTAAACCTCGCTCTCCTCCCATCCATTTACTCAATCACGTTCTTTTTCTTCTATTTTCCCGTCCTTTGAAGGTTTTAATAAATTTTGTCTTTTTGTTATATCTCCTAAATGTTATTGTTCATAACTCTTCTATACCCTGTAAGCCCCCTTCTGTCTTAGTGGCTTTACTGCCTTGCATGGGTTGATACCGATTCAAAAAAAAAATAACCAGACTAGACAATGTATCAAACAGCGTGCATTCTCATCGGGCTATTCCTACTACAAATGACCATTTCAAATCCAATTTTCTGTTACAAAGTAAAAATCAAAGATGCAGGCGTTTTTTGTTGTCTAGTATCACATATTATACGAGTTACTTGGGCGTCTACTTTTGCCTGACAAGAAGCAGACTTCGTCTCGTTCTCAAATCGCTAAGTGAATCCAATACTCATCATATTAATAGGCGTTATATTACGATGGCTCTTTGCCAAGCTTCGTACGAGGAATGTTCGAAAAGTAATGAACACACATTAATCGGGCCTGTTTATTACAATACAAATAAAATATTGTGTATATGTCACCAGCAGTGGATAGACAGTTGCGTACTGCACATTTGCGTCCCGGACAATTGGGTACAAGACAATTGCGTCCCTGAACATTTGCGTCCCTAGACAAATGCGTCCCTGGATAATTGTGTACCTCTGTTAATTTTTTGAAGTAACTATTTTGTTTTTAAAGAGTTGTTTAATATAGAAATTTGCACACAGATACCTATTAATTAAGAGAACGGATGTCAACAACAGTTCAACCACCTAGGTGGATGAACAATTGCGTACTGGACATTTGCGCCCCGAAAAACTGCGTACCAGATAATTGCGTTCCTGGACATTTGCGTCCCTAGACAAATGCGTCCTTGGATAATTGCGTACCTCTGATAATTTGTTAAAGCTATTAAAGGCACTAAACATAAATTTTGAAAAAAAAAAATAAGCACCGTTACAGGTACTACTTTCCTACACTTTCACGTAGTCAAGATGGCCGTGTCCCAAGAATATACAAGCCATTAAATACTACCACCTGGAAGCGACAGGGGCTAGCTATGCACCTCTACAACAACAGCCTTTTTTATGTTGAACCCCATCCTAAATAAATATAATTTGAAGAGCATAAAAAGTTGATAATTTAGAGGATCCAAGTGAAGATGATGTCTGTATGCTGTATTTAGTTTCTCCAAAGAGAGCATGCAGTGAGTACCCACACCCTTCTCGGAGGACTGAGGAAGAAGGAAATAAATTCGGGAGTCTATGTGAGTGTTTTTGACCAATGAAAACGTTGTCTTCACGTAAATTAGCCCGTAAACCAAGAATAAGAAAGTGGCGAGCCTATGCGAAATTCTTTTTGATAAAAGAAATAAAAGGAGAAAAATTAAATTAACACGAGAAGTGTGTCTGAATTGAAAGCTTTCGTTTCAGTACCTCGCGACCAGCGTTGAAGTACTCGCCAATGTAAAGTTACTCGCCAATTATATTATTGGACTCTAGCCAGCATGCAGTACTTCAAAGAAAATTCCTTTCAACAATCCAAGGAAGCTAAATATTTCAAAGTATCTCCCTTCGTCTACTTTTGAACGTATGAAAACAATAATATATCCCTTCGGTGAGCAACTAATACTCTTACCTTTGTCTTAAACATTTTTTATTATTATGTTACATGAGTGCTAAATTTTGTGTCTTCTCTGGGGCTCCACGCTACTACATAAAATGGTAACAACGAAGAGGGCCATTTCTTTTTTCTCATTCGTTTCATTAGAAGAGAGTCGTGGCAGCTTGGATTTCATGAAGCAGCGAGAGGAATGACGTGACAGGAACGCATGTCGCATGTTGGCTCTGCGTCCCTGCGCGGGTGGTCATAGCCGTTCGCTAACCTGAGTGTGGGAGGCGTATCGACGCTTCAGAATTCTTGCGACTATAGAATTTGCGCCGTTTTGGACTTATATCCAAAACACAGGCAATGGCAATCCGTCACTAACAGAATATCACGCCCACGAGACACTCCGGTCTATTGTTGAGCATTCAGGTGTTGACCATCGCATTCTGTAACATTATATCATTTAATCTGTTGTATAAACATTTCCTCTTCATGACAATACGTTAAATCTATGGACTTTAAGAATTGTGATTTATTTTCCTGAAACGAGTTACTGTCACTACTTCAAGCGTGTAAATTCGCGAATAAATTCCTTATCTTGTTTTGTTAAAATTACCCATGTTTTCCTTGTCATTAATCTTGGCGAGGGTAAATCAACTAAACCCCACGCAACTATAAGCATACGCTTCTTTGGTGAAACGCGTCTTTAATATAAAAAATCCATTTTGTTTCATTGTTGTAATATACCTACAGACGATAATGAGTATGCCCCCATTCCCATGAATACAGTAGTGAATACTGTACGTTGTCTAGAGTTGGAGATTCGTCTCCAGCTGTGCTGGTCAAAATCTCTGCCTCCGAGCAGAGGGGATGCCCAGACGAGGCTATGTCAAAGGGCTGAGATTCGTCTCGGGAAACAGCTAACCGACCCCATTTTATACGGGGTCTACGGGGAATTTTTGGCCGAGCCTACGGGCTGGGATACCCCATACTAAATTCGGCATTGTGTCGGATCTGACTGCGTAGGGCGGTTGGTAGATATCCTAGAGTTAGAGCTTCATCTCCAGCTGTGCAGAGAGGATCCCCAGACGAGGCTATGTCGAAGGGCAAAGTCTCGACTTTGTGAAACAGTTCTCCGACCCCGTTTTATATGGGGTCTACGGGGAAATTTTGTCCGAGCCTACGGGCTCGGATACCCGACGTTAAATTCGGCATTGTGCCACATTTGACCGCGTGGGGCGGTTGGTACGTATCCTAGAGTTGGAGATTCATTGTGCAATTCACTTGACTCACTTCTAGCAGTTATCTACGTCTTCTATGTGTTGTTATTGTCGTAAGTATTATCGTTCATTACCAACCTTCGTTTAATTATTCTATTCAGTAACCTTCAGTTGCTTACAACATTTATCATCCTCATTTTTTTTTCGGATTCTATTTACAGTCTATCGACATGGAAAATTCAAAGCCAAAATACTTAATCAGGAGCCGATTTTGTATTATGCGGAAGATGTGGTAAAATATCCCAAACAAATGCTACAAGAACTATTCTTTATGTCAGTTTGGCCCAATGTGAGATAGTATCCATAGTTTTGATATACAATGGCTCGTGGACAATTTCACGGTCTACCGACATTAGAAGTTAAGTTTCACTAACACCCTGCAAAGTTTGTGTCGTCTATAATCTTGTATCAAATCTTCAATGTTATCTTCATTTGCTAACGTCTTAAATACAACTCGTCCAAACACTTTGTGAATGCACCAGGCCGATACCCGCTACCTTCCTATTACAATCACACACAATATATAAAGGTGAATTTTCACTTATTCCGATTATGAAAACAACTGCGATATTCTTCTTGTTGATTTGTGTTTAAATGTTTTCACGATTCATTAATTTCAGGTCAATTAATGCAAAGTTGTACTTTCCATTCAGGACATCGTTCATATTAAATAGAGAACAGACAGAACGACACAAAACGTAACACTGAGAACTGCGAGTAGAAATGTTTATGGCACTAGTGGGATAACTATTGCGCCAGGGCGAAGTAAACATTGATTTCTACTAAGGCCACACGAGTAGAGCAGACAATGGAGATCGAACACTCTACAGAATGAGTTATGATATTCTTCCTCCAAGAACCTCTTAGAATTCCCGTCGTAAAAACGACAGCTTGTCTAGAAAAACCGGAATCCAAATAGAAACAACTGAAAGAAATAGGAAAAAGAAAAAAAAGCGAAATGATTAAGGAGTGAATGTAAAGTGGGGGGGGGGAAAGAAAGGAAAGAAAGCGACGAATAGGACAAATAATCACGACATTCTTCACATACGCACATCCGCACAGACGGGTGCATGGGTACACGCACGCGAACGCATTCACGCACACATACTCTATGAAAAAAATTGCACCAATTATAAGTATATATAAAAAAGAAAATTCGAGGAGTATAAGCAGTCAATTGCTGATAACCACTGAAGAGTGGACGGACAGGTCCGTCTACGAAACTCTGGAGTCGGGGTGCTGAAAGTAACATCAATCAGCCAAGTGACAAATCTTCTACTTGTATTAATTCTCTCTGTCTCAGTCTGTGCCTCTGTCTCCACCCACCCCCTCTCTCTCTACATATATATATATATATATATATATATATATATATATATATATATATATATATATATATATATATATATGTATATATATATATACACTTCATTTATCATACGTTAAAATTTACTTCTCTCTTCCGTGCGGCGATAGCTTGGGGTAAGATCTCTGACTGATGCCAAATCGGTCGAGGTTCGATTCCGGCTAAAAGCTTTCGGACGTCTAACCACACTGTTGAGCTGTGATACAACGAAATAGGCTTGTGTGTGTATATATATATATATATATATATATATATATATATATATATATATATATATATATAGTCTAGAGAGATACAGTATTAATACAAATATAAAGTCCGTCACTTATTTAATTGGTGTTACCCTTTAGCATTCCGACTCCAGAGTTTCGTAGATTGAATTTCCAGCACTCTCTCCGTCCACACGTCAAGGGTTATCAGCAATTGACTGTTTAGTTTTTGTCTTTTATTTATGCACTTTTCATTGGTGCAAGGTTGATTTTTCCCTTTCATAATGTGTTTGTGTGTGTGCGCGCGCGCATGCGTGGGGGTGGGTTTTAATAAAAAATGTAGAATAATATTGGAACAAAAGGAGAGATATTGACACATAGTAGAAACGCTATTCAGACAACGCGTTTTGTCAGACGTCTTCTTGTTGAAATGAGTGACAAATCCGTATGAGGAAAGTGCATCGGAATTTAAGGAAGAGCAAATATACTTACAGATGCTACGGCCAGAATTTCTTTTATCGTATAGAAGACATTAACGTCTGATGTATTTGAAATTAGGCCACTATGCCTCTCTTTTTTCTCTCTATTAATTCTTATACCGCATTGTGCTACTAATAGTTTCGCAATGGTTGGTGATGTGAGCGTCGTCTGTAGCTGATCGTGGAGAATTGTGAGATCAGTGCACTTTCAATGCATTTTCGTTTTAATGAATTATTTTCCTTTATAATCAGACTGCCAGTTATTAGGTTAAAATTAACTGAATTAAACTCTTCTTCATTATTTTCGAACAATGGTTCGTCGAATTATGATACAGGAAATCAACTATTTTAGAAAAAGTCATAGGCCTAATGCTGCACGCCATATTGATCAGAATTTCTACATTAGTAATGGTCAACGAGCCTCTTTTGACTTTGCAAATAATCTCATTTGAACGAGCTCTTCGGAAATCTTACCGATTTCTTCGCGTTTGTTTTGCACGGTCGTCTTTGGACTTAACTTCAAGCAACATGGGCTCCGAGCCCGACACTCAGACCATTCGTCTCAATAACAGATCTTCTTACAGACTTAGTGACTTACTCACCGGCTGTCATTTACAGACCTTTCAATTCGCCATTAGAAAAAAAAAGCCTGTCAGTGTTATTGTTCATTTATTGTTCTTTTGTATTGAGTGGGTTCCATTAGCAATTTTCTGCTCTTGCCTTTCTTCTGAGTTGCTTCGTTCGCTTTCTTTATTTCTTTCCATTGTTCATTGACACTTCTCTTTAAAATCAGCTTTGGTTTCCGCCATTTTCTGGTCGATTCGTTATTAATTTTTTTAAAAACTTTATCAACTCCTTCCCAATTTTCTCTTTTTTCATCACTTTCAAATTCTTCTTCTTTGTCTTCATTACTTTCATTTTTTCCCCATCAATTTATTTGTTTTCAACCTTTGAAAGTTGAAAGAAAGAAAAAAACATACCTTTTTTCTTTCCTTTCGACCGGTTTGTCTTTTCTTTTTTTCTTCCTTTTCACCATTTTTCTCTCAGATTTATTTTCATTATTCTTTTGTTTTCTGGTTCCTCTTTCATCTTTCTCTCTTTTTTTTCTTCCACTTTTTCGTCTCAAGCTCTATTTCATTCGTCATTCCTTCTTTTACTTCTCTCTTTCTCTTTCAAAATTTTTCGATGGAGAAAAAAAACAGTGGAGGCCATATGCTTTCTTATCTATACTCTTCTTCTTCTTCTTCTTCTTCTTCTTCTTCTTCTTCTTCTTCTTCTTCTTCTTCTTCTTCTTCTTCTTCTTCTAACCCCTCTTTTTTCTTCACATTTTCTTAACTTTTTTCAATCTTTTCACCTTCCTTTCTTTTTCCTAATTCTCCACACCCTCTTCTTCGCCTCTCCTTTTTTCCTTCATTTTTTCTTACTCCTTCTCCTCCCCTTTCCCCTCAGTCACTCTCTTTACCCCACTTCTCCTCTCCCCATCAGATTTTCCCCTATTCTCTTCTTTCGTTTTATTCCTCTATTTCACTCCTTTTTCTTTTGTTCTTTACCTCTCCTCCTATTTTTACTGTTCATCCCCCCTCTTTCTCTTTTACTCAATCTTTTCTTTCTTTTTTTCATTTCCTCATCCTCCTCTTCCTTTTTTCCTTTCCCTCTCTCTTTTCCGCTCCTCTCCCCTTTAATTCCCCCCTCCATTTCCCTTGCTCTTCACCGGCCCGCCTCTCTCTACCCCTCGCTTCTCACCAAAGTGCAAACATTCTTCAGAATGTTTCTATTCAACATGGCCGATGAATACAAGACTATATATCGCTAAAGACGTCGTCGTCATCATTACGACTCTTATCAACAGTCCTCGTTTCCGCCTTCTCATTGCTCACTCTAGTCACTCCTTCCTCAACCTCCATGAATCATGATGGGATTGCTATGAAGTAATCGCTCCATTCTCGTCATCAATTCAGCAAAAATTCTGACTCGCAAATAGTCCATTGCATTAAAAACAAAACCAAAAAGCAAATGATGCCGACCTTAAAGCGATGATTAACAATGAATCTCAGAAATAGTTCGTCACTGGGTTCATCACAAATAAATATATGCTTACTATACCGTAATCCTTTGTGTATAGAACGCTAGAGAGTATAAGACGCAGTTAAAAAAGCAAAGAAAAAGGTTTATTTTCATGTATAAAACGCACATAATTTTAAAGCAAAGAAAATGATCAAAACTTGTGAAAAAGAAAGAGAAAAATGTAGAAAAAGCTTATTTTCATGTATAAAACGCACCTGATTTTAAAGCAAAGAAAAAGGCCAAAACTTGTGAAAAAAAAACGTGAAAAAAGATATTGACTTGTGAAAAAGGAAGAGAAGAAAATGAAAGCAAAAAACTTTTTGGCTTTCGTAAGCATTACAATTTGTGAGTTCGATTTCATTGCTGCTGTCGTCAAAAAAAAAAAAATGAACTCTTACGTGCTGTCGATCCTCCCGTATTGGCAGCGAATGATGGACCATCTGCTCAATGATGAAAAAGTCTTGAAGCCACAGAAATGTGGTTCTATAGAAAGATACCATGGGCCAAACATGTGAGCAACAACGAGGTTTTGGAGAGAATGGAAACAAAAAAGAAACTTATAATTAACATCAGGAAGAGGCAGTTGAAATTTCTGGGGCGCGTAATGAGGAAGGAGGGCTTGGAAAATCTGATACTCACAGGACAGATTGAAGGAAAGAGGGACAGGAGAAAACAATGTATAACATACAGATTGAGTAAATGGATGGTGGAACAGGTTTTAGAAGAAATAACAGAAAGACAAAATTTATTAAGAGCTACAAGGGACAGGATGAAGTGAAGGACCTTGATCGCCTATATCGTGAAGGGACACGGCGCATGAAAGAAGAAACAATACGAAAATTTGATAATGATTCTTGGGGTATAAGGGTGTTATTTTACTATTACATCCGTTTCATCTGTTATTTTAAGCTCTTTAAATAGTCAAGGCCGGATTTGATCATGCGCATTAAGTCAGTTTGGGAGCCGAGTGGTATAGTAATAATTTACCGGTAGAAGACCACCGGGTTCCAAGCAGAGAGCTAAGGTCGGAAATGGTTTCATGATATCTTCCACTGATCATTTTTGTACCCCCGCTAAAAAAGCCCTAAGATCACACATAGATAAAACTCGTCGTAATGTGTCAGCTGTACTTGGGAGGACATTTTTTGTATTTCTTTAAGGCATGGGCTACCAGGACTCCCTTCACTGAGTCTATTTGAACCTTTTTAAATCAGTCCGAGTGCTCCAACTACAACTGGAATTACTGATGACCTCATATGCCACATTTTTTAGATTTCCACTTCAAGATCCTTGTATTTTGATAGTTGTTTTTTTGTGATCTCCAAAGATACATTCCAATCTGCAGCGGCTGCCATGTCAAGAAAGCACATTCTATTTTTGTGGTCTTTGGGCACTATGTCTGTGCGACATTAGGTTTGATTGTTCTGTCTGTATGTATTGTAATAACATTATTACAGGTCCTATCTCTATAACCGGATCTTAGTAATGATTATTATTATTATTCACCTTCGGATTTCAGTGCCACACTTTTCGTCCTCTCTCAAAACATTTTCCAGATATTTAAATTGTTTCTATTTGTTTGATTTTGGTATCTCCAATTTGTCATTTGTATCTTGGGTTGCTCCTTTTACAAAGTCAAGCCAATTCATTCCTATTTTACTATTCAGCGAGATAGATATAACCGTATGTTCTATTCTAAGAGTTCCTTTTTTCGTACTTCATACCTGTGGAACTCTCTTCCGGTTTCTTACAAACTTCAAAAATTTTAAAGTATCTCCAATCGCCATCTTCTACTATCACGAAACCTGGATTCTGAAGCGTCGACGCGTTTTCCACGCCCGGATTCCATAGACAGGTTGACTGCACGTGGCGTGATGCTAAACCAATTAATAGTTATGCGTTCCCCTGAACTTCTTCCAACCACGGCCTCCTAGAATCGATGCTACCACGTCTGTCCCTCTCGAATAAAATAAAGAAAACCAAAAACGAATAAGATAAAGAAACCGTCTTTTGTTGACACAGTCTGTGAAGTTGATGTTTGAGGGAATGAAGCCTGGAGTGAAGCTAAGAAGGCTGCGTGAATATTTTAAATGTTTCGCTGTAAATGAAACTTGAAACACCCACAAACATAAATTGAAATAAAAAATCAAATGATAACGATATTCAATTATGACAAAATTGGAACAACAAATATATTTTTTATATGCAGAATATTACAATTTCGTTTTGTAAAGATGTGTGCGAAAGCTTGGTCAGAGTATTTTAAAGAGAAAAGTTCTTGATGCTGGTTTGGAAATGTGTCGTATATTTGTAATGTAGCTTGGAAAATGTCGTACGTACGTACGTGCATGCGTGCCTGTGTGAATGTTTTCAGCGTTCGACCACAATGGGGTCGCCACGCAGTTTCCTTTAAGGTTATATTTTCATAGGCGAATGAAATCAAGAAAGAAAAGAGAAAGAACAAATTTGTGTCTGATATTTATAATTAACGTAATCTCCTGGAAAAGAAGTGGGAAAACTTGACTTGGTCACACGCTGGCAAAAGACTTGTACGTGGGTGGATTGCAACGCCCACTTGTTTGTTTATTGACCAATTAGAAGTTGAGATTTCCTGAAAATATGTATGAAACTGGGTAAGCTATTTTATCCACTTTTTGCACAGATTTGTACAAAATTCAACATTGATAAGAAAGTGGTATCGGGATGCTAAAAGTCAGTGACAACACGGAACACAACAATTGGCAGTCAGTCTAGGAGAAGGAAAAGTCTTCCAAACCGTTGAAATGGTAATGGAAAACGACCCCAATATTTTTCTCAAGAAGCCATGTCAATTTGCAGATAGCAAAGAAGCGGAATCTATGGTGGGTCATGTTAAAGACTAACAGTGTCGATGCTGAGTTGTTAATGCAAGTCTTATATGAATTAGTAGTTGATAGAGGATTCCTTTTCTTTTTTTTATACTGAAAAGAAACGAATAAAACATACAACAATGTAGCGGACCGTGGGGTGAAGATGTGAATAGATATCAGAAGATTAAAATTTCCTGCTAGCCGGTCCAGCTACATGGGAATGTTGGACTTTAATTAAGTCCAAAGAAGACAAAGAAAACAAACAAGACCGATATATATATGTAAAACAAATATATATTAATAACAAGTTGAACGAAGACATGGACAGTTACATAGTGTTTGTGTGGTGAAATTATGTGTGTGTTGTGGTGAGTGTTCGTACGTACGTGTATTGTTCTTAGCGTGTTCCCAGAATTCGGGAAACGCTGTATCTGTGAGAGCTCACATATTGGTGTTAATTGAGAAGAGAGATTTACCTCACCTCCACGCGAGGTGGCGGCCCAAGGCCTAAGTGGAAAAAGAGAGATCGAGGCGAAGTGTCAGCCAGTATTTATAGTCAGGGTAGAGAGACCCCTGTTGAAGGATTAAAGAACTGAGGAGGAGCTAACTCCGACAACAACATACAACAATAAGACTTTGAAACACGCGTTGAAATTAATGACTGTATTTTTCTTTACGTGAATATTATTTACAATATTAGTTTTGTGCTTGTTAAATGTTCCCATGATGACTGTCTTTTTTTTTTTGTTTTGGCTTATCTGTTTATAATTGTTCCGAGAATTTCGTGGTTCAGGGAAGTTTTTGAAACCGTCAATTCTGTATTTTCACCGAGCGCAGAAGATACGTCTTGTTAAGCCTATGTTTTTCCTTTTATTACTGCTCTATTGCTTGTCTTGGAAATGTCGTTTTTATAATGATAGGGTTTCAGATCTTTACTTTGAGAATGATCAAATATCATTATCATGAATCATCACTGATGGAAATGTTGTTCTTAGAATGATGAAATTTCAGATCTTTGCTTCGAGAATGATCAAATATCATTATCATGAATCATAAGACAAGGCAGCTGTGAAGAGTCATGATCGCCTATGTCCTGAATTTCATAGTATTATATTGAATTTTTATTTGATGAACTGTCAGCCATTATTAATTTTTCATTGATATTTATTTAATCTTAATTTTAGTTGCTTTTTGTCATGATTATTCATACTGCCAGTCTATAGCTATAAACAAACAAATAGTAATATTATCTTGAATTTTTTATTAAGTGAAGCATTGTCAGCCATTTTCAATTTTTTATTAATGTTTCTTTCATCTTAATTTTCCTTGTTTTTTTATTGCAACTATTCAAACCTATGTTAATGGTCTTTAGTAAACAAATAGTAATATTATCTTGAATTTTTATTAGAAGCATTGTCAATCAAATGTTTGCCTGATATTTCTTTCATCTTAATTTCACTTGCTTTTCATTGCAACTACTCACTATCGGCTGTTAGTAAAAACTATTAAAGTTTTACTCTTAAAAACAACTAAAAGCAATTTTCAGTGTCGATAAAATATTTATTTCAGTTGTTTGTTTGATTTTTATCGCAATCTCTTAGACCTTAATTCTGACAAACAATGGAAATTGTACTGTTGTATCTTGTTGCCTTCGGGGGTTTATGGGCAGGCAGCTATCGCATTAAGCCAGTCTTTTTTGGGGAAATACTCACGTGGAACTGACATTTTATTTAAAATACATCGCGATCAAGTCCAACGTTTTGATAATTTAAGAGCAAATTAAAAACGAAAATTTTGAACAGGTCTTAAGAATCTGATGTAATAATACTAGTCTACCATTATGGATTTATTTGACTGAAAGATGACACTAATTAAACATGGCGTAATTACGAAAACGCTTCAAGAATGCATCTTTATTTGCTAAAAAAAAAACGATTCTCTGTTGTTTTTAAAAACAAAAACAGCATTACACTCCAACCTTGAATAAAACACCATCTGGTACGGCGAAAGAGGAGAAAAAAAAAAGAAGAAAAAAAAGAAAAAAGAAAACAAAACCCCCAGCTCTACACCGGAAAACACTAGCCAGTCAGGAAGGGCTCTTTTCATAGCCTTTACTTAAAATAGAGACAAGAGATCGGCTGCAGTCACTCTAGCTGCTGCTACTGCTGGTAGTGGTGGAAGTGTTTCTTGGTCCCTGGCGTATTTGCGATGTAATCTACAGTCTCCATGTCTTTCTATCTCGGTTTAAGCATAACCATATATGGAAACACTCAGACGTTGTTGGCTCACTCAAGAGTTTCTCGCTACACTGTTCTGCTTTTCATAGAATGGGAAAGAGACGGCGCAGCGCCATTTTGATTGGAGGTGAATATATCATTGAAAATGTGTTGTGGGGAGAAATTACTGAATGCTTGCCAGAGAAAAGCTAAAAACAAATATTAGAAGAAATTAAATTTGTACTTTTATATAAAAAGAAATATCCGAGGTTACATTTACGGATCTATTACATAAAATCTATTATTTTTTATTTGTAAAGTAATAGATTTTCAATTGATGTATTATTGGCTCTTATTACCATGATTGTTTTTGATCATGATGGTTATCAAAGTTGCGATAAAATGCAACAGAAATTAAGATTGATGAACCAAAAGCAAGGAGCGCGTCCATATAAAAAACAGTTGAATCTTTTCTGTTAATTCATCCCAAAATATTAATTCACCCCCACCAAAAAACACTTTATATTTAGGTACTAAAATTCGCACCAAATTTTCCCAGAACGAGGCTCTTTCATTGCACTCCGTTTGGGTTGACCTTTGCGATCGCCCCAAATGTGGACGACTCGGGTGAGCTATTTCTAAGTATGGGGTCTACATTCGCGCTCACCCCAACAAACAACCAAAAAAAGATTTTTTTTTATTGTAAAAAAACAAAACAAAACAAAAAAACCTCCTTGTAAGTACCTCGAATATCATCCACACTTACAAAATGTGAATTGGGGTTGTTGCGAAGCAAGCAAAAGAAATTTTGATTTAAAATTTATAATTTCAAAAGAGTGTCATAAATTTAATAAAAAAAAAACAACAAATTTTGAATTAAAATTTATAATTTCTTGGCGTGAATTAATATTTGCGATAAGTAATTTCAGTTAACAGAAAAAGCTGAAAATCCATATATCAAGAATGGCGCTACAAAATAAAATAAAAAAAGCTCGGGGTGATTGTGTTGGTCTAAATAAGATTTTAAAAGTTTTAAGACGGGATCTGCTAAATCAGATGTTAAAAGTGGAGGTGCTAAATAAGATATTATGCTTTAAAGATTCCAGATTCTATAATTTTTATCTGATCTCATAAAGTGAACATTTTATCCTGACTTAGCATTTTGACTTCAGTCACTTTCTCACAGAAGTGATGTGGCTTCCCTCTGTCTTTTCTACAAATATTTTCATGGCAATTGCTCCGACGAGCCTTTTTATCTGGTGCTCCGACTACATGAATTGAAGCGTGCTACTAGATTGGCATGTTGGTCCCACTTTTTTACTGTCGAAATAGTTAAATGTAACTGATACTTCCACTCTGACAGTTTCGCACTCCCCGCCTGTGGAACTCCCGTTTACTTGATTCCCTACAGTCTTCAAAAATTCAAATGCAACGCCAATCGCCATTTTCTGTCGTCTTTAATCCCGTTCATCTTTTATCCCTTCCTTAATCCTCCCCGATATACCCAATAGTTTCTTTCACTTTCACTCTCTGTCACCCCCTTGCGTACTCGTGGCATTCCCGTATTGCTCAGGGTGAAATGATCACAAAATAAAAGTGCAAACATTTTTTTTTATTTTGATGTTAAATATTTTTTCATTGCTTTTTGTTTGTACTTATTTTCTGTAATGAGACTCATAAACTTTTATAAGACTTAGGTAAAGATTTTAGAAGCTAATGTTAAACAAAAATAAAAAAACGAAAAATAAATTTTTAAAATTAATTGTCGTAATAATTTTAGATCTTTTCTGTTAATTCACCCAAAAATAAAAAGAATTTATATTTACTAAAATTCACACCAAAATTCAGAAATGTCTTTTAAAATTTGTTCAAAAATGCATTCATTGTTATTTTTTGCCTTACGTCTTCAAAGGAACTCACACAAATAAGACGAGTCTATCATGCTGCGATGAGTTCCAAACATGGACTTATTCTTTATTTTGGTCTTCCGCCAGATACTTTCGATTGTTTGCGTGTGCGCGGATGTTTCCGGGTCAACGAAATTCATACTGTGATTCACAGTCAGATGAATATATTTGGGATCATTCTTCAAAGATATATATCCTTTCCAACAATCCGACATAATCGTAGACCCAGGTAAAATACAATTTCGGATTGTGTCCAATAATGTGAAGGCTGTTCTATCTTGCACACAGTAAACTTTGATTAAAAATTTACAATTTGAAAAAGTGCCAAAAATTTTAATAAAAACAAACTTTGTATCAAAATTTATAATTTTTGGGTATGAATTAATATTTGTGATGAGTAACTTTACATTATTTGGGGTGAATTAACAGAAAAGATCTGTAGTGATACTAAATAAACACAGAGAACCGGATGTTAACCCTAAGACGTTCAAAGAGATAATGTCATAAACTGGTTTGTGTGCATGAGGCTCCACGTATTTGTTCCTGTTAAAACTGAGTAAATAAGAAATTCTAATAAATAAAAAGTCTTAGCCAGTCAAAAGCGTTCGCGCCCAAATAATAAATGATTTCGGCTGAGCCCTTTTGGTCCCCAAAAACAAGTATAAAGAGACCTCTTTTCAATCTCAGAGGGGAAAACAGACTCCAAAGAGGATAGACCATATCAAAGGAATCTCAACTCCAGTGACCGCTTACCACTGACTTTAACAATTTGTATTTTGAAATATAAAACTTTTGTTGTTGATAATACTTGATTTATTTTATTTCATTTTATTTCATGTTTATTCTATTGTGTGGGTTAATCTATTCAAGGCCTAAACCCCAACCAAAAAGTATCCCACAATGACCATAGATCCGTGATTTTAAATAAATGACATCTCTCAGCTCAATAGCATGAGGCCAAGAAAAGTGAGTCTTTTGTCTCATTTTCAGCAACAAAAAAGTGGAATGCCTGAAAACCCACCAGTCCCTTTGTTATTATTTTTATCATGGTGATTTTCTAAGCGGAACTTAAATGTGGCACAAGGCCGAAAATGTGCAGCATCCAGTGAGAATCAGACTCACTAGTCGGTCGTAATTGTTCTAGTGAGGCAATCTTGTTAATTATTACACCACATCGAGATTCTCTAAAATGATTTTCTACGCGTAGTTTAGATGTGGTACAAGGTCGAAAGTATGGAGCACCCAGTTAAGATCAAACTCACTACTCAGTTGTAATATGATATAGTGAGACAAGCTTATTAACCATTACACCACGTTGAAGTGTCTATTGTTAATGTTCTTATGATAGAACTATTAAATCGTACATCAGACAACCCCAAAAAAAACCCAAAGAAATCCAATAGACGGAGATAATAGAGAGTGTCCCAGAATTCATTTTCTATTTCCGGTAAATTGGATATTTTCTTTTAACTCGCCTTTATTTCTGTTCATCTTGTTTAATATGTGTTAGAAGTTTCTAATTTTGTTTCTAATTTATAATTTTTTTCCAATTTTATTTTCATTCCCTTCCAGAACCCTATTAATAGTGAATACACAAAAACGCATCTTTGTTGACCCCCACCCCGTCTTTCCATAGGGTTTCATAAAAACAAAGGTTTATCGCCAAAATGGTTTCCTGTGCTTAAAGAACGCATTCAGTTAGCAGTTGAGGAGATAACTTCTGAAATCCTTCAAAATGGGATTCGCAACGCAAAGAATATATTTGAAATCCCTGCAAGAATACAAACGGCGCACATGTTGGAAATATTTAATAAAGTTTTAACGTAAGATTTATAAATCTATTTTTAAAAGAAATTGTATCAGTTTGAATATGGATATGTGTACTCCATGACAATTGCACTTACAATGACCGGTTCTTCAAAATGGGTTTCGCAACGCCAAGAATAGATTTGAAATCCCTGCAAGAATACAAACGGAGCACATGTTGGAAATATTTAATAAAGTTTTAACGTAAGATTTATAAATCTATTTTTAAAAGAAATTGTATCAGTTTGAATATGGATATGTGTACTCCATGACAATTGCACTTACAATGACCGGTTCTTCAAAATGGGATTCGCAACGCAAAGAATAGATTTGAAATTCCTGCAAGAATACAATGTTGGAAATATTTAATAAAGTTTTAACGTAAGATTTATAAATCTATTTTTAAAAGAAATTGTATCAGTTTGAATATGGATATGTGTACTCCATGACAATTGCACTTACAATGACCGGTTCTTCAAAATGGGTTTCGCAACGCCAAGAATAGATTTGAAATCCCTGCAAGAATACAAACGGAGCACATGTTGGAAATATTTAATAAAGTTTTAACGTAAGATTTATAAATCTATTTTTTTTTTATCATAATTAAGTAATAAAGATAAAATTGTATCAGTTTTTTTTTTTAAATTACCTGATTTCATTAAAATTGAAAGTTAATTCTGGGACACACTGTATAAAAATATATTACATAAATTATTAAAAAAACAAACAAACCAAAAATCGATTACAAATATTGAAAGCATTAATCATAATAAAATAAACCACCTAGAATTAATAAAATTTCATTCACTTTAGGAAGAATCTTAACATTTAGTTATTTAATAACTGAAACAAAAAGTAAAGAAAAGACATAGCAGCAACTCAGACATCATGGCGGACACGTAGCATAACGCATAAAATAAAACTCTTAACGCATTTTTATGAAGGCAAATATAATCTTTCTTTGACAATGGTTTTTGAAAGTGGAAACTGCTCAGAATTTGGACAATGCTTATACAACCAAAGCTCTCAGGTCTTATAATTTATAAGAAAGGAAGATAATAACCCTTCTTATTTACAGCGGTGATTTTTTAAATAGTGGTTTTCTAAGCGTTCCACAAGGCCAAATGTATAGGGCACCCAGTGAAGATCAATCTCGCTATTCAATCGTAACTGATCTAGCAATACAAGCTTGTTGACCATTACACCACGTCGAAGTGCCCAAATCGTTACAGTGGACGAATGTCTTTACAACGTCTCGGTCATCTAGTAACAGTCTATATTTCTGAGATGAGGTATTATGTACACTATTTACATTATTCGGACTATTGTCCTCATCTTTATCGCCATATTTATTACAACGTTTCGACCGTTGTACGCTCCGGCTTTCTTCAGGTGGTTGGAATCTCGAACTGAACCCTTTATTTCGCTCACTGGGGTAGACTGTTCTAGTTCCACGTGCCATGTCTAATGGATGTCAGTTATCAGTTATCTCCTGTTAATTCCCCTCTCCAAGTTCTCCACCGCCTTAACCTTGAGGACACATGGCACCGTGGATAAATGTGTTAGTTAGATCCAGTGACAGGACCCAAAGAGTGTGAGTTCAATACCTGATTAGGACAATAGTCCGAATAATGTAAATAGTGTTTCGGTCGTCGTGTCAGATGAACTGAATCCTTTATTTAATCTACTGGGGTAGGGTGGTAGAAAATTGTTCTCGTTCCGCTTGTCCATATCTTGGGATATCTCGTGTTGTTCTATTTTTCACACTGTTCAGTTATATCACACAAGTACTTCTGCGGAGGAGTAATACCTCACCCCCAATAAAGTCACGTGTATGCCGTCGGTGGTGACCCGTAATGACGGAAACTTGATGGCTGAGCAGTCCATGACCCGGGTGTATAAGTGGTCACGTGACAGGCAACACTCCTCTTTGGTCCTTACTTGGACGGGCGGTCGCTAGAGGCCCGAACCGATCAATCGGCTGATCATGTCAAGCTCTAGCACTTATAAAATTAAGCCCGACAATATCTCACAAAATGATCACATGACAATCTAACACCCAACCCTTCATTATTTTAAAGGCGGTGGCTGAGGGTCACTTGACCTGAGAAGAAAAAAGAAACTTTGACCATTGTTTCATAATAAGGCATCCGTTTTTGGGTGTACAGAATTATCAATGGCTCAAAGTCCTATAACGACGCGAGTATACTGGTCGATGTATCCCCGTCTCATCCAAGACGAATAGATGTAACCAGTGGA
>OZ038517.1:61431003-61588503 GCA_964036315.1 Acanthosepion esculentum | reverse complement strand
AATGTCCACATTGGACGAAACGCGTCGGCTTATATTACAGTTTTCCTATTGTCTTTTACACACACACACACACACACACACATACACACACACACACACACACACACACACACACACATATATATATATATATATATATATATATGAGAGAGAGAGAGAAAGAAATCATGGAGGGGAAGTGTTGGAGAGATATATCTTTACGAGAAGAAAGAAAATAGTGGATTTGTATATGAAAGGTCACTCCTATTCCAATGTAGGTCGGAAGGTGAATCCAATTAGCAGCAATAATAACAACAAAAGAGGCAAGTACAGAGCACTCATCGAGCAGTTGGTGAAGCTAGGATCAAACGACTGGCCAAAATTCCAAGAACTCCCTAAAAGAACATACACGGTTGAAAGCTGCCAAACAGAAATACTAAATAAATCGGAAGAACCCATTTCAAACCCCTATACTCAAATACCACCTATGCAAAGCTCAAAATCCCCACCTAAAGCAAACCCTATTAAACAAAAATCTCAAAGATTACCAATCCACCCACCAAATCTCAAAATAAATCTCCTTGGAAAGTCTCCACCAACAAAACCTGACCAACAAAAAAAAAAAAAAATTTGACATGCACAAAAAGTAAATTTGATGTCCTAGAGAGAATGGACGAACTGACCATGGCTCTCCACAACTTCCTGTTCTTTGTAGCTCTTAATAAATTTTGTTTTTTTGTTGGTTCTCCTACATCCTGTTTCGAAACCCATCTACTTAAGCTTACTAACAATATTATGCGTTGTTTTTTCTCTGTTTCTCTTGCTTTCAATATCTCTTGTGAGTATCAGATTCTCTAAGTCGTCCTTCCTCATTATGTGCCCCAGAAAACTCAACGCTATCAAAAACTCCAAACAAAAATCAAAACAGTAAAAATATATAAAACTCAAATGAAAATACAAACATGGGATATAGAATAAGACAATGGAACTGCCGTGGGCTAAAGCCAACATACAATGAATTACTCAGGCTAATAACACCATTGGGTTTGACTATTATTTGTCATTCAGGCCTTCAGTAATGATACGAGAATCCACACTCTGGCATTTCATCCATTCATGAACTATCAAGAGAACGGTGAATAAGTTTTAAAAAGGGAACAGTAGAGAGGAAAACTGGATCAGGAGGTCACAACAGGAAGAGGGATCATCATTTCCATTTAAAAGCTAAATACATCCTTATTGTTCAAAGTAGAGTCCAGTAGTGTTATAAAAACTTCGGAGAATTCCAGTAAGATATCTTTAATCATTTCTCAGATACAACGTTTCAAATCTTAATCTTATAATTGGCCAATTTTGATTTTACATGATTTTGAAAATTTTTGTTGTTACACTCGGTAAATCGATATATATATATATATATATATATATATATATATATATATATATATATATATATATATATATATACCGGGTGTAACAGTAAAATTTACCAAATCGTGCAACAGCATAATTGTCCATATCCGAAAAATGTTTAATATCTAAAAAAACACTAAACTAATTGAGTTTCTCTTCTCCAGGTTTTCAGATATGACGTTTAGTCATCTTGACACCATTTGTCGTAAGAATCACTGAAAAACCCTTTTGAGTTATTCTGCTAGAAAGAGAACAGGTTAAAATCGTTTTGTGTCAGCCGCACTGTCTTCCCAAATGAGCAATGGTGAGAGAAAAAAGATCATTCAGACCTTCAGTAATGGTACCGACATTCAAACTCTCGCTTCTATCTTCAAAGCCCATTCAAGAACCATCAAAAGAACAGTGAATAAGTTTAATAAAGAGGGGACAGTAGAGAGGAAAACTGGATCAGGAGGCCACAACAGGAAGAAGAATCATCATTTCAATTTAGAGCTAAAGAGATCAATTTTAAAAAAATCCAACTCGATTCATAAGACGTTTGGCACGTGAGAGAGAAGATTCAGCTATGACAGTCCAAAGAGCAGCGAAAAAAAACTTGAAAATGAAATTGTACGTGAATCTTGTGAGACATATTGTTACCCCAGGACAAAAAGTTCGAAGGTTAGAGAGGGCGAAGATCATCTTGAATTTCTTGATCCTGGAATAATATATATATATATAGTTTACGAAAAACTAGGTAATCCGTATGGGTAGGAGGAAAAAATCCAGAGAGCTCAATGTAAATAAGAGCTAATAATTTAACTAAAAATAAAAACAGTAATAAATTATTTCACCACAGCCTTTTTAGAGGACAGTGGATCACCAGACTTTACTTCCAAAGGTTGAAATATATATATTTGAACTTATTTTTTTATTTGAGGGTTGCTTTCTCGCTATTTGAGAGATAAGTATATAGAGAGAAAGAGAGAGAAAGAGAGATATAAAGGTAAGTGCAAATGATTTATTTTCATGTGAATACTTTTTGACCATATATATTATTTTTATATTTTATTTTTCTAGGTTCTCACTACAATTTAAATGGATCTTTGTACGTAGATGATTTTACTGAAAGTTACCGATCCCAAAATATGCATCCCGTAGAATGGAATCTGCAGCAGTGCATAAAGGTGCATAAAGATGGGCAATAAATAACGGTTTTAGATTTACTAAAACTGAAGCAAAATACGTGCATTTTTGTAAGAAAAATAAACTGCATAATCATCCAAATTTGCAACTCGAACGGGCAGACAATCCCAATGGTAGGCGAGTACAAGTTCTTGGGAATAATTCTCGACATTCCACACCTAAAATATCCGAGAAAAAATGCAATAAAACATTGGAACTTTTGAGTGTTGAACCACAAAAATTGTGTAACAAACTGGCAAATTCTGCTCAAATTAGACAGAACATTAATTCGCCCAAGCTAGACTATGGAAACTTTATATAACAATCTGCAATGAAATCTTATCTCAAAATATTTATTACAAACTTCCATGAAGTTTTGAGATTGGTTCTTGGAGCATTTAGAACATCTTCTGTAGAAAGTTTCTATATAGAAGCACACGAACCTCTACCAAAACTTAGACAGAACGAACTAGTCCTATGATACTATATAAAACTAAAGACAGACCCCATCTAATCTTGCATACAATATCACATTTGATCCAAAATACAGAAACCTCTTCCAGCAAAAAAGAGAAAGCAATAAAACCTTTGGATTCAGGATGGAACCCGTCATTAAAGATGCATAAATAAACATGTCTAGAACCCATAATCGTCAGCTCCCGCTCGCATCCGAACATCGGAATCATCATCCTCTCTCCTTAATCCTCTTCTCCTCACACTGGTCTATGTGTAATTAAAATGTTTATAAAGAACTTCTTCAGATTAAGTAATGACTTTAAGAGAAGAAAGTAACAAAAATATGGCGGATTAGTCCGAGAATTGATCCATTTTTATTGTTTAGGAAGATATCCCAGCTTGCATCTGTAGGATTAACCTACATATTTGAAGAAGGGAATGTTCTTAGCAGACACATGATGAGATTTCGTCCTAACCAATAAAAATGTATCAATTCTTGGTCTAATCCGCCATATTTTTTTAATTTTTCTTCCTTTTGAAGTCTGAACGCTTACTTGACTGTATCACCTTTAGCGTGTTAAAAACAATTGAAAAACACCCCCCAAAAGACCAAATGTTTAAGCCATGGGCGTTTTAGTAGGATCCCTGGGAATATGCGGTATTGTGGTTTATATAGGGTCGATTTGTGATGGATGAGTTCTTGTGGTGAATGAGTAACTGTAATGAATGAATGGATCGTGAATCTGATTGGCTAAGTTTAGAATAGTTCATGAAGACCAGCGTCACCCCACTCTCCCTTCGGCTTTGTGCCAAAATTGTAATCATATTGCAATAAATATACATTTCTATGTAACTGGAATCAACAGCAGTGGTCAACTAACGCATTGAATGTATTATTAACCCATTTTTGTTCACGTATTCTTTTATTTAAATTCCTTGAAGTTTCACCGATGTATTTTTTGTGGTAGTTATTACAGTCTGTTGTGTAAATTGTTATTATTTGTATTAATTAAATTTCTTATTGTTTTAGAAGTAGTAGCAACAAATTTTATATGAGGTTTAGAATAATTTCAACATTATTTACAATATTTACATTCGGACTAATCAATATTCTTAACTAATTTCTGGATACCCAACTTTTCGTAAATTATAAACCAAACGCAATTCCGAATAATTTTTAACGTCTCAAAAATTCTTTTATCAGAGATTTGATGATTAACAAAAATTAGATTGCGGACGCTTTTTTAAAAATCGATTCCACTAAAGCCAGTGAGACGAAAGGGGTTTACTGTGCGCGGGAGAATTAGAAACAGAAACATTAATAATGAACGGGAAGAGAAAAGAGTAATCAGGAGGAAAGTAGATAGCGATTGACATTGCATTTAATTGTTTTCAGATTAAAGTTGAATGGAAAGCATGGAGGCGGAAAGGAGTTCCACAAGCGAGAAGTGGGAAAAAAATGAAAATGTTAGCATAGAACGTACGGTTACATCTAACCAGCTTATCTGTAAATTGGTGAGACCTCATTGCCAGTCTAGTACTGCGCTTAAATTCATGAAGTCTAGGTACCATAGCGAAGAGCTCATCCGAACAATTACCATGAAAGTATTTATAAAAAAAGGCACAGAGAGGCAATCTTGTACCATAATAAAAAAAATTCAGGAGTTGACACCGTTTAAGACTTGAGAGATTATGCTTCATCCTGGAACTCAAAGTGTCCAAACTGACTGTTGGTAAGTTACATAGCTGAGTATGAATTAGGACATGTTTGCATCAAATAAGCCTGTATTTTCTTCATGAGGGCTCTCGACCCTAAAACATTTGAAAATTCCACACTTTATCTTGACATGGTTCAGTCAATGATCTGAAATGAGTAAGGATCGTGAAAATGATCACCTTCCAATGAGGAAGAACACTTTTCCAGTTACAGATCTTTGGAAAGATTGGTCGATTTTTTTACGGCTTTTTGTTTTGCAGGGTACTTAAAGCTGAAATATATTTTTGGATTGTAAGAACTTTTGGGTAAATAATAATTTTCTGATAACATTTTTGCTATTTAACCCATATCGGGGGATATTTGCGCGTAAGTGACTATTAGGAACCCAACTGGAATTGGAACTCGGTTCTCCGATTTTTCCTTCCGTGCCTTTTAGCCATAACACCACCCGCACATCCAAGCTTACAGCACCTGGTATTTGCCAGCAGTCACCCATCTAGGTACAGATCAGATTCGATGTTGTATAACCTTGGTGATCGTATGGTGTTTCAACGTGGTATGGCCGTAAGCCACATTAGAAAGAGGGTCGGAGCGAGAACTTTTTAAAGTCTCCTTGAACTTCATTTTGGAAAATTACATGATGCAAGAAAATTAGAGAAAGCAATTACCGAAATGTAGTGATCAAAACAACAAAGATGAGGATACTACTCTGAAGAATTCATGGAATAAATACAAGTCTTCATATCAATATAAAAAGGCTGGAGACGGCATCGGCCGAAATGTAGTGATAAAAACAACAGATGAGGATACTAGTCTGAATAATTCATGCAATAGATACACAACTTCATCTTAGATATACAGACGATACAAGAAGCTTTTGGCTGAAATGTAGTGATCAAAACAAAAAGATAAGGATACTAGTTTGAATAATTCATGGAGTGTATTCAAGAAGGCTGGAGAATAACAAGGCTTTATACAGTCCTTCATACGGTAAAACTCTGCGGTTTAAATACAAGAATACATGCAAGTATCGTAACCCAAATAATATATCCAGTTTTGTCAGAGGTTTCAGATAAAAACGAAATTTTTTTTAAAGAATTGAAAAGGAAAACGCAACATTCATAAAATAGATTTAGCTTCATGGATTGGCTGGAATTATTAGCGAAAATGGCCGCAAGTTTTACAGAAACGTGAAAGTAACTTTTGAGTAAAATGTTTTTTTTTTTTTTAAATGGTCTTTCGTAATGGCGAAGTAATCATTGTGCTTTCGTCTCGAAGAAACAGAAGAATCAGTTATAAATCTTCGGATTTTGTTTCCTTTGTTACAGGAGGAATGTTTTCTATGATATTTGGCTCCAACGGTATGTTCTGAAAATCCATTATCAGGCGAACTTAATGGATTTGGCATTGAAAATGACTAAAATTGCAGAAATGTCTCAAGATAAAAGAGGGAAAAATCCATTAGGAAAAGTTGTCTAAATTTCTCATCTGAAGTATCAGCATATTGGCATTGATAAACTATTTCCTATTCTAACCCCGTCTTTCTTCTTTTGTTCGAAATGTTTCGAACGGTATGTTATGTGGTTTTCCTTAAACAAAATATTATCAGCAAGTCCCCATGTGATTTGGTCGTACTGTTCAATGAAAATTTACGAGCAGCTAACGTTAATTGGTTCCCAGTCGACTGAGTTAGTCTGCTACAATCTACACGTGTTCAATTATGTTGGAAAGGCTCTGAGTTCTTTACGACAGCTGCGCTGTATTCGAGCAATATGTCTACACTAAACTTTGCGTGAAGTTCCTCTATGCTTCTTCCGATTTTGGTGTGGAGTAAAGATATTCAAGGCCTCTAAGAGAAATTTTGCTTTGGAGCCCCGAGGCAGGTAAAGATCTTTCTCAAAATTGAGGATGTGATGTCCAGTAAATCAACATGTAAAATCTCATAAATGCTTTATTTGTATGATCAGATATAACATACTGTACGAAACATATTCAATTATTGAAGTAATATAAATCAGTATTTATTTACGGTTACATTCATCAATCGCCTTTTAGGTTTTGTCATAGAGAAATGCTTTTGAAATATTCATAATAAGATCTTGAACTCTTCAACAATCACAATAAAGTTCTTGCAAAACAAAATAATAATACATACAAGCACATGGTGATTTTCTAAGTGTAGCTCAGATGTGGCACAAGGCCGAAACTATGGGACACCCAATGAGGATCGAACTTACTATTCAATCGTAATTGATCTAGCGAGACAAGCTTGTTAACCATTACACCACGTCAAAGTGAGCATACATGCAGGCACATGATGGCGTGAAAATTCCGTTGTACGCTAGTGAAATCCTTCTCTGCTAATTTACATATCTATACACACATCCCCGGAGATGTAGGTAGATACTCTTGGTCTTATCAGGTTTCGTTTGGTTTGGTTTGCTTTACGGTATATCAACCTCAATGGGTTATTTAATGCCAACAAGATTTTTATTGCTGGTAATTTGTTTTTTTAAAAATGTATTGCCGGTAATAATTTTTTCTTCATAAATTCATTGCTGGTATTAAAACCTATTTTTACACTTTAGTGTTTTGACCCCAGTTTGGGGATAACTATTTGCCCATAGTTGGGGACTGAACAGGTGCTACCACCCAGGTCAAGGTGGCCCTGGGAACACCAGCAATTGTGCGGTTGTTCCACGCCCCTTAAAACCTCCTGATCAAAGGCCTTGCTGTCGGATGTAGTTAGCGTCTTACTCAGGACGTGGATGCAGTTTATCGTCATACCCAGGACGGTACAACTAAGCATACAATAATTAATAATAAATACTAATAAAAAGAACTATGTTTTGTGTGATAAGTTTAGTGACGTTTAAGTATGTGAATGGAAGTGTATGTTGGACTGGCGGTAGTAGAAAGTGATTGTTCTCGGGGGTGGATGTATGGTTACTGTTGTGTCCTTAGTTTTTGGGCCTTTCAGAATAAATTACTGACTGACCCCTCTTCTCACAGACCCTCAAGATATTCGCTGGTTTGTACAGAGAATAACTCTTTACAGCCTGAAGTGGCCAAACTGGATGATACTTAAAATGAGATGTCTGTTACTGGAGGCGAGGGAAGAGAAAAGAGAGTCAAGCATATTTTTCTATTTTGTTTTTCAAAGAATAAATTACTGGCATTAGAATGTAACCCGCTGTCAAACAGGAATTTGAGAGTAAAATCCCTAAAGAATTTTTGGGCATCACGGATCCAAACATTTCCTAATCGAGTAAATAAATAAATGATAAGTAAATAAAAGCCTTTAAAGTAATTCGTCCATTTGCAACTACCGTAATTCCCTATATATAATACGCATTTTTTTCTAAAAAATAATAAGCAAAGTTAGCTACAAAAATATCTTCCCAAAATAGCCGTTTTATAGGTCGATTTCAGTTGCGAAATAACTACTCACCACAAACATACGACATTTTGATACTAATATTCGGCCATTGCGACCCCATAAGGATGTCACATACAATCATATGTACGTAACAATACTTACAAATGTAAAATAAAATAAAAATTATCATTAAACTAAATTAGAATAATATTATTCTATGTTTAAAACAATTTTTTTTGTGAAAAACTACATACAGATTCGGTAGATTGCACATTTTATCAAACAAAAACAGGTTAATGAGTCTGCGCAGTAGGCACAATATAGGTATTTCCGTTTCCTTTTAGAATCGTGTTGATCTGAAATTTTGATAAATATCTTCAATTACAGGTTGAATAAGAGTAGGAAACGCTGGCCGTAATGTGAAATTGGAGAGGTACAATTTATTACCAAACAAGGGGTACGTATTATGCCTGAGTAGAAGCATTCTTCCACACTTTCAGCACAATTTTAGGGGTGCGTATTATGGATGAAAGCGTATTAAACATGGGGTACGTCTTTTTGAGAAGCAAGATTTTGATACTTGCTTCATTCCAAGACAAAATTCAGAAATCAGCTGAATGGTCAACATGACACCAGAATCACTCTCAGGCACCAAAATGACACCCATTTCAAAATAAGGAAAATGAAGCAGCAGCCGACAGTATATGAAATAGTTTAATTATTAAAATCTTCATCCAGATTTTTAATTTTGATATTCGATAAATTATAGAATTTTCTTTCTTTTTTCAGATAAAATTTGCCGATTTTGACGCTTGAAATTTAATATATTCGTCTTAAGAGTCAACTTATCTGAGGATTTTGAAGTCTCGGAGACCGTGAAGGATTTTTAAATCTCGAATGTGTGTGAGGTTTTTGAAATCTCAAATGAGTGCGAAAAGTATTTTGAAATCTCGAAGGAGTGCAAATGGGTTTTTTGAAATTTCGAAGGAATGCGAGAGGAATTTTGAAATCTCAAATGAGACCTAAAATTTTTTGAAATCTCGAAGCTTGCAAACGGGTATTTGAAATGTCAAATGATTACGAGAAGTTTTTTGAAATCTCGAAGGAATTCAAAAGGGTTTTTGAAATCTCAAATGAGAGCGAGGAGTATTTTGAAATCTCGAATGCGTGTGGGAGGGTTTTTTTTTTAAATCTCGAATGAGAACGAGGATTTTGAAATATTGAATGTGTGTGAGATTTTGTTTTTCAAATCTCGACCCGAGAAACATAAAAAAGTCTGAAGATACAAAATGGCGTATTTGTTTTTGTCCCTATCTTTATCTACGCTGTTTATATTTATAAATTGAAAAAAAAATTCTTTTGAAACAAATACAGAAGGACTTCAAGTTACACATTTCCATGAATAGACACAAAACTGTCTGTAAATTCAAATTTTGAAAATAAAATGTTCAACCGCTGCACAATAGATGGCGTTATTGTAGATACCCAGCGTCCTTCGTATAAACCAAACACAACGACGTTGTTTTCTCTCTCTGTTGCGTCACGATGTTATTCAAGGTTATCTGTGGTATTCACAAATACATGTGTTGCGGGTATTTAAGCTCAGAGTTTATCTTCACTGTTTGTTTGCTTTAACAGCTACAGTGTTTTAAAGGTCTTCTTAAATTTTTACATCTGTCAGAAATTAGATTTGACCTCCCTTACCAACTTGGAAAACGGTAGCAATATAAGTTGTTTCAAGTGAACAGTAAAATTCCGAAAGTAAAAAAAAGAGTGACAACGATTAAGAATAGGTTAGAAACAAGTCAGCAATATTTATTGGTAAGTGAAGGAATGTAAAAATATTTATAACAAATACGATTTGATGCCAACCAAAAGATTTGAAGAAACTTTTGTTGAAATAAATATTTTTGTTTGAATATTTTTTGTTATTCTTAGTACCAGCTACGAAAGCAGTGTCAGGAATAAAGTAAATAAAAGATTTTAAAATATTTTTTTAAAATATCGTGTTCCTTCAGGATGTAGGCGATCAGGACTCTCCACAATTTCCTTTTTCTGTATTATCTTTGAATTGCTATGCATGATTAGGAAAAATAGAGTTTCCCGTTGCCTTTTCTATAGTTGGGAATTCAGAATTTAACTTTTTTAAGAATATCTATCTATCTATCTATCTATCTATATCACTCTGTTCATATATATATATATATATATATATATATATATATATATATATATATATATATATATATCAATATATATATATATATATATATCAATCTGTTAATATCTATCTATCTATCTATCTATCTATCTCAGTCTGTTCATATCTATCTATCTATCTATCTATCTATCCATCTAACAATATATATATATATATATATATATATATATATATATATATATATATATATATATATATATATATAGGGTTACCCCAAAAAACGGGAATTTTTGAAGCGTATTGCCAGACATGAGCAAGTGGCAACACTGCGAGACAGTGACATTGAGCAAGTAAACATTTCGCCATTTTAGTAACGAGAATGAAATTCACAGTATCCCAGCTGAGATGTTGCAGCAGTCAATGAGGAATCTCAACAGCAGATTTCAAGAATGCATTCGTACAGGAGGACGCCATCTACAGGACGTAATTTTAAAAAAATGAAAATTCCATCATTGTTTCTTAAATGGCATGTTTTAAGGTTTCAATTACTATGAATTTCAATATTTTTCTTCCATCACTTTTGATTTTATTGGATTGTTGAAAAGTTCCCGTTTTTTGGGGGTCACCATATATATATATATATATATATATATATATATATATATATATATATATATATATATATATACGTTAAGGGGTTTATAATTATATATTCCTTAATATGGGGAATAAAGACAATTTTGTAAATTTTATTTTCAGTTTCTCCAGCATCCATATTGGTTCCCTTTTATGGCAGCTAAGTGTGTGTCTACAATGTCTGTCATGATTATTGTCACGAACTCTTTCTGCCAATAACATTTCATCCATTTTCATTTTTAGTTTTTTCAAGGTCGGATGGGGTAATTTGACTTTTTTTAGTAAATCAAACAAAAACAAAATATAGTTATCAAAAAACTAGATCAATTGAGTTCAATCCTGGGTGTTTCATAATTTTGACCTTGTGACATATTTAAGCTACGCATAGTAAATCCCTATAGTTATAGAAACATGTATAAACGAAGAATTATTATCCAAATACACACACACATACGCATATATATATATATATATATATATATATATATATATATATATATATATATATATATATATATATATATATATCCAGGTATGTCTGAAAGTAACGGGACTGAGTGTGCCATTCGAGCTATGGGCGGAAGAGGGATAAGCGGATTGTGTTATCATCTAACATGATATCTTGGGAGTCAGTCAGTTATGTGCCATGCGTGATACACGCTTAGACGATCATGTATCTTTCGATACATGACTGACGAGGCAGATTTTTCCCGCACTAGGTTGTCATTTCTTTCTGTGTTAGACCAGTTGCCATCCAATGATATAGAAATCGGTCTGTCTTGCTATTTACCCATAGCTGGAGGGAGAAGAAGAGGATTCATACCTTCCCTATGGTATGAATCCGTAAGTGAATGTAATGGCTACGACTGGAATTCGAACTCGGCTCTCCAATTTCTCAATCCCAGCCGCTATCTATTACTCTACCGTGTCTCTTGGGAGAACGTAATAGTAATCTTATCTTTCTCAAGACATTTCATTTTTTTCACATGCTAGAGATGTGATAGGACAACAATGCACCTGCTCATAACGCCCTGAGCATCAGGCAGTTCCTGGCCGAGAAGAACATCGCCGTATTGGAACAATCTCCTCATTCGCCTGATCTTGCTCCGCATGACATTCTTCTTTTCCCCAAGCTTAAGGGGATCAGCAAGAGGACCCGTTTTGACGTCGTGGAGACCATTAAGAGTGCCATAATGATGGAGCTGAGGAGTATCACAGAAGAATCCTTCCAGCAATGCATAGGCGTGGCAGAGAAGGATGGAAAAATATGCATTAAACTCGAGGTGGGATTACATTGAGAGGAAACCATGTAGTTTGTTGTTTGTAATTGAAATAAGTTGTTTGTGACACCAGTCCCGTTATTTTTCAGATAGACCTCGTATATATATATATATATATATATATATATATATATATATATATATATATATATATATATATATATATATATATGCGCGTCCACCTATTTACAAACGTTCGAGCTTCTGGGATACAGACAAACCTATCTGTAAATTCAAATTATGATTATCGCGCCTCTTCGGAATCTAGAAATACGATTTCTCAGTCATCCTTAGGATATAAGTAGATAAATTCCTTTTCCTTTTAAGTCAACTTAATTATCTGTGTTTCTTAGGAATTTCATCTCCAGTCCATCTTTGAGTTAACTTAATCACCAGAGTTTTCAGAATTCCTGTCTCCAGCCCGCCTTTGAATTGGCAAACATAAAATTTTGTCAGTGATTTTAGATAAACATAGAAGAAACTGGCCAACCATTCTGCTTTTTGGGTAGTCTACTTTTCCGGAAGTGGACGGATAAGGGAGTGGGACATCAGCCAGTATCCATATAAACAGAGAGAGGCAGGAAGTCAACAGTGGGTCAGTGAGAGAAGGACTAAGAGTGAATGAGTAGGTGACCAGCAGCCAGGAAGTCACCTGTGAGCAGTGAGAGACCAGCAGTCGCCTGGACGGTCAGTGAATGTAAGGGTCCTCTTCTCGTGGCCGGAAGTTAGGGAATCAGTCGCCAACTTCTCGAGGCTGGAGGAAGAATAAACGACTAAGTGAGAAATCGTGTTGTTGCTATTTCCCAACTAGTGTCTTGAAAAGCATTTATCGTTATTCTTTGTTGAATTCGATCACGGCCAAGGAGACAAATCTGTGGACATAACGATAGGGTGTATATGCAGACGCAACCGACCTTAGGTATGCAATGAACGACGGGCGGAATACATCGTCACAGGAAGTTCAGTCGCCGTACAACAGATGGCGTCATTTTAGCTGCTCAATGTTTTCCTATAAACACAACGCAGCTGTTGTTTTTTTCTCTGTGGCGTCAAAATGTTATTCAGGACTATCTGTAAATTTCCCAAATACATATGTTGCAGGCATCAGTTGGTTCCACTCTGAATGACTGCTAAGAAAATCATCTCCCCGAATTATAAGCAAATCCTACAAATGCTAGGATTTCTACCTAACAAAGAACAATGGACAAATTCTCGGTTTCATTCGCCATTTTTTTTTGTTCTTTCTTGCCTTGAAGTTCGAATGTTATAAAGACTCCACTTGATCTTTTGCGCGTGAACTCTTTTTTTGGCAAACATGGACAAACATGTTTTCAATAAGACGCAGTGTCAAAAGGACGATTTTTCCCATTACACCGATTTTTTAACTACTTTCACTCTTCGGCAATGTTTATTGTTTTAAAAAGCGATGATTAAAATTGGATTAAACATACGATGAAAGTGAGTTTATACATTTTTTGGTTCTTAAGAATTTACAGCAAAAATATTAAACACTATTTATTAGATTGTTTATTTACAAGAATAATTTCATATTTACAACTTTCTAGTAAAAACTAATGCAATATTTATCATTTACCAATCGAGAGAAGGAGAGGAAGAGAGAGGGAGGGAGAGAAGGAGAAAAACGGAGAGAGAGGGGGAGATAGAGGGAGGAGAAAGAGGGATAGAGAGGGAGGGATAGAAGAAGAAAGAGACGGAGAGAGAGGGGGAAGGGAAACAAATATGAACATTTTTGTTCATAAATTTATAAACATGTAACGTGGTTGATGTTGGTGTTGTTAAAGTAAGTTACCCTGTGTTGCATGTATTAGTAATTGATAGAGGATTTCTTTTCTCTTTGTTTTATACTGAAAATGAAATGAATAAAACATACAACAATGACATACAACAATTTGACCTTGAGACACGTGTTGAAATTAATGACAACAATGTGTATTCTTCTTTTCGTGAATATTATTTACAATATTGGTTTTGTGTGTGTTAAAATGTTCTCAAAGTTATTATCTCTTTTGTTTTAAAAGTTTGTGCTTGTTTTTGCTTGTTTCAAGAATTTCGTGGTTAAGGGTACCTTTTGAAACCGTCAACTCAATTTTCACGGAGCGAAGAAGATACATCTGTCTTGTTTCTTTTTACTACTGCTACTCACGGACTTGTGGTAGAAGAGTCGTTTTTATAATTATAAACTTTCAGATTTTTAAAATGATGTAATATAATCATTACTGGTGGTAAGGTTGTTTTAGAATGACGAATTTTTTAAAAATCTTTATTTCTAGAATGATGAAATATCATTATCTTCATTTATCACTGATGGAAAGGTTGTTTTAGAATGATGAAATGTCACCATCATTCTGGATCATAAAAAACTGCTTTCGCTGGTTCCTAGGCCTCATGAATTTAAACGTCCTACGAGGCTGGCATCCCGTTCCCACCCTTTCACCGTTGAAACTGTTAGATGTAGACGTCTCTTCTACTCCAATAGCTTCATGTCTCGCACATCTCGCCTGTGGAACTCCCTTCCTTATTCCTGTTTCCCTGACAAATACAATCTCCAACTATTTAAGTGTAACGTCAATCGACATCTCCAGTTGCCTTGATCTATCCACTTCCCTTCTCCACATCCTTTCACCTTTCATTCCTATCTGCTCTCGCTCCAAATCTTCTGTAACCCCCTTGCCTTGATCGATCCACTATCTTTCTCCACATCCTCTCCTTTACCACTCCTATCTGCTCTTCCTCCAAACCTTCTGTAACCCCTTGCGTGTTAGTGGCCTCCAGCCTTGTTTGGGGTGATAAGCTTAAAAAAAAAAAAAAAAAATTATAAAATTCGAATCAATTGGCAATTAGTCGATGTTTTTACCAACCATTCAAATAAACGACCTAATAAATAAATAGTGGTTATTATTTTTGTTTTCAGTTCTCAAGAACAAAGAAAATGTATAAATTCACTTTCATCATACGTTTAGGTTTTATCTCTATCCTAATCATCGCTTTTTAAACAATAAATATCGCTGAAGAGTGAAGGTAGATAAAAAGCGGTATCCAGTGAAACACCATCCTTTTACACTCCGTCTTATTACGAGCACGTTTATCCATGGTGTGAGAGGCACGGTGGAGAAATGGATAGCGGCTCGGATTGAGGAATCGGAGTGTGGAGTTCGAATTCCAGTCGAATCCATTACATTCACTTACGTGCTAATACCCTTCGGAAAGGTATGAATCATATTCTTCTCCCAGCTATGGGTAAATAGCAGGACAGACCGGGTTCTGTAACCTTAGATGGCAGCTGGTCTACTGCAGAAAGAAATGGCAACCTACTGCGGGAAAAAATCTACCTCGTCAGTCATGTATCGAAAGATACATGATCGCGCAAGCGTGTATCACGCATGTCACATGACTGACATCCTTGCTTGCCCTCTATTCTTACATTGTGAACTTTTTGCCTCATTACTGTTGCTTTGACTTGCATATATATTGTTTGCTTAGCACTATTTTGGCCTGCTCTTTGTCTTACTTTTATTGAAGAATTTGTCAGTTCAGTTTAGTGAACATTTGTTAAATTTGTGAAAACTGTGAGATAGGTTACTTCTGTAGTCATTGTCTCTAATCGTTTGTTATGGTCTAGAATGACAATGATATTTCATCATTCTAAAAATAACCTTGCCATCAGTGATGATAGAAAAGAAGGATATTTCTTCATCATTATAAAAACGACCCTTCCACCACCAGAGAGTCAGTAGAGTAGAGAACAATAGAATAGGCTACGGTACCTGTAGCCGTAGCCAGTAGATAAGTAGACAAGTGGCAGTAGCAATACAGAAGCGCACGTCTAGCCAGCGCTCCGTGAATATCGAAAACAGACAATGCCAAACGCATTCCTCGCAATCGAAATTCTCGGAACCAAACCAAGTAAGAACTGGCTTTTAAATAAAAGAGACACTGAGAACATTTTTACACATACCATACCAACATTCTATAATTCACATCACAAAAAGAAAATACTAATTCTTGTTATTTATATCAACACGTGTCTCGAGTTTTATTGTTTATGTCATTGCTGTATTTTTTATTCATTTCGATTTCTGTCATTAAATACAAACCCCGTTACACGTTTCTCGCCTGATCATACATTCTTGACTCTCGACAACCAAATAAATTAAATAAAACGAAAACGGGAAACAATGTGTGATATTTGAAAAATGGCGTCTCCGTGTTTAATTTGGAAATTGAATAAATTGAATAATTTGATTAAATACAAATTGAAAGAAAACCTAATCGCCTTTTTCTTTGTCGAACATCTTCATTAACCACCTGAATTCCTGTAAAGAAAACAAAACCAAAAAACTATTTGCGACAATATGTATTTTTTTTAAAAATTAGCTTGTATGTACAGATTTCAGAGTCCTGGAAAAATATGTATATCAGACTCTGATTGATTCTTTTTCTACGGCTTACGCAGGTGATTTAAAGCCAGAAAAATATTTTTAGATTGTAAGATTTTTGGGGGTGGGAGGGTGCTGATAATAATAATAATAATAATTTAGTGATACAAGCTTTACTAATTAACCCATATCTGGGAAGATATGGGTGAATTCATATCTAATCAGAATTTAATAAACAAACAAGAAATTATAATGTCTATCTAAAGTGGGGGAATCAATTCTACATCACAATCAATCAATCAATCAATATATATATATATATATATATATATATATATATATATATATATATATATATATGAAATGATCCCTCACTTTGTGGCCACGGTAGTTTCTATAGATCTACGTTCCAGAGAATGTAAATAAATCATGGGGGAAGAATAAATAGGCATGGGGCTCTCATGCAGTTGAGAGGTTCAGTGTAGTAAGCACCGGCTTTGTCGATTATTACAGTTGATGATTTAGGTAGAAAAAAGTAAAAAGAAAAAGAAAAAAGCGAAAAAAAAAAGGCTGCTGAAACTCTTTTGGGGCTCCAACCTCGTCGGGCTTTCCTGCGCAGCACGCATCGCATCGGCCATCCAGATGCACGATGTATATTATTAGTTGATGACTGACAATGTAACGTCAGTTTAAAAATAATTTTTAAAATGGCGGATGGCCATAAAACATACATATGCATACACACATTTTGACTGAGTTTGAAATAAAACATTAGAGCAATACATTACTCCCTCATTCATTCTAGACAACATCCGCCCTGGCCAGAACAACGAAGTCATAACATTGAAGATAAAAAAAAAATATACTAAAAAAAATTTTATTGAAGTTTTCAGAAATAATTCCGTAATAAACAGAATTAATTAATTAATTAAAAACACGATTCTTTTGTGGTATATGAATATCCTACAAACGAATAGTGTAAAATGACACCTTTCATAATATGTATATATATATCGTAAGTTTCAGTCAAGTGCGAAACGAAATTACATATTCAAACCCCACCCATTGGAAAACGCCATGGGGCTTTATTCCAAAACAATAGTATGAAGCATAAAATTGATTTAATCTGAAAAACCAGTTTTTTCTAAAATTGTCCTTTCTCTAAAATGATCATAGACGCAAACTTGCTATGAGACTTTCTTCTGTAGAAAAGACACTAATATCAGTTACAACATTAATTCAGTTAGAAAAAATATATACATCATCTAAATTTGTCCTTTCTCTAAAACAATCAAACACCCGAACGCTCGCTATGAGCCTTTCTTCTTTGTTAGAGACACTGGTATCCGCCATAACATTAATTCAATCTGACAAATACAGAATATTCGTCTGAACTGACGATGACTTTTACAGCCGTAAGATTAATTTCGTCTGGAAAAATTAGTTTAATAGTAAATATCATGTTCTACCAAAGCTTTTTGTATCGACTGCGTGGAATGAGAACATTGTTCAGCGAAATGAATCGGTTTGACAAGTTAGACTTGATGTTTTCTTCTGCGTTAAAGATGAAAGAGTCGACCATTAGCCCGCCTGCCCGCCTTGCCCGCCTGCTACTGCTGCTGCTTTTCTTAATAGCTACTCTTTTTGATCCTTACCGTATGTTGGTTGTAATCCCTTCACCCAGTGGTAAAGCCAGAGTGTGTGAACGTGAGAGATACAGCGAAAGAGAAAGCCATTTATAGAAACACATACAAAGCTTGGCTTGCTGACTGACGCTTCTCTCATCTTTCCTTCGTGAAATGCAAGAAGCAGCCGACATTTTTTTTTATCAACTTCTGCCTTATTAGTGAGGAAAATGAGTTCAGATGGAAAAGTACCATTCGCAATGGGTTTTGAAGATGAAAACCAGATATTTGAAATCCTTTGAGCTTGTTTCTTCATCTACCTAAGAACATTATTCAATATTCTATAGATTGCATACATTTCTTTCCCTCTCTCCGTCACCGGCTCTCGTACGACCATCGTAGTTAAGCAACGTCGAGTCTGGTCACTTAGATGGGTGACCGCTTGGGAATACTAGGTGCTGTAACTGTGGTTGAACGGTTGGAATTGGAAAATCGGAGAGTCGAGTTCTAATTCCAGTCAGGTTCGTGAAAATACCCTTAGGAAAGTTATGAGACCATCTCTTCTTCCTCCACAGCTATGGGTTAATTAGTTGGATGAATCAGTAAATCATTATTATCTCCAAAGCATTCTTACAATCTACAAATATTTTCTAGCTTTAAATAACCTGCAAAAGGTTGATAAGCCGTAAAAAAACAAATCAATCAATAAAATCTCTCTCCCCGTCTGTCACACACAAAGTGTTTGGACTTGTGCTGTAGCTCTTAATGATAACGAAAGAATTGGTGTTTGCTTTTATAGTGTTAAGTTTTGTGCACTTGTAGTGTAGTGGTTAGCAAGCTTGTCTCCCTGAATCAATTCCAATCCTCATTGGGTGTCTCATGCTCTAGGCCCTGTGCTACATTTAAGCTACGCTCAGTAAATCATGATAGTGTTAAGGTTGTTTGCTAAAATCAATTCTTTATTCCGTTTAGAATCTGGTTGGATAAACTTGTCTCTAATTTTAAAAGCAGACGACAATGCCCGAAAAACAATGATGACTGAATCCTTAGTAATCATGGCAGATTTAGAAAGTAAAAAAAAAATTAATAATGTAGACACAGACATCAACACTGTATGATGACTGATAGTTTCACACCTAAATCAATATTCAAACCATATGTTACCATATGTTACTTAATCGAAACTCAAAATACGTCACGAGGGACTCGTGAAATGTGGCCGGACAGGGAAAGCAGTTTATCCATTTCTTTTATTAGAGGTAAATGTTTAGAATATATATAGTCCTGTACTTGAGTTTGTTCATTGTTATTTTAATTTTAATACTAGCATAAAAGCAGCCCTATCGGGCGGCATTTAAGCTAGCTCCTGCGAAGGGCACTTTATTGGCTTTGCCTATTTTCAGCATTGGAAGTTCTCCTGTCTGCCGTCTGATCTGGGTTCTCATTTGTACTGGACTTTCTTTTCCTCGCTGCAGCCTTGGCTCTTTTGATTGCAATCTGGTCCTCTGTTGGTAGAGATTTCTTTTTGTGCGACATATTGCTGCCGTATGCGATAGGCAACAATAAACTACAGAAGAACTCAAAATTGATCGCTGCATTTAAGTATTGCATTAATATTTAAGCTTACCTTTTAAAAGTTCAACGATAATTCTTCTGCCGCCACTTAATTTAAAGACAGTTTGATGTGCATACGTCCTTACTTTCCGTACAAACAATTATTTTTATTTCATGGGTGACTTTTGATGGATTTCGCAATTAATTTCAATTATTACCAGATTTATTTCCAAGTTATAAATATTTTTATCGTACAAAAAATTTCGTCACAAAAAATCACGTAAAAAATCGCAGTAATCAAAACTTAGGAATCCAAAATTTCTGTAACATGAGCTATTGAAAGTTACAGAATTGTGTCCCTTTAATTGAAAAAGTCTGATACAGTGACACACTGACATTCGTATTTATTATATAGAAGGAAGATACACAGGTAATGTAGCGGTTAACACCGTATATATTAATATAGATCTAATACACGCTGTTTTTGTAATCCCCTTTCGTCTCAGTGGCTTTATTGCCTTGCCTTGATTAAAGATTAAAAAAATAAATATTTAGCCTTGTTTTAATTTTAATTTTTGAATAATTAATCAGGGAAAGGCAATAAAGCAACTAAATCTCATCGTTTTACTGTTGAACTAGCTAAATGCAACCGTAAGTTCATTTCTAATAGTTTTGTTTTCTCGCACTTCCCACCCGTGGAACTCCTTTCCGATTTCTTGCATCCCTGATAACTACAATCTTCAATGTTTAAATGCAACGTCATTGTCATTTTCTGTCTTCCTGAACACTGTTTCTTTATTGTCCTTTTCCTCACTTCTTATCCCCTTTCACTACCTGTAACCCCTTGCGTCTTAGTGACATCATCGCCTTGCTTGGGAGAAATGAGTAATATAAGACAATTGGGAATACTTTTATCTTGACGTCATTAGAAAAAAACATGTCAAGATAAAAAATGTACTAATTGATATATACCATTTTGACGAATTCTCATCCAACTTTACTCTCCCTCCGTTCCTCTCTCTGTCCTCACCCCTCTCCCCTCAATCCCCTCCCTCTACACTTCTTTCAAACAGACCCCCCCCCGGTATGGAACGAAATACAACAAAATAAGTTATAAGTCGACATACAAAAACGCTAAATTTACAGGGGTGCTTAACTTCAAATTTGTAAATTAAGAGTTTCTGGCGTTCGATAAAATGACATGGTGGCAAGTACAAAAAAGCGGTAAGTTCAGAAAGACGTGAGACAACAGGTGAAAACTGGTGACGACTGGTGACAGATGTGACTGAAAAATTCAAGAATTTCTACTCATTTTGTCAATTCCTACGTCGGATTTTCTTCTTTGAAAAGTACGATAACTTGATGCTCAAAATCAGTGAGTTGTTTCGCCATACGAGAAGGGCAGAACGAAAGACGAAAGTTGTCTGTAAATAACCTTTAAATAACGAGTCACAAGATCGAGCAACAATTAATCAATCATAAAAGAACCAATCAGAGTTAAGTAATTACGCGAGAGTCGAATGATTTCTCAAGGTCACGAATATTCAAGAAATTTATTCAAGGTTATTCAAGGTCAATTATTCCTAGGAGGTAAAACAGTGATAACAATTTTGGCGCTTTTTACTGGGCAACCTGTAGATGCATATGTTAACGGACCTCCTTCTGATTCCTTGTTTTTTTTTTGCATTGCTATTGCTTTTAAGTGATATATTGAAAGTGCACTAATTTCTGAGTCTTTCCACGGTAAATTTACGTCCCTATTCATATAGCATATCTCCTTTCCTAATGAAAGTTTTTCCAAGGGATGATATTTAGCTTTTGGAATTCAAAGTTCCTTCTCTTCTACTCTCTGCCACCGTAAGGCACGAGAGTCGAGTCTGCCTCGATAGTGGTGATGTGGGGAAGAATTGGATTCAAGCCTTTCCCAAGGGTACTTGTGCAAAAGTGAAGGCAACGAACTCGGCTGGGATTCGAACACGTAACGTAATTTTTCTTTTTGCGTCAATGGCCGTTACACGAAGCGAATGTCCATTTTAATGAGCCTAAAATCAAGAAACACAGACCTTACGCGTAAAAATACTTTGGGATTGCGGCCGCATCACGTTGAAGCACCGGTTCCCGAAGTTAAGCAACATCGGGCCTGGTCAGTACCTAGATGGGTGACCGCTTGGGAATACCAACTGCTGACGGTGTAATGAATGACGGCTCGGAATTCTTAATCGGAGAACCGAGTTCTAATTCCATTTATATACACTTGGGCGCAAGTACCTTTTGGAAAGTTATGTATCCACCTCTTCTCCTCCCAGCTATGGGTTAATTAGTAAGATTTGTATCACTAAAACTATTATTATCTAAAATAATAATAATAATAAAATTGCGTACAAAATATTTAGATTTCAGCATTAAATGGCCCACAGAGGTGTTGATATGACGCTAAACAAAACCAATCAAACCGAAATATTTAAATTTCGGCACTAAATGGCCCATAGAGGTGTTGATGTGCCGCTAAACAAAAACAACCAAACCAAACCGAACAACAAAAAAAAAACTGTTGTAAAAATCTAGATGAATTAAAGTTTTAAATTTCACCACAATTACTGGAATTATTTTTCCTATATTAATTATAACCTAATTATCAACTCAACCATCACTCGCCTTAATCGACGCCTTCATCTTAAAGATATAGCGATTTTCCAAGCGAAGTTTAGATGTGGCACAAGGCCGAAAGTAGGGGCCACCCAGTGAGGATCGAACTCACTACTCAGTCATAATTGTTGACGAGCTTGCTAACCATTACACCGCCTCGAGGCGCCCCATCTCAAAGATATATTTGTAGAGAAGAAACTTGCTTTACGTTTTTAAAGCGAAATCAGTGTTGAACAGTCTGAAGTGTATAAAATCATCCATCTGGTGCCCACTTGAATAGACTACTCACGGAATATTTTTTTCAGTCGTCAGACAAAGGTGAAGAGTTGGCCATAACTTTGTTCGCTGCTGCTGCTGCTGTTTGTTGCTTGTTGCTGGCATCTCATGTTTCTGTTTCTTGGCGAACATTTTCTGGAATCTATGCCCCGTCTATGTTTTCTTAGCGAGAGAAGTGAAGCCATTTATAGAAACTTTCAGAAGCTATTTCTTGCATCTAATGATTCTGTTTCGTCTTCTAGGATTTCATCAAGGGCAAGGAAAACGGTATGAAACGTGCTGCTTTTATTCGAAAGGTCCTCTCCTTCTCTTACGATGACTTGATACCTCAACGAACGAGCACTTGTGGGAGAATGAAAATAAACTCGTAAATAAAATAATAAATAAAATAATAATGAAAAAATAAAGAATTTCATTTTCCCAGAATGCCAAAGGAAACCAAAGTGGCTTTCTGGACACGTATGAATTTTATGACCCCCCCCCACTTCCAGAAAGGACATGATCGGTCTTTTTCCGACCATTAAATTCGGCCACCCTCACTCAACGTCAGGCTGACTTGAGGTCGACCATTCCCTATACATCCGCATCTTGTCGATAAACATTGACCATTCATTGTTTAATCAAATCTTTGTTTTGTTTATTGCGGTCCAACGGCATTCAACTTCCTGAAAAGACATGAGCGGTCTCCTCTCTCTTCCCGACTATTAAGTTCAGTCGTGTTTAGTAGCCGCCCCAGCGAAAGGGAGATTCGGCCACCGTCAGGCTGGCTATTTTCTATACTTTCGCATCTTGTATCTTGCGTCGATAAACATTGGCCAGTCATTTTCTAATCAAATCTTCGTTTTGTTTATTGCGGTCCACCAACATTCACCCCCTCTGTTAGCGACACGAAGTCAACTACCAACCCTCTACAGATGTGCTGGTTGTATGACGGATATCGGCGCTGAAAGTTAACTCGGCGAGGCGAATTCAAATCTCAGCCTAGTCTGTTGCGTTCACTTACACTCAAATATCTTTAGTAAAGACATAATTATCTTTACTCATCCAGATTTTTTTTTTACTAATTTTCATCCGATACAAGGAAATTCCTACCAATTCTAGAAAAGGCGATAACAGTGAGCCCGAGAAAACTATTTTCCTGAAAAACTGTTTTAAGAAAAAAAACAAAGATTTTATAAAATTCAACTGAATGTTCCGTCAATGAATGCCAAATGTTTCCTTGGAGGGAAACGGTTATTCTTACTATTACTATTACGTCACTCTATAGGACTTAAAAAAGACAATCCTTCATCAGATCTTATAGACTGGCGCTACAGAATCACAAAGATGTTTATCAAATAACAGAAACTACATCACTTGAAGACTTTCAGTATAGGTAACTATTAAAATGGATAGCAATTTTTTTAAAAATTGGACGATAATGTAAAAAATGCAAAATATTACTCGAAAGCGAGCGAGAACATATATAAAAAGGACAATAAAAGAACAGATGCCAGGAAGACAGATGTCGACGTTGCATTTAAATTTTTGAAGATTGTAGGTGGCAGGGAAGAAAGTTCCACGGGCAAGAAGTGCGAAAAAAAAAAGAAGAAACTATTAGAATAGACCTTACGGTTGCGTCTTTTTTTAAAAAAATCATTTCACCCCAAGTAAGGCGAGAGTGCCTAATTCAATGATGAGAACTTCTTGCAAATCTAGTAGCACTTTTAAATTCATACGATCGCGGTACCAAGCTCATTAAAACAATATTGCATTGTGGATGTTAGTAATACAGCATTTCCTCTTTTCTCAATGTCCTAGTTTCACAGGCCGAAATTGCTATGACAAAGATCAGAGCCCCTAATAAAAACTTTGTTTTCATGTAGTACGGAATGTTGTTTTTTTTCTGTCCCAGATCTTTTGCCCCGTTGGGTGTAGCGACGACAACTGATGCTGGTCAAAAGGGAGTTTTCAACCTTTTCAGCTGCTTTACCACCTGCCATAAATGTTATAATTTTCATTTGTCATAATCTTTGACATGTCCTTCAGTTTATTCCCAGTTTCTATTTCTTGCAAAAGCATCTTCAAGTTCTTTTGCATTTATTTGCCAAACTTATAGTAAAAGCGATGAAATGCCATCGCCTGTTGATATTGGCTGTCGCAATTATTTTTTCTCACTCAAAATTTAATCAGCTGTCAGGAGCCGGAAGTGCGGTGAATATTCAATTCAAGGTGCTTGTCTACACAGCGAAAGCTTCCGGTTGTTTCGTAATTAGTTGTATAGTAAGTGCCACGGCTAATTCATTTTCAGCCCTCATTCGGTGTATACTCTGTGAGAAAAAGAAAAAGAAGAAAACCGGCGACAGAAAAAACATTCTAATTTTGCTTGTCCCTGCGCCAGTTAGTAAGTCAGTTACCGCGTGCCCAGCCATTGCCTCATATAAATAACGGACCGTTTCGTTTAGATCGCGAGGAAAGGTGGAAGGAAAAAGATATATCAGAAACGCTGTTTGGTGGCGGCATAGTGAAGTGATGGATAGCGGTACGAATTAAGGAATCGGAGATCCGAGTTCGAATTCCAGTCGAGTTCATTGCATTCACTTACGTGCTAATACCCTTGCGTAGGGTGTGAATCCATCTTTTCTCCCACTAGCAGGACAGACTGGGTTATATAGCGTATTGACTAATCTAAGAGAAGGGAAAATCTGAATTCAAACCACTGGAGAGGGTTGGCCTCCGTCAAGATCACCCCCAAGTCGCCACTGCTACTGCAGCAGCAGCACGCGTCGTGCCCCTACAACCCTGATGGGTTACGGGTCTCATGATCGTGAATAAACGAAGGCATCCATAATAAGAAGAAAGAAGGGGAAATAGAGGAGCCTATAACGATCTCTCATGTATTTAACTAACGTCTGCTTCTTGTTAATTTCAAACCTTTTTATTTGTACCCTCTTACTTCTTTAAATAACGACCTGCATTCATGCTTATGATTGTTATTGCAATATTTTGTAAAAATTGTTAAGATCAAATAACAATGCAATAGGAGAATTTCCAAAGGATATTTTATAGCTTTGGTTTATTTTGTTTTACGGTATATCAACCTATTTAATGTCGACAAAATTTTAAAGATAGGTTCGTATGAAGAGAATATTTATTTATATTTATATAATATTTATTTTTTCTTAAAAAATTTATTGCTGGTATTTTTACTATAAAATTACATTTTTATAGTTGCACAGTGTTTTGAGCCCAGTTTTGGGGTTCACTACTTGTCCATAGTTGCAACTCTGATAGGTGCTACCACCCCAGGTCATGGTGACCCTGGGAACAATAGCAATTAAGAGGAGGTTCCACGCTCTTGAAAACCTCCCGATCAGAGGCTTTGCTGCCGGATGTAGTTTATCGTCATACCCAGGACGGTATATTTTATAGTCTTAGAACTTGCAAGGAGATTATACAATTATTAAGTTAAGAATTATGATTTACAAGAAAATCCAAATAGGACAACCCTGAAATATTCACTGGTTCCACTAGAACATATTATTCTGTCGAGGGGGGTGTTAGGATATCGTATCTTTCGGAATATAAGACGCACCAGACCAGATATGGCACCAGTATTCTATGCACAGACGAATGGTAGATTTGTAAGTGTGCAAGATGGACTCTGACGAGAAAAACCTTCTGGCACGACACAGTGACCCAACTTTTCTTGCAGTAGATGCAGCTATTGATTCAATGGAGTTGATCCACTTCAAGTCAGCTGAAAACGTGAGGCCAAGCAGGAGCAGAGAGACGCTCTCAAGGAATCGAGATTCAGGCATGCTGATGGCGGGCAGGGACATTTCTCTATGCTTGTTAAATGAGAGCAGTTTAGTTTTTCATTGGATAAAGTAGTGTCAGCCATTATTATTAATTTTTTTCTCTTGTATTTCTTGATTATACACCATTCAGACTAATATCCTTATCCTCATTAAAATCATCACAACATTTCAGCAATTATACTCCGCAACCTTCTCCAGTTGTCTGCTGTATTTGGTAAATTCTTTGAGGAGTTTATGTGAGTCTAGCATAGGCACCGATTCTTTCAGTTGCTTTATCATCCAGTGTTATTGTTGCTATCTATTATCCTGATTTTCATTCCATAGAGAGGGGAGGGTGACCCCATTTTTCCTTTCACACCATTATTTTGAAGAGAATGTTTTGGAAAAAATAAATCTGCAGAAAGATTTGTATGGAACAAAAATAACATCTGATACTTTCAAAATTAGTAGACATCGTTGTAAACACAAGAGAGTTTAAAAACAGCACAAAAAGAATTATTTACGGTCTGGGTTAGAATTTAGTTTGGTTAAAAATTAACAAAATCCTCGGTGCTTTCATTATCACTTGGAAAGGAATCATACATTTTATCATTGGATAGTAAACGAGAATGTCATCCTCATTGTTTTAAAACTCTAGAAAGCAATCGGACATTTCATCTCTAAGGTACTTGACAGGATTTGACATGCTGCGCTTCTTCACAAGTTGAAAGATTACAGTATTTCTGGGTGAATTTTTGATTTGATTTAATCTTATCAAATCGCAAAATGGAAATCTTCTAGAATGGCCACTCTTCTAGATCTTTTTACATTAATGCAGTTGTCCCTCTATCCTATGGCCTGCTTTGTTCCTAATTTCATCAACAACAATCTCTGTGCTGATGACAACTATTTCTCCGTGTCTTAATGTAAGTCTGACAAGTTGAACAAGGTTACATTTTCAGGTGATCTAAAAAAATAGCCTTCAGTCTGTTATTAACTGGACAAGAAATGTCTTGTAAATTTTAACGCCCCCAAAACAAAACTGCTATCTTATAATCATTATAGAGAACATTTATCTTCTATCAGTATGGCTGATGCTAACCTCCAGGAAAGTAACTTATTGCACCTTCTCTGTCTACTATTTCCCCCTGATACGAAGGGGAACAATTATATTGAATGAACTGCTTAGTCTACTGCTAAGAAAGTTAGTTCATTGGCTGTACTTTACAATTTTGTTCACATTAGAATCTATCTTGCAGTTTTAGAAGTCTATTATTCAGCCATGAATTGATGACTGCTTCCACACCTCGTCTAGTGATTCGGTTTTATATTTGGAGATTCTTCATAAAATCCCGAATGTGTGGAAATTATTGGTTAGATTCATAAGCCAAATCAGAGCGGAAGTAAAAGGCCGTAGAATGGATCTGTCAAAAGTTTAAATAAGAAAGCAATTAGTATGTCCTTTCACGATGTAGCTGAATTATTGAACCCCCACCACATTTCTTTTTTATCTGTCAATCACTATGTCTTCTTAGAAATGACAGTGGAGTGGTTAGCTTCTTAAGAAGGATAGTGGAGTAGTCACCGTCTAGGGAAAAATATTGTAGTTAATTTCCAAGGAAGGATAGTGGAGTGGTTAGCTTCTTGGGAAGGATAGGGAAGTAGTCGTCTTCTCTCTAGTTTTGTATTTCAGTTTTTTCGTTTTTTTTTTAGACTAGTTTCCACCGAAGGCTAGAGAGTTGCAGTCTACCCTACTATTTAATTTCTAGCTGGAAGAAGGAAGTAAAAACATATTCTTGCCTTTCCCAAGAGCATTTGGGCAAAAGTAAACGCAACACACTAGGCCGGGAATTGAACTCGTCCCGCTGGCTTCCTCGTTGATAACCATTACATTATTCATGTTTTGTTAAGAATAAATGATTAAAAAAAATTTCCTATTTCCATTTTGTTGTTGTTTTAATGGCCACATTTCTGCCCTTCTTCGACTTGTAAATATGGTACGTACATCTTGCAGGAAAGTATAAAATGGTTGCCAGAATGGTAAATATATGAAGACTTAACCATACCATCTTTATCCCCACCATTAGCCATAAATACCACGTCACACCCACCAACATAAAAAAAGCTTGAGATGAATATGAAGATGATGTGTCAAGTGAGAGGAGAAAAGAAGAGAAAGAAGAAGAAGAGAGAGAAGAGGGGAGGAGAAGAGAAAAATGAGGAGAGAGAGAGAGATTAAGAAAATGATGACAGCGAGAAAGAACGCAAGGGAACAAAAGACAAGAAGAAAAAAAGAAAGAAAAAAGATGCATGGTGTTGAGGAAGACGGAGAATACGTAAAGGTTGAAGAAATGAGAAAAAAGAAAGAATAAAACGGAGAAAGAAAGAAAAAAGTAAATAGGAGGAGGAAGAGGAGAGGGGGAGAAGGTGAAGAAGAAAGCAAAGCAAACAGAAGAGGAAGATAGAGAAAGAATATGTAGGAATGGAGCAAGAAAAAAGAGCAAAGAGGAAAATGGAACTATAGAAAGGAAAAAGGAAAGAGAAAGAGAGAATGGAAGAAGGAGAAGAAAAAGAAAAACTAAGTTTGTAAGAAAAGCAAGAAGGAGAAAATTATGAAAGAGAAGAGGAATTCTTAAGGAATAAAATAGGTAAGAGAAGGAGAAAGAGAAGAAAAAGAGGAGAAAAATGCAAGAAGAAGAAGGAGGAGGAGGAGTAAAGATATAAAAAACGAAAGGAGAAAAATATGAAAGAGAAGAGGAATTCTTAAGGAAGAAAAACGTAAGGGGAGGAGAGCGAAAAAGAAAAGAACAAAGAAGCACGGAGAGAAACATAGGAGAAGAAAAAGATAACGTAAAAGTAAGGCTGCAAGAAAGGCAAGAAGAAAAATAAGAAAGAGAAGGAGGAGGGGGAGGAAGAAAAAGGTAAGAGGAGAAAGGAAAGAAGAGGAGAAAGTAGAAGAGAAGAAAAAAAGAGGTAAGAGAAGGAGAAAGAAAAGAAAACGAGGAGAAGAAGAAGAAGAAGAAGAAGAAGAAGAAGAAGAAGAAGAAGAAGAAGAAGAAGAAGAAGAAGAAGAAAAATTAATGGTGTAATAAAAGCAAAGAAAAATATGAAACAAAAAGCCATTGTTAAGGAAGAAAATGAAAAAGAAGAAGAAGAAGAAGAAGAAGAAGAAGAAGAAGAAGAAGAAGAAGAAGAAGAAGAAGAAGAAGAAGAAGAAGAAGAAAAATTAATGGTGTAATAAAAGCAGAGAAAAATATGAAGCAAAAAGCCATTGTTAAGGAAGAAAATGAAAAAGAAGAGAAAATGGGAGGAGAAGAAGAAGAAGAAGAGGAGTAACGAAAGGCGGAAAAGAAGGGAGGAAAAGAAGGGAGGAAAAGAAGGGAGGAAAAGAAGGGAGGAAAGAGTATACTTAGAAGAGTAGGAAAGCAAAAAGAAAAAAGAAAAAAGGTAAAAAGGACAAAGATAAGGATAAAGTTTTAGAAGAGAAGAAGAAAAGACGGAAAAAGAATAGAAGAACGGAGAGAGGCGGAGAAATAAGAGGAGAAGGAAGTTTACAAAAAAAAAAAGCTGTTATCTTGAGTTTTCTTTGTCCCTCTTGTCTAGAAAGTTTAATCTCGTTTGGAGAGCCACTTTAACGGACGCAGCTGGAAAACCGAACAGCCATGTTTCTTCATGAATTGGATTTACTTGCTAAGTAAAAATGAAAAAAAAACAACAAAAAACAACCTTGTTTTAGTATAAATATGTCCTTGGCAAAACAAGTGCTTGTTTCAAATCAGGTCATCCACAAGAGACGCAGCTGACATCTAAAACTATGAAAAGTTGAAATAATAAACTATCCACTTGGCTTATTTAACATTTGTACGCTTTCCAACCCAGGTTAAAAAACAGAATTCTGTATACTGAGTTACAGAGATGGCAAGGACCTCTACACTTGAAAACATGCCACAAGGCGAAGTTGCTTACAATCATTTGCTCCTTGTGCCAGAAAAACGGACATATTAAAATCAAACGATAATATATATAGACACTGTATATATTAAGTCCTTCCAACCTTCTTTCTGACCTTTAAATGGGAATCCGAATGCGCCTTCCTCGGTAGAGAAATCGTCTTTGTTATAGGACCGGGAAAACGTATTGTTTTTTTAAAAATTAATACACAGTCCAATCAAGATAAACTGTTAATAAATGTGATTGTTGCAAGGGAAAAGGGAAGGGAAGTGAACCATCTTATTGTCTAGGAAGAAATCGCAACATATGTTTTTTGTTTATAAATTGGAGCGAGAGAGTCATTCCAATCAGTTGAAAGCAACAGAAGAAGAGGCGAATATTGTGAGGATATGTAGGATAAATATTGGTTGACCCTAGGCGTGAAGAGGTTAAGATTGTAGAGGTCGAGGAAGCATCCTCTCGGGATTTTTCTCCACGAATTTCTAACAAATGCTCTGCTATCGCCGACCCAGAAATATTTTAATGATGACAGGTGCGGAACAAGAGACGTGAAACTTTCATACTTAACATAAAATTTTATTTAACTTCTGGCTTCGTCAATTATTGTCGGTCAGTGTGAGTGGCGGCCTCGTACGACTCCCTCAACGGAACGTTGTCCTAACATTCTTCGCCTGCAAATGTATGAGAGATTTCCCAACATCTTACTGGGACGTCTTTTTTCTTGTATATAACTGTATGTATCACAAATCTTTTCCACACTTGCAAAACCGGATGCAGGTGTTAGGTTACATACATCTGCATTCGGTGGCCACGACCGACCCTCAGGTCAATCGTACATTTATCTTCTTTGATAATCTGGTGTGAAATTGAGTCAGATGTGATCGACACATTTATTTAATATCTGTCTATATCTCTGATATGAGGTATTATGATTACTTGCATTATTTACATTATTCGGACTTTTATTCTCATCTTCATTGCCATATGATTACAGGTAATTGTAATTTCGAAGGACATATGGTCCAGGGGATAAAGACATTGGTTAGATACAGTAACTAGACCCAAAGAGTTGTGAGTTCAATACCAGGCCACAGCAGTGGTGAACCAAAACATGGAAAGTTGAGTTAAAGGGAAAGAACTGAGATACCCGGAAGAGGCACGACACGTGGAACTAGAACAATCTACCCCGGTGGACGAAATAAAGGGTTCGGTTCGAAATTCTAATCACCTGAAGAAGCGTTGTGAATATGGCAATGAAGATGAGGATAACAGCCAGAATAATGTAAATAATGCAAGTAATCATAATACCTCATCCCAAAGATCAAATCACCTGAAGAAGACCGGAGCGTACAAGGGCCGAAACGTTGTGAATATGGCAATGAAGATGAGCCTTACAGTCCGAATAATGTAAATAATGCAAATACATCTATTTAAATTATCGAAATTTTCTCTCCTTACATGCATATGTTGATCAATTCTTAATTCCAATCTTTAATCCGTTCTATATATACAGACAGCATCACACTGATATTCAAAATCGTAAATAACAGAATTAATATGTGGAGGAGGGGCAGAACAGATTTTCGGATCGATACTAACATTGCTTGGGCAGAGTAAGGATAAGACGTGGATAAGATGTGGATTAGCAAACGAGTAAATAAGACGCTTAGAAACAGGCCCGCGCGTACTAAACCCGAACTCCATGACCAGATGTGGGCCTGATTGGGGCCCCCGGGCAGTGCTTTGTGACCCTCGCTATCTTATCAACATTTTCTTCGTACATTTATATACGTTATAAATTAAACTAAGCTAAAAATGACTATTAAAGGGTGAAACATTTTCGCGGACTGTGACGTCACTCTGGGGTCTTTTTTTGTTCTTGTCCAAATCTGTGAATTTGTTTTCCTCATGTTAAGTTTCGAGAAAACACTAGATAAAATCCACTATTTTCATCCCTAATGTTGAATGGGTTAAGATTACTCAAGTTGATGTTAAAAATCCCCATAAAACTTGATTTAAGATGGAATAATCTATTATGACAGGTCTCTAATTTGTATTTAGATACATTGGATTTATTGTCAATTCTTTTTAGTTGAATTGTTCACCTATATTGCATACGATCCATTATTAGTAGATAATTAAGTTGCAATAAAATTTGTATTTTATTATATGAATACTACCTTATGACAACTAAGATGTTGTAGAATTGGGGTCATGTATCATAGATTTGGGGCTCTCGTATCATAGATTCAGTGGGTTTCCATGAGACCCTTGCATCGGCCCTGGACCAGTGTCCCTCTTTATAGGCGAAACCACTGTTTGATCTGGAATGCTTTACTGCTCAGTCATGAAGAACGTCAAAGTTAAACAAAGCCGAGTTTTCTCTTTTTAAACAAAGCACATCATTTTCACACCGATTATTTTTCTCGAAAGCCCCTATCTGCTCAGTCTTGTAACCGAAAATTAAATGTTCTCGACTTTTCAACATGAAAACTCTCAAGTTGATGTTAAAAATTGCCGCCAAATATTGTTGATTTATTTAAGATGGAATGATCTATTATGACATGTCTCTAATTTGTATTTAACGTAATTTCTCGAAAATAATACGCATTTTTTTTTACTGTAACTTAGGGTTGCGTATTATAAATAGGTTTAAAGAAAAATATTTTTTTTCGTTATTGATTTCTAATAATAAATACGTACTTGTTCTAAAATAAGTAAGATATTATCCCAATTTTCATTTTAAATCCAACAATAATAATTGTAACATTTTTTTGTCAATACATTTATGTTTATCAGTAAACGCCATTTTTTATTTGGTGAAAAAATAAAAAATCTATAAAATGCCAATTTTGAAGAAAAGAGGATATCAAGTTAATAATTTATTGAAATTTTAATTTTCATCATCATCATCATCATCATCATCATCATCATCATCATCATCATCATCATCATCATCACCACTTTCTATTATAGAATCAAGATCTAAATTGTCATTAAACAAATTTTCATTCACTCGCACGTTTTGGCGACATTTTGGCGGTAAAATAAAATGTTATATTTATCGGGAAAACCGCCTCGTAATTTTCAACATTATTTTAGCCACTTAGTTTCGATTTTATTCTTAATGTCAAGGTCGATAAAATGTCTTCGTAATTATTATTTTTTTTTTTTACAAAATTTATAGATGCGTATTATACATAGGGATAGATATATTTCTTAATTTTAGGATCATTTGTTGGGGTGCGTATTATTTATGGGTGCGTATTATTTTCGAGAAATTACGGTAGTTACATTATATTTATTTTCAATTTTTCTCGTTGAATTGTTCACCTACATTTCACACGATCCATTATTGTAGATAATTAGGTTACAATAAAATTTGTATTTTATTATATGAATACTACTTTATGAAAAGTGAGATGTAATATCATAGATTCGGAGGATGTCATAGATTTGGGGGAGGGGGGGGGGCTACGAGATCCTTTCATCGACCCTGCGTGGAATAACGTTTATGGCTCGGGCCTCGGAGGCCTGGCCGTTGATAGTGAAAAGACAAATGCTGCTAAAAGTTATAAAGAATGGGAAGTTGTGTTGAGCCGTGAAGACTGCAAATAAAAGGAGGAAAAAAAGAACTACGTAGTGAAACGGGCCGTTCTCAGTTTAGAAATTCTGGGAATGTTAAGGACAAAGTGAAAAAGTAGCGTTTATTTTCTGAGAATTTCTTGAATCTGGTCCCTTGCAGAGTATTTTACGTAAACAACCAACATATTTCCGATATATTAGTCATTCTCTAGTATCCTTGCAAAACTACTTTATTTGTAGATAAACTAAGTCGAACATACTATTACTTACAAAACAGAAAGACATAACACTTCTACTTTCCTAGATAGCATGTTACACCGTACTGAAAATAGCCTAAAAATAAGTGTCTATGACAAATCTCTATCTATAAAAGGCAGGATGTGTGTGTGTGTAACGAATGCACGGCCGCAATTTTCGACGGATTTGCACCAAAATTTACATGCACATGCTCCAAGTTATCAGGAAGGCCAAGACCGACTTTGCATTTCCCAACTCCCATCAATAGTGGAAATAATCGATTTTTTCATGCTTCTACGGCAGTTTTCATGTAGTTTGCGGCCATTTTCTACTGGCCAGAGTGAGAGCCTATAGCTGGCTGCCACGAATAGACAGGAAGATTCTATTGGCCAGCGTGAGAGCTGACCGACACGTATGTTAACTAGCATGCCAGCATGCAAAAAAAAAAAAAAGAATCGATAGCTGCATTCGTCACAAGTGGGAAAAATTTAAATCTGCATGGCACTTTACTCCAATTGGCTAATTCGCTTGCTTAAACTCAACGTTGATTCTGATTCCGTAGAACTGCGTTGGGTGTGAAAAAGTATTTGTTGTTAACATTCTTTTTTCATTCGTTTTTTCCAGTTACGTGTCCTTTTTTAAAGCTGGTCGTTTTGTGTTCATTTTGTTTAGTTCTTTTTTCGTAACAGATTTAATGTTTAGTATAGAGCTTAGAAAAAATTGTGAGATAGGAAAGAAGTAAGGCATGTAGCAACATCAGCAGTCCTTTAAAGGCAAGGAAGGGAAAAAATATTTTAAGTCAAGTGATAGCGATTGCTGTATGAGTCATACGATATTTGAATCAAGCACGGGCAACGCCGGGCCATGCTGCTAGTAATCTAATAAAAATGATCTCCTAAATTTCTATTCTCACCATAACAACAGAATAAAATCCGGAATAATTATTTAAAGAGCAATTGGAATTTGTAGTCCTCAGTATTTATATGAAAAAGTGAAATACACTGAAAATACCTTTAAGCTCGTAAAATACCCTAATTATTTCATATTCAATGTAAAACAAAAAGCTTGTAAAATATTTTCAAATAGAAGAGAGGACCATTCGGATAAACTCAACGAATTATATTATTCTACCCACCAAATCTATCACAATGACAATTGAAAAGTATTTATCTAAGCTTAACGTAGAATTTGCTGTAACTGCTTCTAAAACAATAAAAGATTTAATTAATACAAAACAAAACAACAAGCTAAAGCTTGAAGGAGGAATCACCTGTAACAATTGCCACAAAGAATAGATAGGAGAAACCTAAAGATATTTAATTAAAAAGATTATACAAACATAAAACTGATATTTTACAAAACAACACACTAATGAGTTTAGCCATAATTTCGATTTAAAAAAATACCTAATTTAATTAAAAGATAAAGTAATTTAGTAATATGAAAACGTATAGAAACTTCTTTAATTACTTGATCATCCACAGTTAATTTGTGTTCAGATTCTTACATTTCAACTTTCTTGGCAAATCTTCTCTTATCACGGTGTGGAATACTTAATACTTAAAAATGATAAACTAGACAATATATCCAAACAGATTGATAAAAAAAATAAAAATTTAAAATGTCGGCCTCCCATCTCTTTCATGAGCATGCGTAATCGCTGCAACGTAAATATCGCTTTAGTCTGATGAAGTCTATGAAGGACGAAACACGTCACACAAAAAATTTTCAACATTATCATAAATTTTCCTAAAATTGTTCAGATGTATAAAAATGTATACAGGTTGCGATGGATAAATTGTCGTTTAAATGACGCAAAAATGAAAATAACTTGACATCACTTTTTAACAGACAGAATTACACAAAACTATCTTGAAATACTAAAGAGTAAATTTATTCAATAAAATCTCCATTGGCTTCAACGATGGCCCCCAGATGACTTCGGAATCTCCTGAAACTTTTCTGGGTGGTCACCTTGTTTAAGTTGGTTAATGCTGCCATAATCCTTGCCTTCAGTTCATCTTTGGAGTTACAAGGAGTTTTATTTATCTCTCGTTCAATTATGTCCCTACACATAATAATCGGGGGAGTTAGGTGTCTAAGGGTTGTTGTGGTCGCAAAAATTGTCTGATATGACCGGGTTCTCCTGTTTGTTTGCCATGGTGCAGAGTCCTGTTACCAGACATAGGGTCTTCTAGCAGCTACGGTATTTAACGTGGGTCGAATGTGGCACAAGGCCGGTTTAATGTGGGCTCCCCGAGCCCGTAGGCTCGGCCAAAAATATGCCCATTAGAACCCGTATAAACGGGTTCAGGGACTGTCTACCTCCCCGGACGACACTTTGCCCTGCGGCAAAGCCTCGTCCGGGTTCCTCTCTGCCAAAGCAGAGAGTTCGACAGGAGCAGCGCACAGTCAGAGACTGCGTACACTGCTACACTATATGTCTGATATGACCGTGTTTTCCTGTTTGTTTGCCATGGTGCAGAGTCCTGTTACCAGACATAGGGTCTTCTAGCAGCTACTGTCTTGATCCAGAGCAACACTACCTCCTCAAGGCACTTGATGTAGGCCTCCGTGTTGAGTCTGAGGACCTGCTCGAAGATGAATGAAAGAATAACGTCGGTATCACGGGCGATCATTTTAAACACATTCGTAATCACCATTAGATTCATGCATCTCTTTCCAAATGCACTGTCCTCAGATTGACACAATTTGAAATGTTCGTATTAGAGCTTCCGGTGCGAATGACAAGCAGTACAGCATACCGTTTCTAAATTTCTTGCAGAGTAAATTGCGTCATAGTGCATTTTTTTTCTCAGAGACGGTGTCCAACTGATCCTACTATACTGTACAGTCGGTAAAATCCAAAACAAACAACGTGCATATGTTAAATTAAAAATATAAGATGGCGACAATTTAGTCATCTCACCCTGTATATCGTTGACACGGGAATACAGTATTTCAAGCAAACGCAGAGACATGTTCACTGAAAAAAGGTAACTGGCTTGCGACGAAACGAAACTCCCACCGGTCGAATCAAAATTATGAATACGCATTCCAATGGCTGTTTCTCTGTTGTGGTGACACTGTGACAAAACCATTCAAAAATACCTCATGACAAATGCACAGGATAACTATTTGACAACTCTGTGCACGACAACGACAGCGTCGATGGTGACAATGACATCTACACCATTGACAACACAGATGAGGTCAACCTTTGACACGGAAAGTAGAGAAAAATATCTGATTAATATCTATGTGAAAAAATGCGGTGTTTGGTTAGTGATATAATCTCTTTGTTACATATTAGATAGTTTGGACCATAGATATAATTTACGAGGCTTGACTGAAAAGTTCATAGGCTGACTACGAAGGAGTGATGCTAGAGTCGTGAAATCTCGCATGCATTCATTTCAAATCTTATTAATAACTGAATTGTTTTTCCAGCTAAGATAATGGTCTGAAATGTTCATAGGCTGACTATGAAGGAGTCATGCTAGAGCTGTGAAATCTTGAAGGCATTCATTTAAACTTTTCTTATTAATAACTGCATTGTTTCTTTCCAGGAACGAAGGAGGGATGAAAAGTCAATACTCTGACTATCGTACCTGGAAAGAAACAATTCAGTTATTAATAAGAAAAGTTTAAATGAATGCCTTCAAGATTTCACAGCATCACTCCTTCATTAGTCAGCAAATGAACCTTTCAGCCCACCCACGTATTTTTCGTTGTGGCGTCCTGATTATGGTGATGAACGTGGCTGGAAAAAGGACAATATTGAATTCTCGTCTAGAATATGCACTCTTAACTTTTAGACTTTAAAGTACGGAAAAGAATATGAGTAGATGAATAATTACGGTGTTTTTATGTGAAGATATTTGCTAATGAGATGCAGTGCAAGAAAAAATGGTTTCATGACTTTCGCGAGGGCATCCTTGCTAACTCCAGCAGCTTCAGCCAAAATTTTGAATGATATATAATGGCGCCCCACTCGTTGCACGAGGTCCCGGTTGATGCAGCGGTTTTAAAGCCCTAAATTGTAGGAATAGAACCTCGAGTACCCTCGGATTTGCCTAGGTTCGAGGGAAACCCGTTGGGACCTGCGCGATTGATTCAAGTAAATTTCGTTTGAAACAAAGAAAAATGTGCTGGATTGCTATGTGCTTTCCATCTTCTTGCATGGCAGTGAATCCTGGACAGTCACCCTGTCGATGAGGAGAAAACTGGAGGCAACAGAAATGTGGTTCTACTGAAATTCCATGGAAGGAACGGGTAAGCGACGAGGAAGTCTTATAGAAAATGATAACAAAGTGAAAACTTTTACTCAATCAGAAATAAACAGCTGAAATTTATTGGAATGAGGAAGGGCGGCCTGGAAAACTTAACACTCACAGGACATATCAAAAGCAAGAGGGCACTTCAATAAGAATGGAATAGTGAGTTTGACCATCACTGGGTGCTCCATACTTTCGGCCTTGTGCCACATCTAAGCTACGCTTAGAAAATCGCTAAAAAAATAAGAAGAAAGGTCACCCTCGACGCGATGTAATGGTTAGCAAGCTTGTCTCGCTAGAACAGTTACGATTGAGTAGTGCGTTCGATAGGCACTGGGTGCTCCATACTTTAGGCCTTGTGCCACATCTAATCTACGCTTAGAAAATCAACATATCGAGGGCAAGAGAGAAAGGGAAGGGCCAGCTGGTCACCTATCTTAACTAGTTTGATGGATGGCGGTACAGGTGACAAAAGGGTTAGCAAAGCGAGAAAAACTGCTAAGGGCTTGGAAGGAGACGAAGTTTTGGAAGAGCCATGATCATCGACGTCTTGAATTGACATGGCACATAAAAAAAGATGATTGTTCACATAATAACTGTATGCAGACTTACAGCATCAAGCAATCTTAATCCAATGACAAGTACCAGTCAATATAATTGGAATGTTTGTACCGCATATGAGTCGAGTAAACCGATGTCATTAATACCCGCAAGGGTCTCGTGACAATCCACGCGGATCTATGATACGCACCCCAAATCTATGATACGCCACCCCACTCTATAACATCTCAATTTTCATAAGGTAGTATTGATATAAAATACAAATTTTATTGTAACCTAATTATCTACAATAATGGATCATATGCAATATAGGTGAACAATTCAACTAGAAAAATTGAAATTAATTCCAATGTATCTAAATACAAATTAGAGACCTGTCATAATAAACCATTCCATCTTAAATAAATCAACGATGTTTTGCCGCCATTTTTAACATCAACGCGAGATTTTTCTTTCTTTTCTCTTTAAAAATTGTATGACTTCTTCGCCACTTCTTCACTCAAATTGTGCCAAGATATCCAAAGCCGGTGCAAGGGTCGTGTGCCACTCCCTGAATCTATGATACCCCCCACACACACTCTACTACGTTTCAATTTTCCTGAGGCAGTATTCACATAAAATACAATTTTGTTGTAACCTAATTATGTACAATAATGGATCATATGCAATATAGGTGAACAATTCAACTAGAAAAATTGAAAATAAATACAATGTATCTAAATACAAATTAGAGACCTGTCATAAACAGTTACTTCAATCTTAAATAAATCAGCAATGTTTTGCGGCCATTTTTAATATTTGAGATTTCTCTTGTTAAAAATTTGAAGAATTTTTAACAAGAGAATTAACAATGTTTTAACAAGAGAATTAACAATGTTATTCAACATTATGGATAAAAAAAATAGGGAATTTCATATCGTGTTTTCGTGAAACATAGCATGAGCAAAAAACTACGGAATGACGTCAAAATCTGTGAAAAATGTCATCCTTTCATAGTCAGTTGAGCTTAGTTTAATTTGTAACGTATAGAAATGTAGGTAGAAAAAAATGTTGCTAATAAGGGTCACAACGAACTTCACCGTGTCCCCAATAAGGATCTCCCCCAGTCGGGAGTAGTACGCACCGGCCCTGGGTATCCGGGTCATATTACAATGATGTGACCTCTGACCTTACTTACAGTACTGGGTTTTTCCAAGTGGTCGCTGCACTCTCGGTACTGACCAAATTCAACGCTGTTTAACTTCCGTTGTATAAGCAGAAGCGGTGTCTTCTGCATAACTGACCGTGATTTTTTTTGTTTTGTTCCATGTGACAGGGATTGAAATATGGCAACGTTTTTAAATCACTTTGTTTTCGGTTTTGAGCCAAACGTTTTACATCAAATGGAAACCTTTGCACGAACAGCCGATAGTTGAATTGGGAGGGAGGGTGCTAGTATTTCGACCGTCCCATCGATCTCCTTTTTTACCAGCATGACGGGCGATGGGGAATGGCTTTCTGGAATTCGTCATACTCATATTAGTCTTTCAGTAGTATAGTACTCATCTACGCCATTTCTAGAGACTTTTAAATTCGTTGTTTACATATTTTTCTCTAACGGCAGTTCGATGAATGACAGGCCTTACAGCCATATCACGTCGAAATACTGGTCCTAGTATGATTACCAATGTTAAGCAACGTCGAGCCTGGCCATTATCTATGTTAGTGACTGCTTAGAAATACCAGGTGCTGTAAGCTTATATATGCAGCTGGTATACTATATAATGGCACGAAATTGTAAATCAGAGAACCGAGTTCCAATTCCACTTATGTTCGTTATATTCACTTATATGCAAATACACGTTGGAAAGGTGTGAATCCCTCTCCCCCAGCTATGGGTTAATTAGTAGAACGTATATCCATAAATCATTATTACCTTTTTCAGTGGATTAGAAATCATTTATTATTCACCATTGCTATAAAGAGTAGCAGTGTCAGATTTACTGATAGTTTCCCCGGGCCATGTCCACGGAAATATGTATTATGTTCCGTGAGGGTGGTGTAAAAGCCAGACACACGGTTAATCTTGTATCGCCCTCTACGCCTGACTGACAACCTTCATTCCAATGGAAAATCACAGCTCTACGGACTTGTCACTAATATTTCGACAATCTTACGCGCACGCAGAATGCGCTTTCCAGGACACTACTGGCGGGTAAAACAAGAACTCGCGAGTGATCTATTGCTCTGGTCCCCTAGCCATGGCGTAAGACGGGTTGGTCGCCCAGCAACCACTTACATTGACCAACTATGTTATGCCACAGAATACTACCCTAAATCAGGAACGTTATAGATTCATGAATGTCTGAAATAGCTCGAACGAATAAATAAAAATCGGTCATCTTCATGGAGGAGGCTTAGAATTATGTAAGTTACAGTATTATGTTTAAGTTTTTGAAAATATTCTATGTATTAATCGGTTAAATTTTGCAAATTACAGTCTATGATTAATGTTTTGGATAGGTGGTAGGATTATTATTTTGTAGGAAGCTTTGGGAATAAAACGAACTGGGTCATGGATTTAAAATCAATAATATAGTTTTATTTATAATGATGATTGAATCAATTGGTATTCGGCGTAACAAAAAGCTCTTTAATAAGGCGGATATTGATCGCGGTCTGGAAAAATATCCGTTTTCGTTTATTTTGAAGTCAGACATAAATAGGGGTAGTAGTAAGGTAAGAAATTAGGTCAGTGTTAATCTACTGTGTTCTTTTCGGAAACAGAGCGGAAATGACCTCCTGACTGCTTCTTCACGCGTCACGCATGGCTGCATTATTTTGTTACGTTTTCTCCTTGCGTGTCTCATCTGCTGGTAGCCCTGAGGTATCACATTTATATCCAGGTTCAAGAAATAAAGGCGAGCATTTTGGTTTTGGCTAATTATCAAAAAGTTTTTTGCGTGAAATTTTTGATTGGCCGAATTATTTTATTTTCCGGGACTCCTTTTTTTTCATTTTTTTATAACAGAAGTTATGCGTGGAGCCTCCCTGATTTTTGGTATTGTTCAGTCATAAATAAGTAGGCTAGGCTCCTGCAAATCTCCGGTGCTTTTGGTTGGGTTCAGTCATTTCTTCTTTTTGAAGGTAGCCATTTTGGAGAGAGAGAGAGAGAGAGAGAGAGAGAGAGAGAGAGAGAGAGAGAGAAGAGAGAGAGAGAGGTTTTAAAGGAAAACGCAAATTCCTTATTTTAATTCTTTTTCTTTTTCTTTTTTCATATATTGAATTTTATATTTTATTTTTATCGGGACTCGGTCGACAATGTAATATAGCGAGAGATGTCATATAGTTGACTTGTAGTGCATATTATATGTGTGTGTGTATGTCGAGGCGAGGGATATCGCTGGGGTTAATTCTTTTTAGAAGACCGTCTTGGAATAAGTAGTATTACCCAAAGGTTTTAATCTGGTTTTCACTTTGACTTTGTACAAGCATAGTTTCAGAAGTCTTTCAAAAGCGCAGGCTTATTAAGATGGCCAAACATTGTGTCTTTACGAAGCACTTCAAATGCCCGCCATTAGAATATTGATCGGAAGTCATAAATCCATGCAGGGAGAAAGACGTTCAATGAAGACAGATATTACTTGCGAAGAGCACTTAACAGTTCAGAACATAACGGATTAGGATATTCTCTAAAGATAATATAATTTATTCGACGGCAAAATCTAAAAGCCTCTACCCTGATAGGTCTTCAAATATAATGGATATTTCATTCAAATGTTTTGAATAAAAGATACAATAATAGCGAAACTGAAGTGTTCGTCACACCTTAACTTTTGACGCTGTATATTAAAATTGAACAAACGTCTAGAAATACAGTATGCGATGGATAAATTGTCGTCTAAATTACTATATATAGGATGCGATGGATAAAATGTCGTCTAAATTACTGCTTATATACAGGATGCGATGGAAAAATTGTCGTCTAAATGACGCAAAAATAGAAATAACACTGACATCTCATTTTAACAGATATATTTACCAAAATTAGGTGAAACAAAAATATCTTGAAATATTAAAGAGTAACTTTATTCAATAAAATTGCTATTGGTGTCAACCACGGCCTCCAGACGACTTCGAATTTCCCGCAATTTTTCTGGACGTTCTCCTTCTTTAAGTTGGTGAATGCTGCCATACGAAGAGGTTGCAAATCAGACTCAATATAGCGCCGCTCGCTCACATATTCCGTGGCGCTATATTGAGTCTGATTTGCTACCTCTTCGACACCGAGGCACGTCGGAACAGTTGGTATGACGATTGCTTGATAACTTAATTGTCTTAATGGTTTCAATTCTCGCTAGTGGATGCGCACTGCTGATGAGTCCCAAATATAGGGCGAAACGGCCGTCCAGTGCTTTCTGCATTCTGTTGAGGTTTCTTTCAGACTCAATGAATTACTTAATTATAATTATCAAATCCTCCTATCAATTTCTATCATGCATATATATATATATATATATATATATATTCCTACAGAGGAAGCGTCTGGTTAGCAAAGTCAAATTACTGTTTTTAAACAACAAATTTCCATTGATTTCTTTTGAACGCTCATATCTGCTCAAAGCGTATCTTAACGTAAACAAATGACAACATGTATTATGAAATGGATTATGTCCGACAATTATTTTAATATATTTTCTGTTTATACGTTATTTTTATAGATACAACTTAATTAAATGCACTGCTTTTAATAAATAGTATTAACTACTTTTACCGGTCTGAATGTTCAAGTAATTTCATAGAAAATAGGTGTCCTCAGACAGGAATCGAAACTGTATCTTACACGGAACTGTCATGGAATCTGATGTGCTATATTATTTAGCTACAGAGGAAGAGTCTGGTTAGCAAAGGGGGCACATATTTTCTATGAAATTTCTTGTATTGTAAAATAAAATTAAAAAAAAAATTCGAATAACTCGATAATACAGTTGGAAATTTAATACGTAGTTTTAACGGGATTTCGCGAGATTTTCAAGGGAAAATCGGCTAAGAAGTACATTTCCAGAATATCTGCCGTGAACAGTGCGCGCATTCCCGAACCAGAGAATGCGTAGAACAGTACTGCGAGATTTGGAAAGCGAGGAATTTTTCATTTGATTCAACGGCTTCATAGCACTAAAAACTGATTTCTAAAGACTCGGAGAGCGATGGTTGTCGAACGCGGAAAGAAAAGAAAAGAGAGAAACGAACATTCGCTTATCGGCTGCTAAGGTTGGTATGACTCATTCCTCCATTGGTTCTGGCATCTTAAGAATTCGCTCAAAGGAGGCTGGCTGATTCACAGCAACTTGGACATTTGGATTCATCCACATCTCCATCCTCCACTTTCTCGTTATCTTTGCCATCTGCATGCAGCTTCTTATTGAAAACTATTTCAGTCCCGAAAAAGGGTTTCTTTTGATTGAATGCCTTCAAACTCAAAAGGCTCGCCATAAATTCGCTGTTTCTAAACTTTTATACGCATTGGCGGTGATTCAAACACTGGCCAGTAGCTAAATTCACACTGAGTGCATTAGGTCGTGCTTTTAAGATCTTTCTTTGAAATGCTTGATTTAGAAAACGAGGTTCATTTTCCATTCTTCCTTCCTTTCTGTTGCAAACAAAGAAAGAACAAAAGATGTATCACGTTTTTGCAAAGAAGACCTGTTTCACTCTGTCTAAATCTATCTCAGACTATTTCTATCTATCTATCTATCTATCTATCTATCTATCTATCTATCTATCTATCTATCTATCTATCTGGAAATGTTTGATAAACCGTAAAAAAACTAATCAATCAAATATCTCTCTATCTGAAATTACTTGAATTCTGAGATAGCATATTTTCGTCTTATTCTCGCAGTTTCATTAGGATATTTTTGGGTCGTATTCTCTCGTTAATTAGCGTGCGTGAATAAAGGAGCATTTGACACTTCCTGGGTTGGCCAGAATTTACTTCTATCGCAAACCTGCCTTCTCCTAAGAAGTCAATGTTAACGCCTTTGAACCCCCCACCCCCCAAAAAACAGGATTCTGTCACTTCGTGTGCAATTAGGTGGGCCATTACTACTTGAAAACTTGCCGCAACACAGTCTTTAACAGAGGGCCTTGTACCAGATTAAAACAAGATTGGTGACTCTATTTTGACAAGAAGGGAAATGAATGTCTCCATGACAACTTTCCATATGAATAAGGCTTTTCTCTCGTCACAAAGACAAGAAAACATGTCGTTGGCTTCTCTTGTCTTTGAGAAGAGGCATTCTGTGAAGAGAAGAACAAGAAAGGAAAAAAAAAAACGGATGACGTGACAGATTGAAAGGAAAGAAGCGCTAAACGCGAAACACGTGTAAGGATCGCTTTCCCGACGGGACGTGTTGGGAGACTGAATCGGGGGTGGGGGTGGGGGTCTGCGTTTGATGAACCGGTGAGGAGGTTTGAAAGTAAGGAAATGGAGGAGTAGGAGGTTTCATGGAAAATGGATGGTTGAACAGATGATGAATAGAAAGAAGAAAAGAAAGTGACGGGGGGGGGGAGAAAGGGAGAGAGAGAGAGAGTGTGTGAGTGAGGGAGAGAGAGAATAGAGGAATATTAATGAAGAGGAATAAGAAAGATTAAGCAGGAAGAAAAGGAAAAAAGTAATGAAGAGAAGGAGACAAAGAAAAGATGTATTTCGGGTAAAGAAGTAAGAGTGAAAAAAGAAAACAAAAGGAACAAAATGAAAAAAGAAGGAGAAAAAGAAGTAGGGTGAAGAGAGAAACAGAAATGAACTAATAATGAAAGAAGGAGAAAAAGAAGTAATAAGGGAATAATAATAATAATAATAATAATAATAATAATAATAATAATAATAATAATAATAAAAAGAGAAAGAAGAAGAAGAAATGGGATGAAGAGGAAGAGAGAAGCTGAGAAGAAAAATTAATAAGGAATGAAGAAGAAGAAGGTGAAGGAGAAGAAGAAGAGGAAGGAGAAGAAGAAGTAGGAAGAGAAAGAGAAGAAGGAGTAGGAGAATAAATGTGATGAAAAGAGAAACTGAGATCAATTAATATTCGCATGAAAATGAAACAGAATGAAAGGAAGTAAGAAAGAAAGAAAGAAAGGAAGAAAGAAAGAAAGAAAGAAAGTAAGAAAGAAAGAAAGAAAGGAAGTAAGAAAGAAAGAAAGAAAGAAAGAAAGGAAGAAAGAAAGAAAGAAAGAAAGAAAGAAAGGAAGAAAGAAAGAAAGAAAGAAAGGAAGAAAGGAGTATTAGTAGTAGAAGAAGTGGAATAAAGTGTGAAACAGATATGAATTAATAATGAAGGGAGCCAGAAAAGAAAGAAAGAAAGAAGAAGAAGACAAGGTTAACAGATGTAAGAAACGCAAGATCTCAAAAAGGAGAAAAATATAAAAGAGAAGAGGAATTATCAAAGAAGAAAAGAGGGAAAGAGAAAGGAACTATACGGAGTAACATAGGCAACGAAGAAGAAGAAGAAGAAGAAGAAGAAGAAGAAGAAGAAGAAGAAGAAGAAGAAGAAGAAGAAGAAGAAGAAGAAAGGAGGGAAGATTAGAAAGAAAGCGTATCAAAGAAAAGAGAAGTAAGGAAAGAGTAAAAAGCAGTGACGAGAAGGAAGAAAAGAGAAAGAGAACAATTAACAATGAAGTAAAAAAGTAAATATAAGGAAGAAGAAATGGGGTGGTGAGAAATACAGAGAAGCGAATTAATAATAATAATAATAATAATAATAATAATAATAATAAGAAGAAGAAGAAGAAGAAGAAGAAGAAGAAGAAGAAGAAGAAGAAGAAGAAGAAGAAGAAGAAGAAGAAGAAGAAGAAAAAAAGAAGAAATGATGGGAAAAAGAGAATCAGTCACTAAGAAGAAGAAATGGGATGAGAAGAGTAGTGGAAGAAGATACATTGAAAAGACGGAGGGAGAAATGAAAAGAAGGGGAGGAGACGGATAAGTAGTTTTGAATCAGGTGGTGGGAGAAAGAAGGTCACAGGATGAAGAGGTGGAGCAGGAGGCGATGCTGATGGGAAAAGTAGGCATAAGGCTGTCCAACGAGTAGAATTCTGGCGCAGACTTTGCTTGATAACCGGTAAAGCAAGTGGCCTGTGTAACGAACGAACGAAAAAAAAAAAAGAAAAAGAAAAAGGAAAAAGAAAACAAAACAAAAGAATGGTTTGTTCCCGAAGAGACACGCCTTTATAAAAATTCAGACAGAGAAAAAGATGAAGACACCGGGAATTATGTGTAAAACTCTTCGGTCACTTTCAACTATAGTAAATTTATAATAATTGCTAATGACACAACTATTTACTCATGTCTAAACAAGTCTAGTCAGTTCGATAAGGTCAAGTTGGCAGCTGATCTAAAAAGAAATGATCTACAACCTGCTGTTAACTGGGACAGGGAACAGCTTGTTAATTTGAACGCATCTTAAACTAAAATGCTCTCTATTAACCATCTTCGAGACTCCTTTCTGTCTCCATCACTATAGCTGACTCCTTGCACCTTCTTCCGTCCTGGGTAAGACGATAAACTAAATCCGTGTCCTGGGTAAGACGATAAACTAAATCCAACAGCAAGGCGGCCTCTGATCAGATAGTTTTGAGGAGCGTGGAACCACCTCTTAATTGATGATGTTCCCAGGTCAACCCTGACCCGGGGTGGTAGCACCTGTTATAAAATACTATGAAAGTGTAAAAATAGGTTTTAATACCAGAAATATTTTGTAAAAAAAAAAAAAAAAATCATTACCAGCAATACATTAAAAAAAAAAGAAGATATTACCAGCAATACATTTTTGAAAAAAAAATACCAGCTATACATTTTTCAAAAAAATATTACCAGAGATACATATTTGATGAAAAAATATTACCAGAAATAGATTTTTTTAAAGAAAAAAATATTACTACGAATAGAATTTTTTTAAAAATAAAATATTACCAGTAATAAAAATTTGTTCGGCATTAAATAACTCATTGAGGTTGATATACCATAAAACAAACCAAACCAAACCTTCCACTTTCTCGGCTGACATGAAGTGGAAAGTTGAATCAATTGCTAGGTCTGCTGCTAAGAAAGTTGGTTCATTGTGTCAAGCTAGACAATTTTTCTCTCCAGAATTTATTTTACATATTTATAAGTTTTTTTTAATTCGTTTATGCTTTGAATATTGTTGCCACATATGGTTTCTAGCAGAAAAACGCAGTTTACACGTAGTTAGAGAAAAACAAATTAAATTTTATTATGAGCACTGGTAAAAAAATGATGCTGAGATATTATGTTTATAAGTCCCAAAAATTCATTCGCAGATGTCCTCAAGGGCACATGACCCAGTGGATAAGGACGGTGGTTACGTCCAGTGACTAGTTAGATCCAAAGAGGTGTGAGTTCAATACCAGTGGTGAACCAAATCTAGGTGAGTTGAGTTTAAGGAAATAACTGAGAAATAACTCAGTGGACGAAATAAAGGGTTCGGTTTGAAATTCCAATCACCCGAAGAAGACTGAAACGTTGTGAATATGTCTATGAAGATAAAGATTAGGATAATCTAAATAATGCAGGTAATCATACCTCATCTCAGAGACATAGACAAATTAAAGCCAAATTTATACAATTATTAGAAAACATATATCTCTAACTACACGCCATTTTTCGTCTTGTAAAGTCACACTCAAATTTGTTTTGAGTGGAGTGCGATGTACTCCACTCAAAACAAATACAAATATACCAGTGCTGGCCATTATCGACGCAACTCTCCCTTGCCTCAGATGTCTACAACTACATCCGTGTGTTTCCCTTATATAGGCTACAAGAGAAGCCGGATACCAGAAAGCAGAGAGAGAGAGAGAGAGAGAGAGAGAGAGAGAGAGAGAGAGAGAGAGAGAGAGAGAGAGAGAGACTTCACGCACACACATATGCTACCTGAGAGCACGGCTGACTGCCCGATCGACCATTAGGCTGTGCAAACGACTTCCTGTGAACACAGAAAGAAAACGAACTCACAACCGATACCAAACAATCAGTAAGCCGGGTTAAGCATACTCCTTTTCAAAACTCTCATTTTACACCTCCTGTACCATACATTCGAACGCTACACTATACGACTTACCAGAGACATTTTCATATCTTGTAAATGAAAATAAATCTTTGGTCATTTCTACAAACCATTGTCTAATTCGTTTCTTCACTTCAACCAGCTTCCAACTCGGATCAGGTGCTTCTGCTAAATATTTAGAGATTCTTGATAAAATGCCAAAATCTATCTGCAATTTTATTATTTCTAATCTGGTATCTCGGCTTCAGTCACTTTCTCATTGCCGTAATGTAGTTTCTCTGTGCCTCTTCATTACTCACGGGATATATGGAAGGCAAGAGAAACAACAACGATTGACCTAACTAATGAAATTGTATAAATCGATAAGAGTACATTGAATAGGAGGAATAGTAAGGGGACAGATATTGCTTAAAGTTACGAAGGCATAGGAAGTTGTGGAGAGCCATAATCGCCCACGCCTCGAAGGGATAAGGCACATTAAGAAGAAGAAGAAGAAGAAGAAGAAGAAGAAGAAGAAGAAGAAGAGGAAAAAGAAGAAAAATTGGTTCAAACAAATAGCTTAATTTCAGAATTGAAATTGAAGTTTGAAAGAACAGATTTTTCCATCTGTCTCAAAAGAGTAAAAGAATCCGTATTTCAGTTGGCTTTCATTTTATCTCAAAGAAGAATCGCCTACAGATAGAGAGGATCACCATTGTATACAGGGACATGCACACATTAGGTTCTCTTGTGTGTGCCTTCGTTTCATAATTCTGTGCCATTTTGCTTCAGAAATTTCCCCGGATTCCCAATTCAAAGTGAAGCTACTTCTATAAGTCTTTCATACTCCCAAAATACCTTCATTTGTATCCAATGATCGTAAACTTGGCAAAAAAGAAATTACTGATCCCCTTTAGTTACTGTAGCAGGAGACTACATTCAATATATATATATATATATATATATATATATATATATATATATATATATAATGAAAAGTTTGGTAATCTGTATGGATAATCTCAAGGAGGATGTAATCCAGAGAACTCAAAGTCAACTCAGAGCAATTATTAATTCAATTTAAATAGAAAATAGACAACCTTAAGGGTCCATTGCTTATAATTTATTTCCACAGGTGTATGATTTTTACCTGGTTCATCAGACCGCACTTCCAAGGGTGTGAAAATGTTTTAAATTTACATATAGTTTTTACACACTTTTGGGGGGTAGTTTTAAGTTGACGTAAGGTGATAGAGAGAGAGGGGGAGAGGGAGGAGGAGAAGTATGACAGAGAGAAGCAAAATTAGAGAAGGAAGGGAGCGATAAGAATAATTTTAAATCTATTTTTATTAAGATATTTAAGACTAAAGGAGGGGGGTTTAGACCAGATATTGAGCTATTTAATGTCAAATCAGAACAATTATATATATATATATATATATATATATATATATATATATATATATATATATTTCTTCCATTCGTTATATTAATTAAATTTACACGCTTATATATTTTTATATCCCAGAAAATAAACTTGATAAGAAAATAAACTTGATAAGGTTGGGACGAAACCGGTTGTTCTTTATTAGCTTTTTAAAATGCCATATAAATTTTGCTTATTCCTATATATATATATATATATATATATATATATATATATATATATATATATATATATTATTATATATTATATATATATTATTATGTATGTATATATATATATATATATATATATATTATATATATATATATTATATATATATATATTTGCATATATACAAATCACTTACTAACTTTCGTTTATTAGACATTGAATTGTATGACTTCATGTCCTCCATCACTTGCCTGACTTTTCAGTTAACCTGATGAATATTCACATGCGCTTCTATACCTAAAAATTTTGAAAAATCAATCACATTTTTTTCTTGGAAATAAATACTTTTTACAAAATAAAATCCTTGCATTTGCATAGATAAAGTCCCTTAGAGGGCGAAACGCCGCGTTGGCTAAGATAAGTATCCCTATATATATAATTGGCTGATCTCTTAATTATATATATATATATATATAATTAAGAGATCAGCCAATTCCGCTACCTTTGTTTTAACTTTTCGGAATTGAGCGAAATCTTCTGAAATACCCAAAGATTGAAACCAATATTGCGGAATCGGCTGATCTCCTCATTTTCTAAACTTAAAAGCTCTACATGTTATTTTTTTATACTTTATATATATATATATATATATATATATATATATATATATATATATAGGTACGATGAATGAATTGTCGCCTAAATTACGCTAAAACCAAAATAACGCTGACATCTCATTTTAACAGATATATTTACTAAAATTACACAAAAATATCTTGAATTACTACAGCGTAAATTTATTGAATAAAATCGCCATTGGCTTCAACCACGGCCTCCAGACGACTTCGGAATCACCTGCAAATCTTCTGGACGGTCTCCTTGTTTAAGTTGGTGAATGCTGCCATAATCTTTGCGTTCAGTTCATGTTTGGTGTTACAAAGAGTTTTGTTGGTCTTGCGCCGCACACATAATAATCAAGGGGGTCTGACATCTGGGGAGTTAGGTGGCCAGATGTAAGGGGTGGTGTGGTCGCAGAAATTGTCTGATAGCCATGACGACTGAGTTCTCCTGCTTGTGCGAAGAGTCTTGTTGTAAGATATAGGTCATCCAGCAGCCTCTCTCTTGACCCAGGGCAGCGCTATCTCCTGAAGGTACTTGATGTGAGGCCTCTGTGTTGAATCTGAGGCCATGTAAGAAGGTAAACAGAGACATAACATCGTCATCACTAAGTGATCACCCCAAACACCTTCGTAATCACCATTAGACTCATCCAGTTCTTTTCGAATCCTCTGCACTGTCCTCAGATTGACACCTAAACAATCTGAAATGTTCGTGATGGAGCTTCCGGTGCGAATGCCAAGCAGTACAATATGCCATTTCCAAATTTCTGGAGGAGTGAATTGTGTCAAAGTGCTATTTTTCTCGCAGACGGTGCCCACCTGGCCAGGTATATATAGTACAGGTAATAAATCCGTTGGTATATAATCCAAGTGGATCCTAGTAATATAAAATATTAAAACTGATCTACAAAAAGAGCTTATCAATAGTATTACACAACAAAATCCAAAATTACCTCATATAGGGCGGGGGGTATAGATATATTTCAACCGACGGAAACTACGCCGGTGTATAGACTGAGTTCGTCGGAATTGGAAATTTAGCTTTGACAGCCGTCGAATTCAACCCCAGTGGTTCAAACGGTGACCATGACTTGTGAAGCAGTTTTTGGCCAAAGCAACATTCCCCTGGTTTGACAACCACCATATTCCACAGATCTTGCCCATTGTGGCTTTTTCCTCTTTCCTAAAATCAAATCCCATTTGAAAGTAACCAGATTTCAAAATCGAAGTGAATGTGACGAGGCAGCTGAACGCTATCGCAGAAAAGAAGTTCCAGGATGCTTCCATCAATGGAAACGACGCTGGATAAAGTATGTGGCTTCATCAAGCATATGTGTGCGAACGAAAAGTTAAACTTCTAGGCCTCGACAACAGTCTCGTCTGTAGTCTCGTCTGCAGTCTCGTCTGTAGTCTCGTGCTAGAAAGAATCTCGCCATAATCTATCTTACATATCTATAAGTCTACCATTCGTCCTTGCTTTGAGTATTGCTGTCACATATGTTCTGATTCTTGATAAAATCCAAAGAAGCATCTGCATGGCATCTCGACATCACTCACACCCCCACCGCCATAACGTAGCTTCCTTGTACATTTTTTAAAATAAATACTTTCATTGTAATTGTTCTGATGAACTTTACTTTATAGTACCTAGATGCTATGAATTTAAGCGCAGTACTAGATTGGAAGCAAGGTTTCATCATTTTGCAGTTGAAATGGCTAAATATAACCGTGAGTTCTATGCCAACAGTTTCTTCACCCTTGTGGAAATCTCTCCAAGCTTCTTGCTTCCCAGACAACTTTGATCTTCAAATATTTAAAGGCAATACCAATTGTTCTCTTCTGTGTTCTTAATTCCTATTCTTGCTCCTTAATAGTTTTTTTCTTCTTTTTTTTTCTCATACTTTCTAAAACTCAGTAACCGCTTGCATTTTAGTCGATTTATTGCTGTTGTGATGTGGGGTCTGGCAAGATACAACACTTAACTAGACAGGGTCAATCGTGATAGTAGTATTCAATACTCAGCTAGACAAGTCGCTGCAATATTATTATCTTCTTCCTTTTAGACAATTACCCAGGACTACTTATGATTGGATCAATCCATTCATGATAGTAAGGAGGGTAAATGGCTCTTACTACAACAATTGTTTTGGTGTGACATTATTTTAAAAGAAAGAAGAGAAAGAGATAAATAGTAAATTTTGCAAGAAATCTGGCTGTGTTTTAGATTATGCATGAGTTTCACTCATCGTTTCTTACCTATTAGCAAAATTGCTATCCGTTTGGAAATATTATGCCAGCAATCATGTTCTAATATACAGGGTATCTTCAAACTTTGCGGCGGTTTGCTGACACCAAAACAAAGTAAAATGTCCATATAAAAATATGCCCCAAAGGCCATCGTTGTACTTTAACTCATAACAAATGTTCAAAATGTCATTCGCTTGCTTCTACACACGCATGCACCCGTCGGATCATTGACTGGTGGACCATTTCGAATACTTCCACACGGTGTCGAAAGGTTTCGTAGGCCCCAATGACACGTTGATGAAGCCTCTCTGCATTATTAATGTTCGCTGCATAAACATAAAAAAATTCAAATGATTCAGGTCGAGAGAACGTGCAGGCCATGGAACCGGTCATCTCGTATCTAACCCTCTGTTGTCCTTGTTTTGGTGTGAGGAACCCACCCCCAAAGTTTGTGAAAGTATTTTTGATACACCCTCTATAAAGTCGTTGTTGAGGCGTAACAAGATGGATTTGTATTGTGCATTTCATCTGCTTGTTGTTTTTCTGTTGGAATATCACAGTTTGTTGTTGTATATGCTGCATGATGAAATACCGTGTTTTCTTGCGTATAATACGAAGCATTTTAAACGAAAATTAATAGCAAAATTGGGTACGTCGTATTATACACAAGTACACAGGAATTTTTACTCAGCCTAATAACCCTCTAAATTTGAAACAGAAAGATTGCAAATTCACTCAGCACAATAGATAATAAAACACGAAGTAGGCGGGTGTTGATAACAATTGTTTGCAAAAGCTATTTGACATGTCGGACATATTTGTTCTATAGAAACGTCTTTTGTCACAAAGGGAGCAAATTCACAAAAAATGATTAAACGAAAACAAGTTAATAAAGTGAATACACGAGATCTGTCATTTTTTAAGTTCCGCTTAAAAAATGGGTCGCTTATGCTGTGAGTTTTTTTTCTTATTCCCCAGTTTGTTAACACATGTTTGAAATTAAAAACAGTTTTGTTCGCAAAATAAAATTTGTCTGTGTTTTGATTTGATTTTTTTATAATGTTTTCTCTCTTCATTCTTAATGAAAGACAATATTTTTTTAATTTTCATAATTTATTAATATATAGAAATATAATAAAGCCATATTAAACAGAAAATTATGATAGATTAATTATAAAAACTATTTTTTATTACTGCTCGTCTTTGGTGTAGTAATAAATGTTTAATCGTCTAGCTCGTTTTTTGTAGACGTTCTTCTGAGAAAAGCGTAGTTTTATGAAAGTCAGACTGTTGAAAAAAATTATTACACTTGTATATCTTTTTAGGGTCAGCGGTTAAAAACCGCCGAAATTGTTAAAGATGCGTTTGAATGGGGGACTTCTGTGAGGCTATTTTTCTGAATAAATAGAACTTAGGTCAGTAGATAAAGAGGAAAACTTTTTGACGGCGACTGGATAAGTCAAGTCAACATCAAGGACACAAGGATATTGTCATCAAGGAAGAGACAGGTGAAAAGGCACCAGTTACCAGTCAATTGCAGTGAGCCTTGAAGTTCACAAGTGAAAATTCTCTTGTGACTGGACAACAAAGAACGTAAAGAATTCAAAGAATTTTTTCAAGGCACGAATTGTGTGAATTTAAAAGGGACTTATCTAAAATTACTCTATATCACAGAGACGCGCGTGGGGCAAATAAACGTAGGTCTTTTCGTTTTTTCTGAATGGTAATTACACCTTTGTTTTTTCTACCTTCTTGAATTATTTTTTTTTTGTCATTAAATCCTACACGTTTTTCTAAACTGTAACCATAATTTTTTTTCCTATTCTTCAAAGGTAATCTTTTTTTGGCACATCAAACCAGGCGTACAAAAGGAAATTTTTGTCTAAAATTTATATTTGTACACTTTTTTAGAATTTACTTGTCTAATAAATGTTTTCCCTTTAAAATTGTACGCAGTGGTTGTGTCTTATTTTGTTATTTGCGCCTATTTTGACCACAAGCAGATGAGAAGTACGATTTCTCTTTTCCATTTCTATTCCTACCAACTAGGTTTTTGTGTTTGGCACATTAATTTAAATTTGGTACAGAGTTAAAATGTTTATATAATTAATACCTAAAATGTATTACTAGTTAGCACGTTTCCCCAAAAATTGGAAAATATATTTTGAAATAAAGATTTGAACAAACAAACAATGACTAAAAATCCGGTTCAAATATAAACTATATATTTAGAGATTCTTAATAAAATCCAAAGTATCTGCAATGTTATTGGTCCTGAAATGGCAACTCACCTTCAGACACATTCTCACCGTAACGTAGCTTCACCGTTCCTTTTCTATAAATACTTTTTTAATTTAAGCACAGTACTAGATTGGCGGCAAGATCTCGTCATTTTACAGTTGAAATGACTGGATGTAACCGTTCTACTATACAGTTTTGTCTCTCGCATTTCTCGCTTGTGGAACTCACTTCTGGCTTATTGCTTCCCAGTCAGCTTTGATCTCCAAACATTTAAATGCAATATCAATCGTTATCTTCTGTCTTCTTAATTCTTCTTCTTTTATTACCCTCTCTCCTTAATAGTAGTTTTTCTCATATTCTCTAACACTCAGTAACCCATTGCATCCTAGTGGCTTTATTGCCTTTGATCTTCAAACATTTAAATGCAATGTCGATCATTATCTTCTGTATTCTTAATTCTTCTTCTTTTATTGTCCTCTCTCCTTAATAGTAGTTTTTCTCATATTCTCTAACACTCAGTAACCCATTGCATCCTAGTGGCTTTATTGCCTTTGATCTTCAAACATTTAAATGCAATGTCAATCGTTATCTTCTGTCTTCTTAATTCTTCTTCTTTTATTGTCCTCTCTCCTTAATAGTAGTTTTTTCTCATATTCTCTAACACCCAGTAACCTCTTGCGTCCTAGTGGCTTTATTGCCTTTGATCTTCAAACATTTAAATGCAATGTCAATCGTTATCTTCTGTCTTCTTAATTCTTCTTCTTTTATTGTCCTCTCTCCTTAATAGTAGTTTTTCTCATATTCTCTAACACTCAGTAACTCCTTGCGTCCTAGTGGCTTTATTGCCTTTGATCTTCAAACATTTAAATGCAATGTCAAGCGTTATCTTCTGTCTTCTTAATTCTTGTTCTTTTATTGTCCACCCTCTTTAATAGTAGTTTTTCTCATATTCTCTAACACTCAGTAACCCATTGCATCCTAGTGGTAATAATTCACCTCCTAGAACAAAATTAAATAGAGCAAATATTATTTACGAATTCAAATGCCATTAAGGAATTGTATTCCTCAAGAATCAACTATCGTAAATAATTATATAGGCAACACTACAAATTGTTTAACACGCAGACTAACTCTACACCTTTCTGACAATAGCTCAATTAGATCTCATTTAAATTTTCATGGAGACCTACCGGACACTATTCGGAAGATACTTGTCGACAACACTAATATAATAGCATCATCCACTTGCAAAAAAAGGCTAAAAATAATGGAAGCGTTACTAAAAAAAAACAAACAAACCAACACTTAATAATATTAACTTTGAACATGGACATAATATCTTGACCGTGTTTTGAAACAACAAAAAAAAAATGAATCATTTTATAAAACATACATATAACAAACTATTTCTAATTCTAACAGTTGAAATATAATCCTTGAAAATGGCTAAATGTATAGCCGAAAGCGTTCGGATAAAAAGAACATTCGGACAGTTTTTATATAATTTATCATCTGAAAAGAAAAACTTTATTAGATCGCACGAGAAAATTATAGAAAACTAAATAAAAGCACCTTGTCAGTCGTTTTTAATGAAATGTGCATATATATATATATATATATATATATATATATATATATATATATATATATATATATAGATAGATAGATAGATAGATAGATAAATAAAGAGAGAAAGAGAGAGAAAGAAAGAGAGAGAGAAAGAGATAGAGAAAGAGAAAGTATAGATAGGACCCCGACAAAATGATAGGATAAAGAACAAGTAGGAAACAGATCTTAATATATATATATATTAATTTAATTAGAAAAAACACCTTCCTCGCTCCCTTTATCACCTTACATCAACTTAAAACTACCCCTCAAAAGTGTATAAAAAATAATACGTAAATTTAAAACCATTTTTTATGCTTGGAAATGTGATCTGAGGAACCAGAAAAAACACCTTCTAGGGGAAATAAAATATAATCAATGGACCCTTAACGTTATCTGTTTTCTAATTAAATTAATATTTGCTTTGGTTTGACATTGAACTCTCTGGATTACACCCTCCTTGGGATTATCCATACGGATTACCAAACTTTTCATTACCTAACTCTCTCTCTCTCTCTCTCTCTCTCTCTCTCTCTCTCTCTCTCTATATATATATATATATATATATATATATATATATATATATATATATATATTACCAATTTCTGACTGCTAGGGATAATTCCAAGGAGGATATTAATCCAGAGAGAGCCCAATGCAAACTACAGAGCATAAGTCAAATAATAATAAGTCAAGAAGAAAACCTTAAAGATCTATTTCTTAATTAAGAAGTTTCGGTCTGACGAGATGAATATATAGAAATATTCACGAAATAAATTATAACCGAAATGGATATTTAAGGTTTTCTTCTTGACTTATATATATATATATATATATATATATATATATATATATATATATATATATATATATATATATATATATATAAAAGTCGAAAGGATAATCTAGGTAGGTCTTTTTAATATAAACTATTAAAAAGATATCTCCATAAAGAGAGCTCAATGTATAGTATACAGAGCAATATGATATACATCAAGGAAAAACTTAACGCATCATCGAAACCTTGATTATAAATTATAATTTCTTTCGACAAGTCATTTAATTTGTAATTTCGGTCTAATGAAACAAGTATTAAAAAAAACTTACTTGATGCGTTAAGTTTTTCCTTTGATATATATATATATATATATATATATATATATATAATCCGTAAATAGTAAGGACAATCCAAGTAGGTCTTTTTAATCAAAAAGATAGATCCACTTTATTTATATACAGTTCAATTCTTGATTATATATATATATATATATATATATATATATATATACATTGTTAGAAGTTAGAATTTTCTACTGAATTCTGGTTAGGAGACTCACGGTTAATCCAAACGGATTTCCACCTAAATATTAACCTTCGATTCCCTACACTTTCTCTAAGTCAAAAAAGAAAAAAGAAAAAAGAAGATGGCTGTCAGTTGTTCTTTTGAGATGAAAGCTTTCCTTCTGAATGTTTCTAAGCGGATTATATGATCAATAGTGCTTCTTTTGTTTCGGAAGCCACATTGGAAATCGGTGATGAGGCCGTTGATTCGAAGAAACCAGGCCAGTCTGTTGTTTATCATACGTTCATCGGTTTTGCAGAGGCAACTTATCAATGTAATGATTAATAACTGTGCAAGTGCATATTCACATGAACTTTAACCAATGCATAAAGAACACAGTTAATTCCAGACTCTCCATAAAGTTGTCTTTTATCATTGTTTATTTTGAAATTGTCTTCTTCCTCTTCAGGACATCGAGGATCATGACCTTCCAAAACTTTTTATCCTTTATATCTCTCAGCAATGTTTGTCCCCCAAACATTCGTCCCACTTCATGTTCTGTCATCGATTTACAGAAGTTTGTTGGACAGGTTACTCCATGTTTCTCACTGTCCCCCTGGGCTTCAATACGTTATGTTAGTGTCAGATTCGCCATTATTCCACATCACGTGTTCAAAAAATATCAACTGTTTCTTTTTTTATTTGAAATACATGAACTTTCAGCTTCCATCTTCCTTAAAGCTTTCTCGTTGCTCACATGTTCAGTCTATATTATTCTTGCTATCTTTCTGTAGAGTCTAAACCGGTTGCCTCTGTATTCTTTTCATCTGTGAGGTAATTGTCCAGCATCCACAACCATATCGGTGGCATGATATGACATAAAAGTTCAGCACTCTTTTCTTTGTTCTCACAGAAATTTTCCTTTTATTTATTTATTTTACTTAGCTTTTTAAAAAAAATCATTTCACTTGCCAAGCAAGGCAATAAAGTCACTAAGACGCAAGAGGTTACTGAGAATATGAGAATAATACTATTAAAGAGAGAGAACAATAAAAGAACAGGCATTAAAAAGACAAAAGATAACAGTTGACATTATATTTAAATTTTTGAAGACCAAAGTTGACTGGGAAGTAAGAAGCCAGAAGAGAGTTCCACAAGTCAGAAGTGCGATAGAAGAAACTTACAGATAGAACTTACGGTTACCTCTAACCATTGTAACTAAGAAGCCGCCAATCAAGTACCGCGCTTAAATTCATAAAGTCTAGGTACCATAGAAAAAAGTTCACGAGTTTAATCAGCATGGAAGTATTTTCAGAAAAGGCACGAGGACTTGACATGTATTAATGCTTTGGGGAGTGAGAAACTGATGTTTGAATTAAAATTATCATAGAATTAGTAGAAGGCCCAAATCTTGAATAAAATATTAATCCAAGTTGCTCTTGTGGGCCGATGGTTACTTGAATAAGTCTTTTTTTTTAATCATTTCAGGCTAAGAAAGGCAATAATGGTGATTATTGGAGTGTGAAAGAATAGGTAAAAAGTGAAACATTATTCAGTAGAGAGATCACTAAAATAACAGGAATTAAGAAGACAGAAGATAACGATTGACATTGCATTTAAATGTTTGAAGATCAAAGGCAATAAAGCCACTAGGACGCAAGGGGTTACTGAGTGTTAGAGAATATGAGAAAAACTACTATTAAGGAGAGAGGACAATAAAAGAAGAAGAATTAAGAAGACAGAAGATAACGATTGACATTGCATTTAAATGTTTGAAGATCAAAGGCAATAAAGCCACTAGGACGCAAGGGGTTACTGAGTGTTAGAGAATATGAGAAAAACTACTATTAAGGAGAGAGGACAATAAAAGAAGAAGAATTAAGAAGACAGAAGAGAACGATTGACATTGCATTTAAATGTTTGAAGATCAAAGGCAATAAAGCCACTAGGACGCAAGAGGTTACTGAGTGTTAGAGAATATGAGAAAACCTACTATTAAGGAGAGAGGACAATAAAAGAAGAAGAATTAAGAAGACAGAATATAACGATTGTCATTACATTTAAATGTTTGATGATCAAAGGCAATAAAGCCACTAGGACGCAAGGAGTTACTGATTGTTAGAAAATATGAGAAAAACTACTATTGAGGAGAGAGGACAATAAAAGAAGAAGAATTAAGAAGACAGAAGATAACGATTGACATTGCATTTAAATGTTTGAAGATTAAAGGCAATAAAACCACTAGGACGCAAGGGGTTACTGAGTGTTAGTGCCACATATTCCGTCGTCTGTTAAAACGCTTCCCAGATATATAAATTTCTGTACTTGCAAAATTTTGACAAATCCAATTCGTAGCTTACGTCTTCACTTGTTTCCCTTGTTGACAGTCATACTTTAATGTCCGCTTACAACCGATAGTCCTTTATTCATGCTTTCATTTCCTACCTTGTCAAGAGGTTTCTGCAGTTTTCTCTCTGTGTCTACCATCAACGCAGTGTCATTTTTGTATCTTATATGAAGATTGTGCCCTTCAATAATAAATCCTGGTAGGACAACTAGCTAATATAATAAATCCGGGGTGAAAGCATCAGTCTCTTGCATTACTTTTTATTTTTGTGTTCTTAATCAATTCGTTTTTCGATTTTTTCGCTTCCAGTATATATCCTGGTTTATTCAAAATTTCATCTATGTGCCCTGTCCCTTCACGATGTAGGCGATCATGGCTCTCCACAATTTCCTGTCCTTTTTAGCTCAATATATTTTGTCTGTTATCCCCCTAAACCTTGTTCCACCATCCATTCAGTCAAGCTCGGTTTTCTTCTTCTATGTACCGTGTCCCTTTAGGACGTAGGCGGTTATGGCTCTCCACAATTTCCTGTCATTTGTCGTTCTAAATTAATTTTGTCTTTTTTTAATCTCTCCTAAACCTTGTTCTGCCATCCATTCAGTTAAGCTCGTTTTTCTTCTATGTGTCGTATTCCTTAAGGTCGTATGCAATCATGTCTCTCCACTATTTCCTGGCTTTTGTAGCTCTTAATAAATGTTGTTGTTTTGGTTTCTCTCCTAAACCCTGCTCTGTCATCTATTCCCTCAATCTCGCCAGGTAACATTCTTTTGTCACTCTCACCATATATCATATGTCATATATTCTGTGAGTGTCAAATTTTCGAAGCTTTATTTCCTCATTATACGCACCTGAAATTTCCAGCTGTCTTACTGATGTTAAGTATAAGAGCCATTTTTGAGCCCATTGTCCCTGGAACGTCGTTGTACCTCAAATGTTCTTCCATAGTGTTCTCGCTATCTTTTTGTAGAATCACATGTTTATTAACATGTTTATGGCGTCACGGTGGAGTAATAGCGGCTCGGATTGAGAAATCGGAGAGCCGAGTTCGAATTCCAGTCGAATCCATTACATTCACTTACGTGCTAATACTCTTGGGAAAGGTATGAATCCACTTCTTCCCTCACCCAGCTATGGGTAAATAGCAGGACAGACCCGGTTCTATAGGCTTGGATGACAACTGGTCTAACGCAGAAAGGAATGGCAACCTACTGCGGGAAAAATCTGCCTCGTCAGTCATGGTATCGAAAAATACATGATCGCCTAAGCGTGTATCACGCATGGCACATAACTGATATTAACAAGTTTATTATCAGGTTTATATTAACATTTTAGGCGCCTGTTAAATGATTCTTTTAATATCTGTGTCCCATATAAATCAATGTGTCCAATCGTTTAAACAGAGAAACAATAGCCGGGAATTGGAAGAAAAGCAATGGTGGCACATGCATTGAATCCATCATATAAATTCAGGATGTAATTTTCTTTTAATCGGTATCACCCCAACCAAGGTAGTAAAGCCACTAAGGCGCAAGGGGTTACAGGTTGCGGAAGAATTAGGAACAGAAACATTAATGATGAGCAGAAAGAGAAGAGAGTAATCAGGTGGACAGTAGATAGCGATTGACATTGCATTTACATTTTTGCAGATTTAAGTTGGTTCCACAAGCGAGAAGTTCGAAAAAAAGGGAGTTCCACAAGCGAGAAGTGCGAGAAAAGAAACCTTTAGCATAGAATTTACGACTACATCTAGCCAGCTCAACTATAAAGAGATCTCGATGCCAGTCAAGTACTGCGCTTAAATTCAAAAAGTCTAGGTATCATAGCAAAGAGCTCATCTGAGCAATTACCATGAAAGTATTTATAAAAAAGGCACAGAATGGCAACTGTACAGTGGTGGGAAAGTGACTAAAGCTGAGACACCAGATCAGGACCTATAATATTGCTGATTCTTCTTTGGAGCTTATCAAGGAGCTCCAGGAAAATAGCCGTGGCACCGGACCATATGTGGCAGGAATATTCCAAGCAAGGACAAATGGTAGACTCATAGGGAGATTCAGGAGAGAAGAATTGTCTTGCACGACAGTGAACCGACTTTCTTAGCAACTGACCCAGCAATGGATTCAATATAGTCTTTCCAATTCATGTCAGTTCACCTCTGTGTCTGGATCAGTTATAACAAATTTAGTAAAATGAGAAAATGAAATTGAATACAGAAGAGGCTGCATTAGAGGTCGTCAAATGGCTACAGAAGTAAAACATTAACCTGAAAACTCGGCTAATATTCCTAAATAGTCTGTCAAATCGATGCGTTCATATGGATGTCATGCGTAGCGCCAGACCGCTACAGAAATATCTAAACTGTCAGCTGTATACAACCGTATTTCTAAGATCAATGATTAAAAATAGCTTTAAAAGAGTGTAGCTGTGGGTCTTGTTAGAATCTTGTTAACTGGTGCCACAGAATTACAAACAAAGAAGTTTATCTATTTAAAACAGACAGTGGCACTTTTTTCCCTCAGTAGGTTGCCATTCCTTTCTGCGTTAGACCAGTTGTCATCCATGCCTATAGAACCGGGTCCGTCCTGCTATTTACCCATAGCTGGGGGGGGGAGAGAAGAAAATGATTCATATCTTTCCCAAGGGTATTAGCACGTAAGTGAATGGAATGGATTCGACTGGAATTCGAACTCGGCTCTCCGATTCCTCAATCCGAGCCTCTATCTGTTACTCCACCGTGACGCCATAAACGTGTTAATAAACATGTGGTTCTACCAAAAGACAGCGAGAACACTATGGAAGAACATTTGAGGTACAACGACGTTCCATGGACAATGGGCACAAAAATGGTCAATGAATGCGAACCCTCCCCCAAAAAAACAAACTGCTAATATTAGCATTATTATTACAGATGAGGAAAACATAAAAGACACTGAAATCCCAGTTCGATGGCCAGGGAGTTATTAATATTACCACTAGATACGAGAAGAACAGATACTACACTTTGATTCCATGCCAATGGAACGAGTAGTGAAAAAAAGTTTCACTCCTGGAGCAATGAGTGGTCGGTCAATGAATGCCGAATGTTTCCTTATAAGGCAACGGCTGATAGTACCATTGCCATTATCTGTAAGATCGTTGTATCGAATCAGCGTCAACCGGCATCTGCATGCGCCAATTTGATCTTCCATCTTTACATGAATCTGCTATAAAAGTCAAATTACATGAACACTATGGAGCTCGTTTTTTTTATAACTTTAAGCCTGGATGTAAAATATTAACAATTTAAAAATAGAAATATTCCATTTGATTTTTGGAAGTATCATTTTTTTTTCAATTCGCTTTAATAAGCTGTTGTTTGCTTTCGCTTGACATTCGTAAAAAGAGACAATTTTAAGGTGAAGTATCCAAGATGAATTCATGTTAGAAGATGGGTGACGGCTACCCGAATTTAAAGCCAGGAGACTAAATGGGTTGTTCAAATCTCGAATCGGCAGATGGTAGGTTCGTATCGATTCGTTTGGCACCCAGCTGTCTTGCCGATTTTATTCCACATGACTTCTGACTTAAAGCAGCCGAAAAAACAAAACAATTGTTTTAAAGAATTCTGCTTTCTTTCTTTTCTTTCTGATGGCTGTTGAGTTTTTTGTTTTTTGTTTTACGTTATTTATAAAATGGTATTTCTTTCTTTGTCTCTTGTTTAATAAAAGACTTTGAGCGCCAGTTAATTGTTTCTTATTTTTCGCGAAACCAACATTTATTTTTCTTTCTTTCTCGTTTTCTTTCTTTCTTTCTTTCTTTCTTTCTTTCTTTCTTTCTCATCACTTATTTTTTTTTTCTTTCTTAATATTTTCCTTCTTTCTTTTCAATTGCACATGAGAAATTCTCTATAGATTTTGTTTTTCTCTCTCATGAATCTTTATTCACTTTTAACGGGTTTGATCTCCTGCCTAACGTTTCCCGCAAAAAGAATTCTCTATCTACCGGCTTTCACAAAAACCCTTGCCGCTAAAAATGTACAGTGATTACAAAAACAACATGGACGCCATTTGAAACCTCTGACGAGTAAAAAGTCTTCAGAATAAGAAAAAATATTCATTTGGGCAAATCTTTCCAATTCTAACGTTATTGTTTTGTCGATGAAGAAAAACTCGATATTGACATAATGCATGTTATTCAATGTTCGGACTTTCTCAATACTGTCGGCTGAAGAGAGAGGGTACAGTTTCTTACTTTCACGCGAGAATGTAGGGCGATTCCACGAAAGAAAGAAAGAAAGAAAGAAGGGGTAAGGTGAAAAAGAAAAGAAATAATTGATACTAAACAACAGAAAAAGAAAGAAAATAAGTGATATTAAAGAAAGAAAGAAAGGAAAGAATAAACGATACTAAACAATGGAAAGAAAGAAAAAGAGAAAAGAAAAATAGAAACAAAATAATAAGTGATACTAAAAGAATAAGGAAAAAAGAAAGAAAGATAGAAATAAAATAAGTGATATCAAAGAAAGAAGGAAAAGAAATAAGCGATACTAAACAACAGAAAGAAAGAAAGAAAGAAAGTAACAAAGAAAGAAAGAAAGAAAGAGAAAGAAAATGCTATAAAATGTATTGTTGGTAATTCGACTATGAAATGTATTGCTCGTCATCCTGCTTCAAAAGTGCAATGTTGGTCATTTTGCTCTAAATAGGTATTGTTGGTAATTTTACTATAAATAGGTATTGATTTTGTTGAGCCGTATATCGATCTCTGTAGGTCATTTAATGCCGAAATCTAAATATTGTGTAGATAATTTTATGCCTTCAACTACAGATAACATGTATTGTTCATAATTCTACTATAATTTGTTAATGATTTTTTATTGTTGATAATTTTTCTATAAAAATGTATTGCTAGTATTTTTACTATAAAAATATATTTCCTTGCTTTCAGTGTTTTGTCTTTGTCTTGGGGTTCACTACTTGCTCATAGCTGGGACCCTAACAGCTGCTACCGCCCTGAGATAGGGTGAACCTAGGAACAACAGCAATTAAGAAGTGGTTCCATGATCCTCAAAAGCTTCAGTCTCCCAATCAGAGGCCTTGATGCCGGATGTAGTTTATCCCTATGCCCAGGACTAGATACAGACTGCGGAATCCATCATGAAAACGATAAAACCTATATGGTAAAAGAAGAACTGATTGTCTGTCTGTTGACTGGGAATGACTGCAGAACATTACCCCTCCCCTTTTATAGACAGAAATCCTAAAATACATGCAGGGATATTTTTCTTAGCCAATATAAATTTAAAAACAACTTTTAAAATAATTAAAAATCAACGAGGGTGTATACGCTCATAACGAGAAACATTGTCTTTTTGACATACTTTTTTTCGTGATCCTAAGTTAAAATTTGTCAAAAACAGAATCTGTGGACATTCATGCTCACCTACGTCCTGAAGGGATATGGCATTAAAAAAGAAATCTTCCTGCGAGAGATGTTGAATTATATACAGCACGGGAATCTCATCTCAGGCGCAGCGACTCTTATAAATATCGCGACGGTGTAATAAAAAAATGATGGCTGACATTTACTCGCAGAATGGATGAAGAGACAATGTCTGACGTTTCTCGACATGCTGTAATGCCAAAGAAATGTTCTCATCTGCTATCAATGTTTTGCTTTTTTTTTTACGGTTAGATTTCCTCAAGATAGACCGACAAAAAAGAGAAAAGGTCGCCAGGTAAAGGCCATCGTCCTTTTTCAAAATACAATCAATCATCGCAGTCTATAAATATGTCCACTTGTCAGTCTGTTGGTCGCTGTTAGCCAATGTTTCTTTCTTTCTTTCTTTCTCCCTTCTCTCTCCCGATCTATCTATCTATCTATCTATCTATCTATCTATCTATCTATCTATCTATCTATCTATCTATCTATGCCTGCCCTTCTATCTATCTATCTATCTATCTATCTATCTATCTATCTATCTATGCCTGCCTGTCTTTCTTTCTTTCTTTCTTTCTTTCTATCTATCTATCTATCTATCTATCTATCTATCTATCTATCTATCTATTTATGCCTGCCCTTCTATCTATCTATCTATCTATCTATCTATCTATCTATCTATCTATCTATCTATGCCTGCCTTCCCTTCTATCTATCTATCTATCTATCTATCTATCTATCTATCTATCTATCTATCTATGCCTGCCTGCCTTTCTTTCTTTCTTTCTTTCTTTCTATCTATCTATCTATCTATCTATCTATCTATCTATCTATCTATCTATCTATCTATCTATCTAATCCTGTTCATATCTATCTATGTCTGTTAATACCTATCCGCCCCTTCTCTCTCCCGATCTATCTATCTATCTATCTATCTATCTATCTATCTATCTATCTATCTATCTATCTATCTATCTATCTATCTATCTATGCCTGCCTGCCTGCCTTTCTTTCTTTCTTTCTATCTATCTATCTATCTATCTATCTATCTATCTATCTATCTATCTATCTATCTATGCCTGCCTGCCTTTCTTTCTTTCTTTCTTTCTATCTATCTATCTATCTATCTATCTATGCCTGCCCTTTTATCTATCTATCTATCTATCTATCTATCTATCTATCTATCTATCTATGCCTGCCTTTCTTTCTTTCTATCTATCTATCTATCTATCTATCTATCTATCTATCTATCTATCTATCTATGCCTGCCCTTTTATCTATCTATCTATCTATCTATCTATCTATCTATCTATCTATCTATGCCTGCCTTTCTATCTATCTATCTATCTATCTATCTATCTATCTATCTATCTATCTATCTATCTATCTATCTATCTATCTAATCCTGTTCATATCTATCTATGTCTGTCAATACCTATCCGCGATCCAATATATCTTATAAATCTTGTTTTCTCTCTCGATATATTTACAAATATTGGAGACCTCCTCCGTTACTCTCGTCAATCTATGGTGTGTTCCTCTCGTCACGATCCCCTGTGTGAACCTTATATTCTCCGACGGCGATGTGTGAGAAATTGTTTAAATCATCTCCGAGGCGGTTGTTTATATATTTATCTAAAGTCAACATTTTCGTCCCCACGCTTGCAAAACATTATGCAGAGTTTGAGGTTACGTATTTCTGCATTCGGTAGCCAGGAATGCAGGTCAAGACCCCGATACATTCGGATTCTTTGAAAACCTGATTCATTTGCATACAATGCCTTCGAAGTTCGATTTTTGTTTGTGGTGGGGGTATACTCTCGTGTACATACATATTCATATACAGAATTACACATACACGTATATATAAACGCGCACAGCTAGCGGCTCGGATTGAGGAATCGGAGAGCCGAGTTCGAATTCCAGTCGAGTTCATTACATTCACTTACGTGCTAATATCCTTGGGAAATGTAGGAATCTATATCTTCTACCCCTACAGCTATGGGTAAATAGCTGAACAGACAAGGCCCTTGGTTGGCAACCAGTCTAGAAGAAGGAAAACTGAATTCAAAACCACCTGCTGGTCTCGCCTCTTTAATTTCTAAGACAAAGATAACTTGAGCATCCCCGCTGCAAAAGGAATCGGCAAGCCATTGCACTATTCTGACTTTAATATCGCAATGCCTCTAAAACAAAATGGCTACCTTTTACCCACCACAAAGAAAACCCTCCCTGCCTCCCATTAGAATGTCTGATGCTCAACTCCACGAGAACGCTTCTATGCGCCTGCTTGGTCTCACACTGTCCACTGACCTGAGATGGAACAAATACATTGAATCAATAGCTTCATCTACCGCAAGGATAGTTGGTTCTCTGTGTCGCTCCAGAAAGTTTTTCTCGTCCGAGTCCATCCTTCAAATCTCTAAATCAAACATTCACCCTTGTATGGAATACTGCTGCCATAGTATGGTCTGGAGCCCTCGCTGTTCGTCTTAAGGACCTCGACAAAATCCAGAGACGGATATACAATGCGATTGGTCCTGATCTGGCATCTCGCTTATAATCGCCCTCTCATAGACGTGCCGTCGCCTCCCTCTGTCTTTTCTACAAATACTTTTACGGTAACTGCTACTTTTGCTGGTTCCCAAGCTGCATGAATTTAATCGTGCTACTAGGTTGGCATCTCAGTCCCACCCTTTCACTGTCGAACGGTTAACTGTAGCCGTCTCTTCTACTGCAATAGCTTCATGTCTCGCACTTCCCGTCTGTGAAACTCCCTTCCTCTTACTTGCTTCCCTGATAGTTATAATCTCCAGTTATTCAAATGCAATGTCAATCGACATCTTCAGATGCTTCGATCTAATTCCCCGTCCTTCTCTCCATCCTTTCCTCTATCACGCCTCTTTACTCTTGCTTCCACTCTCTGCAACCCCTTGCATGCTAGTGACAATTGCGTCTTTCTTGCTTAAAAAAAAGGAACCAAAATTGTGTGGAGTGGAGAGGAGTGGTGACCAGAGCGGCGGTTCAAAATGCGCTAACTGAATGAAATGATGACGTTCTTCGTACAATAATGAAAACTACCCCAGTTGTTTATTGGTTATTTGATTGACCCGAGTTGATATAACAATTCAGGTTACGGTTTCCCCAAATTCCTCCATCTACTGCACAGAGAGAGTGAACCTAGTTGCTTAGAAAATCAGCGTATTTCTTTATTTTTTGAAGTTTGGGATTGAACACAGGTTTGGATGGCGGTTGGAATACTACAGCCGCGAGGTGCACACAGATCTGTTGAAATACTAGCGGACTCCTCGCCATATGAATCTATTTCAATTTTGGGAATGTCGTCTCACCGTTGCGTGAAATATCAGATTATGTTACTTTCTGGTCATCCATACTCTCGCTGTCCCATGCGACACATGTTAAAGCAATTTTGTTACATAATATTTTGTTCGTCCCACAGCAACGGACACTGAACGCTGTGTTCATGAAATTCAACATGACATCGATAAAGAAAGAAAGAAAGAATGAAAGAGAGAGAGAGAGAGAGAGAGAGAAAGAAAGAATTAAAGAAAGAAAAAAGAACGAAAGAAAGAAAGAACGAAAGAAAGAAAGAAAGAGTGGAAGGGAGTTGAAGCAGTGTTAGAGGTTAAAGAGGGGTAAATCGGTAGATAAAAAGACAGGATGTAAAGAGGAAAGAAAATGCGGGAGAGAGAAAGAGAAAGAGAGAGAGAGAGAGAGAGAGGTGGAGACGAGATAAACAGATTGAGATAGATAATTAAAAAGAAATGAATATATATATGTATATAGTTAGATAGATAGAGATAGATAGTGAGAGAGAGAGATTGAGAGAGGGAGAGAGATAGCTAGATAGATAGATGGATCGATAGATAGAAAGATATTGTAATAGAAAGAATGAAATGAATATATATATATACATATATATATATATATATATATATATATATATATATATATATATATATATATAGAGAGAGAGAGAGAGAGAGAGAGATAGATAGATAGATAGATAGATAGATATAGATAGATAGATAGATAGATATCAGCATATTCAGATAAATACAGTTAAAAACGGGTATATATAAAGAAAGAAAGAAAGAAAGAAAGAATGCGCTCGGTATTAAAAAACAGCTTTGTCTTAGTTCGTTAGCAGAGGTGCCTTGAGCCTTTTCTTTATGAATCAATCTGCAAAATTGAAAAGCTGAGACCACAGAAGAAATACCTTTAAACAAAATAAGCAGACGAACAAACAAGCCGCCATTTTCTCTCCACCTGCGGTTCCCACTGCTGACGAATCCATGCTAAATAATCAATTAAAAGCGGAAATAATAACCATATTACCACGCATGCGCCCATCTTTCCTCTTTTCACAACTAGTTCACTCAAAAATAACTCAAACATCTCAAATGTGGGTCAATGTATGGAGCATTATAACAGACAATGCACTAATTGAAGCAAGGGTGCAGCTCTTAGCACATCTGGTAAAGATGTTGATCGCTTTATATTTCGATTACGGGTTAAGTTTGGGATCGTTTTAGGCATATTTTTGATTTGTGTTGTATTGTATTGGTAGACGATTATTAGGCCACTAGTTGTAATGTCGTCAATGAATTTGTCGAAGTTCTGGGATTCAATACTTTAATCAATCCGCCCATTTTCGAACGATCTTTGTTGGTTATTTTGTTACGTGAAGTTATTTCTAAAGACCGTTGCAAATAATATACATTTGAGGAAGACCTAGAGTTCTATGTTTTATTTAAACAAATATAAGGTCAGTCTTCTTCTATGTGCTGTGTTTCTTCAAGGCGTCGGCGAAAATGGCTCTCCGCAACTTCCTATCCTTTGTAGCTCAGACTACTGTTTGTCTTTTTGCTATCTCTCCTAATCCCCGTTCTGCCAACCTTCTTCTTCTTCTTCTTCTTCTTCTTCTTCTTCTTCTTCTTCTTCTTCTTCTTCTTCTTCTTCTATGTGCTGTGTTCCATCAGGACGTGGGCGACCATGGCTCTCCACAACTTCTTATCCTCTGTACCTCTTAGTAAATTTTGTCTTTCTGTTGTCTCTCCTAATCCCCGTTCGGCAAACCATTTACACAAGCTCGTTCTTCTTCTATGTGCCGTGTTTCTTCAGGACTTGGGCGACCATGGCTCTCCACAACTTCTTACTCTTTGTAGCTCTTAGTACGGTTTGTCTTTTTGTGATCTGACAACTATTTACATAAGCTCGTTATGTAGGTGCTTTCCTTTTCCCCCCTTTTGTCTGCAATATGTTCTTTTGAGTGTTATATTCTCTCAGCTCTCTTTCCTCCTCATGTGCTCTAGAAATTATGATTTTAAGTACGTGCCTCTTTTATTTCCATTTTCCCTAAAACTTAGTCGTTACTCACATGATCAGCCAATGGTATTCACAGCATCCTTTCGTAGGACCACATTGGTCGGCTCAAGACTTCATCTGTGAGGAGACTGTGCAGCATTCACTGCTATATGCTGGGTTGTTTTTGTTTAGCGCCATAACAACATCTCTAAAGGTTATTCAATGCAGAAATCTAAATATTTTGACCTCAATTTTATGGCTTCAACTGAACGTATTTTGAACGCAATTGTATGCCTTCAACTATAGATACTTTGTACATAATTTTATAATATCAAGGCAAATGTATCTTTTTTAGATATATAGTTTGTAAATTGTTATATAGGAATAAAGTGTCGCTGTCCATTATTGAATTAAGTGGATCACGTGAACATAGATGAAACGCATAAGTAGGATCTCACGTAATCTCTAGATTGATCGTCATTTTTAGTCTATCCTCTGTTAATATTTGGATCTGTATTTCAATTCTATCTTTTATTACTATACAGACCGCTATTTTCTACTCTATACACTAGACTGTTTCTCTATTCGGATCACTATTCGGTGGTTACTATTCGAGAGAGTATTATCGAGCAAGTACTATTAGTGCGAGTGTTATTCGAAGGCGTCTGACACCAGTATTGTTCAACGGCGTTACTATAGTTGTATCTGCGATTACAAAGTCTCTACTACAACGAGCATTACGAAAGTGACGACGAGTATTCGTTGACATTGCAAAACAATGAAATAAACAAACATTTTAATAAAATTTACTTCACTAAAATATATTTTAGCATTATTCCATTTGTAAAAAAGAAATCAAAAAGTAACAATGTGTTATATAGGAATTTAAATGTTTCTCGTTTTTCATTCTTGTATTTAGTCAATCAGTGTTATTTTTGTGAATAAGAATTGAGTAATATTTTTAGCATTATTCCATTTGTAAAAAAGAAATCAAAAAATAACAATGTGTTATATAGGAATAAAGTGTCACTGCTGACACTGGAGTTTGAACACAAATCACCAGAGAACAAACATCCCATTTTGAATAAGTAGATCATGTGATGGTAAAGGAAATGTATATATATGTATTAGCGTGGTATCTAAGTGATCAATATAGGGTTTACTACAGAAGTGTGATTGTCAAACTTTCTGCCTCCAGGCATAGAGGAACTCAGACGAGGCTATGCCAAAGGGCAGAGTCTCGTCTGGGGTGAAAGACAGCTATCCGACCACGTTTTTGCAGGGTCTACGGGGAATTTTTGCCCGAGCCTACGGGCTCGGATACCCCACAATAAATTCAGCCTTGTGCCACATCCGACCGCGTGGGGCGGTTAGTGAATATCATCACTATATGGAATACTATTCAGTAGTTACTGTTCGAGAGAGTATTATCGAGCAAGTGCTATTAGTGCGAGTGTTATTCAAAGGCGTCTGAGACCAGTATTGTTCAACGGCGTTACTATAGTTGTATCTGCGATTACAAAGTCTCTATTACAACGAGCATTACGAAAGTGACAACGAAAATTCACTGACATTACAAAATAGATGAAAAATACATACTGCTTGAAATGTTACTAAAAAATGCATTTTTATACATTTTTATAGTGTTACATTATTGGTCATTTTACTATGAATATCGACTGCTGGGAATCTTTATTGTTGATAAATTTATTAGAAAAATATTTTTGCTGGTATTTTTTATAATTTCCTAGTGTTTTTCTTTGTTTGGAGATTCACTATTTACCCATAGCCGGGACCCTAAGAGGTGCTTCCGCTCCGGGTCAGAGTGGACCTGGGAACAACAGCAATTAGGAGGCGGTTCCACGCTACTCAAGACCTCCAATCTCCTAATCAGAGGCCTTGCTGCAGAATGTAGTCACTGCCATATAGGAGAACAGATGTTACATAAGTGACCAGAACTCTTTTCTTTATTTGTAACGTTTTCATTTTCTTAATACTTTGCTTAGCTTTTGGAAGGAACCTTTCGCAATTCCGAATCGCCTTCAGATTTCGGTGCCGCATTTCCGTCTTCTGTTAAAACGCCTCATGTAAATTTTGATACTTGCTTGATTTTGGAGTTGACATATTGTGCTGTTCCTTTTGCTGTCAACTATGCATTCTGTTTTCTTACAATCAATGGTTAGTCCTTGATTTTCTACATTCTCTAGGAGTTTATGTAACTTCTTTTTTGTCCCTCCTATTAACAGGCAGTTATGTGCCATGCGTGATACACACTTAGGCGATCATGTATCTTTCGATACATAACTGACGAGGCAGATTTTTTCCCGCAGTAGGTTGCCATTTCTTTCTGCAGTAGACCAGTTGCTATCTAAGGCTATAGAACTGGGTCTGTCCTGCTATTTGCCCATAGCTTGGGGGGGGGGAAGAGGATTCATGCCTTTACCAAGGGTATTAGTACATAAGTGAATGTAATGGATTCGACTGGAATTCGAACTCGGCTCTCCGATTCCTCAAACACTATGTCATATTATGTCGTTAAGTTAGTGCCGCCAATAATGAATCCTGGTTGGACTTTTAATTCTCTTAGTATCGCCTAACTGTAAAGGTTAAATAAGTCCGGTGAGAAGACCCACCCTTGTCTCACGCCCTTTTCTATTTTTGTATTTGCTGAATTCATTTTCTCTCTGCATGAAAGCGGCCTGCTTCCAGAATAAATCCTGGATTACTCTAATATCCTTCCCATATAAATCAAGCCTACATAGCAGTTGAAACAGTTCTTTTTGACTTAAATCATCAAACGCTTTTGTGTAATCTACAGGTTGCGACATAAGTGCTTTTACAAAATTTCAAATGACTTCTACTTCTAAATCTTTGGTCATTTCATAGTTGCTTACTCACCCAATAAAATTAAATTTCGACATTAAATGACCCATGAAGGTGTTGATATGCCGTTAAACGGACAAATCAATCAAAATCAAGATTTTATGGAGTAGAGTTGCTAGACCCGATTCGTTTCTGATTCAAATTTGTCCTTCTCCCCGATTGGTTGCAAATCAAACATAGATAGCCCAGTTTGCTGTTAGATTGAAGGGATGGAGTCATATATTTCCAAGGGTATTTGCGCGAAAGCGAATGCAATGGTTACAACACACCAAAGACACTTTCAGAGTTGATAGCCTCTACGCACAGATCCGAAACATCTTTGAAATATGCAATCGCAGGACTTCCGTTCATATAAGAAGATCGAAAACGGCGTCAGCAGAAATGTTGTTTTAAATTATGAAAAAATAAAAAATATTTAATTGGTTTCCCCTTCTCTTTGTGTCTAACGAAAATTTTCCTGCTTCTTAATAATTTGTTTAGTTTTTGGAAGGTAAAAGTACTTTCATAATAATTGTTTTGGTGTATTTTTCTATTGTACCTAGATCTTATGAATTTAAGCACAGTACTAGATTGGCGGCTAGGTCTCATCATTTTACTGTTGCTAGTCATTTCAATGTAGACGTAAGTTCTATGCTAACAATTTCTTCTCTCGTACTTCCCGCTTGTGGAATTCTCTTCTAGCTTTTTGCTTCCCAGTCAACTTTGATCTTTAAACATTTAAATGCAATGTCAATGGTTATCTTTTGTCTTCTTAATTCTTCTTCTTTTATTGTCCTCTCTTTAATAGTAGTTTTTCTCATATTATCTAACACTCAGTAACCCCTTGCGTCCTAGTAGCTTTATTGCCTTTGATCTTCAAACATTTAAATGCAATGTCAATCATTATCTTCTGTCTTCTTAATTCTTCTTCTTTTATTGTCCTCTCTCCTTAATTGTAGTTTTTCTCATATTCTCTAACACTCAGTAACTCCTTGCGTCCTAGTGGCTTTCTTGCCTTTGATCTTCAAACATTTAAATGCAATGTCAATCGTTATCTTCTGTCTTCTTAATTCTTCTTCTTTTATTGTCTTCTCTCCTTAATAGTAGTTTTTCTCATATTCTCTAACACTCAGTAACCTCTTGTGTTCTAGTGGCTTTATTGCCTTTGATCTTCAAACATTTAAATGCGATGTCAATCGTTATCTTCTGTCTTCTTAATTCTTCTTCTTTTATTGTCCTCTCTCCTTAATAGCAGTTTTTCTCATATTCTCTACCACTCAGTAACCTCTTGCGACCTAGTGGCTTTATTGTCTTGCTTTAGGTGAAAGGATTAAAAAAAACATTTAGTTATCCCAACGTATCTTTGGATTTCTCTGGCACATTTCTTTCGTTTGTTAAAACATTTTCCAGTTTTTTACATTTCTGTAGTTGCTAATTTTGACGACACTAATTTGTAGCTCGTGGCTTAGGCCTTTACATTTCGTCTTCTTATAATTAATGGTTAGTTCTTTTGTTGTAAGGAAGAATATTTCCCTACAAGTTTGGACTCGGCCGTCGGACGAAAGACATAAAAATAATCCTACATCAAGAGGAGTAGCAGGAGGAGCAGCAGCTTTTGGTGAAAACAGTCACTCACGGCTGAACATCCTCCTCCCTAGTTTCTATTCTTCATTATGTTTTCCTGTACCAAAAGGTAATAAACTTGTTAAAACAATTCCGATTTTCTACTGTTGTTTTTGATAATTCATTTACAACATCGTTCTTCCTGCATTCCTTTGAAGATAATTTCATTGTATTGATTAAATCCAGAGCGATAACACTTTCTCGTCTTACGCCCTCCCCTTTTCTCGCTGATAACACGTTCCGTCAATGACACTTTCAGTATTCTTCTGTAGAACTATTTCTCGTCTCGTCTCCTCATCATCTGCGAGGAAATTGTCCTGTATTCATTTCCACATAACAGATATATATTATCAATTCAATACTCTTTTCTTTGTTTCTAATGAAATGTTCTTGTTTCTTAATACTTTGTTTAGCTTTTGGAAGGCATCTTTTGCTATTCTGATGTGCTTTCGTTTTTATTTGCTCCATTTTTTGTCATCTGTTAAAACACTTCCCAGTGAAGTACCTGTTCCGCCAACGATGCTACATGTCAAATATATCGACTTTATCCCACATGTGTCTTTCTGTCACTCTCTCTAGTCATGATCTGCCATGCCAATTTATGTTTCCATTTCTCTTATGATTATGGCTTATGAGTTTGATCGGATGATTTCCTCTTTTTTTCCCAATTGTATTTAATGTTAGGAACGCAGTCAAACCGTTCGCGTGGAAAGGATCTACTCTTTAAGAATGTTGCAAGATGTAGTATTGTGACTCAATGGCCAGGACACCCAGAAATTAAAGTATTTATTTTTCAGCGTACCCACGTCGCTACCGAACGTGACACAAAGTTGTGGTTAAAATGGCAAAATAACACCTCTCCCCGAAGGAGGCCCTGGGGCTTGGGCTTAATTTTTTTTAAAAACTTCCCTGTATAGTAAAGTGGACGATAAATGATTTCATCTGAGTCTGAAGTGTCTAATATTTTATAACGAGCAGTGAAACCTAAAAGTAAGATCTTCATAGCCCTTAATCAATTGCTATGTCGCCTACTAGGAAAGTCGGTTCACTATGTCGTGATCAACAGTTTTTCTCGCATGTATTTTGGGTGGCATTCTTTAGATCGAAGTTGTGGTTGAATTTATTTATATGTATAACTAATGCGTTTGATAAATTGTTGTGTATAAGATCCCTTTTGTGTTCATAGATACGTTTTTTTTTAAATTTCTGCAAGCTTCCGTACTCTAATCTAAATAAATCAATAAAATGTAAATATAAACAAATAAAAAAATCAACAACAATACCAACATTTACCTACTTTCGTTTATTAGGCATTAAATTAAATCAGTTAACGTCTTCCATAGTTTACCTTGACTTGCACAGACTTAAGAATATATTTGAGCGTTTTTAAATTTAAAAATTTTGAAAACGTAGCGATATTTTTATTTCTTTTTATAAATACATGCTGCAAAATAAAATCCTTACATTTGCCTTGATGAAGTCCAGCAGAGGACGAAACGCGTTGGTAAAGAAAAGTTTCCTTTTCTCTTCATCATAAATTTTCGAAGTGGAATAATGCGGAGTTGTTTCGACTTTTGAATTCTATTTTTGTTTTCATTGGTTGTTTAGATGTCACGTGTTCAATTTTAGGACGCGGATATCGTGGGTTTCTTTGTGTGGGTGTCATGTGTTTACCTCATGGCACCTGAGTGTTACTTTGATTCTTGTAATGTTGAAGCTAAGAAATTGGGTATCTTATGATGAATGTTGGAAGTGGAATGTGCAGTGACGGACAGAAAAGGGTGCCAGCTTGTTCCCGCCCATATCAAATAAAAATGCAATAAATAAAAATCACAGACAACCGTTTTAGTAATAAAAAGGAATTTGAACTTTATAAAGTCATCTGTACACTATCAGTTACTCAAGTCCAATGTAAGATGACATTTTTCAAAGCTAAAGATCGTTAAGACAAGGTTGAGAAATTCACTGAGAAGAATTTGGTATGTTGCTATCCATTGAAAAAGGAATTGTTAGATGATCTGGATACAGAAGCAATTATTGGCAGATTCGCACAATAATCTAGCGAACACAAACGATTGCTCTTAATATGGCGGACTGCATGCAATGCTCCATCGTGCTTTTGAACTGTATGTTAATGTGGAAATTGTGCAGGAAACTAATTAAATTGTAAAAAAATCAATTGTAGCCTGGGTGTCATCTTGCACGATGGCAAGCGGCCCCTGGTGGAGTGGGCCCCCTCTATCAAATAAAAATGCAATAAAGAAACAAACGCAGGCATCTGTTTTAGTAATAAAAAAGGAATAAGAACTTTATAAAGACATCTGCAAACTATCACTTACTCAAGTACAATGCGAGAAGACATTTTTCAATGCTCAAGATCATAAAGACAGGGTTAAGAAGAATTCAGAATCATCCATGTTGCTATCCATTAAAAATAAATTCTTAGATGAATTGGATGTAGAGGCAATTATTGGAAGATTCGAACAATCATCTAGTGAACGGAAATGATTGCTTTTAATATTGTGCGTTTGAACTATTTGTTAATGTGTAAATTGTGCAGGAAACTATTTAAAACTATCAGCCAATTACTTAAAATTAAAATAATAATAATAAATTCAATCATAACATTCTATATACACGTTTGGTATCTACAGAAATGTACACAGTAATTACTAAGAAAAAGATTTAAAAAAAAAGAAAATTAATAACTCAGCTCCCGGTGCATCGTTAATCCTGCTTTTCTGACCAAATCTTTGATTGTCTTAGAATTAGTTTTTATAATTTGGGATAGTTAAATGTTTTTCGAGTTCAGTAGACAAAGAATTTGTTGGTGGAATGATAAACTTTGTATTTTTGGTGTTAATTGATTGGTTGGCTGATTTTGTTCAACGGTATATCAACCGCTATGGGTAAATTAATGCCAAAAGCTAAATATTTTGCGAGAAGAACAACTTCGGACACCCAAAAGTATAGCCACAAATCGCGTGGAGACAACTTTTGTAGAAGACATCGACGTGAATGATATGTAGACTATAGGGGGTCCACGATTCTGAGCTGTACAATAGTGTTGTGAAAACGGTGGCTCTATAAACCAAATCCAGTACTTGCTTTTATTATCTTATGAATTTGTATTATTTTCATCTTGCGTCAAGAATGAAATGATAGGGGGTGGGGATATTGAAGAAGTTTAAAAGTTGTCTTTTATTTCATTTTCTTCTTCATTTAGGTTTTCCGGGCTAGAGAACGTTACCCTCCAGTAATCAAGAAGACAGAATGCAGGGTTACCAGTAAAAGAATGAACCCGAAATGCGATTTGAAGGTCGGGAACACTAGAATCAAGCCGACGCTGAAGTCTAAATAGCTGGGAAGCGGTTTAACAGAGGACGGTAAGTGCGACACAGATCCGTAGACGTATTGGGATGGCCAAGGACACATTCCAAAAGCTTAGCAGAGTATTGCGAGACAGGATTTCTTTGCTAACAAAGAAAAGAATACTGAGCTGTTACGCGACATCTGTCCTTGTTTACGGCAGCGAATGTTGGATGATTTCCTCAAAGATGAAGAAGAAACTTGAGGCAATGGAGATGTGGTTCTACAGAAGGAAGCTAAGGATATCATGGACTGAGCATGTGAGAAATTATGAGGTCTTAGAGAGGTTGCAAACAAGGAGAAGGCTTACGCTTAACATCAGGAAGAGGCAGCTGAAGTTTCTGGGACACATAATGAGGAAAGGGGGCCTGGAGAATCTGATACTCACGAGTCAAATAGAGGAAAAGAGAAACAATGGAAAACAACGCGTGATTTACCTGGCGGGCTTAAGCAAGTGGACGGCAGAACGTGGTCTGGGGGAGGAAGCAGAGGGAAGGAACTTGTTGGGAGATGCAAGGGATAGAGGAAGGGTGGAGAGCCATGACCGCTGAAAGGACATGTCACATAAAAAGAAAGAAGAATTAAGAGGTGCTTCCACGTGCCTTAAAACTTTCAATTTCCTGACCAGAGGCCTTGCTGCTGGATGTAGTTTATCGTCATACTCAGGACTATGGGTTTTGTATTCTTTTCTTTTTGCGCCGAGAATGATGGGGGATTTTGAAGGCGTTTAAAAGTTATTTTTCTATATAATTTTCATCTTCATCTAGGTATTCCGAATGACATATTCTGAGAACTCCTAGATAATTGTTGTCGCCTTTTAAGAGACATTCCAATTCTAATGTAAAAAGGAGAAACAGTGTGATATGTTGGCACTGAGGAAAGATAAATGACAAATGGTGACATGATAATGTTGGAGAATGACACATTGAGATTTAGGACTTGAGTGGCCATTTTGGTTTCGTTTGTTTTTCTTTTAACGGCATATCAACACCTTATGGGTCATTTAATACCGAAATTTTAGTTTCCTGTGAGCTTTGGCATTTTTTTTCAAAAATGTATTCCTGGTAATTTTTTGTCTTATACATTTTTATATTTTCATGCTTTGACCCCGGTTTGGGAGTTCACTATTTACCCATAGCTGAGACCCTAACAAGTGCTAACTGGGAACAACAGCAATTAAGAGGCGGTTTCACGCTCCTCAAAACCTCCCGATCAGAGGCTTGCTGTCGGATTTGAGCGGCAGAAATTTGGTATGAAAAAAGCAGAATTCTTTCGGGATGCTATGATCCAATACAACCGTGAAATATTGCACAGAAAACCAGACATTGTGGAAGTAGATAAAGAAGAAACAACATGCATCATCATAGATCCTGAATGTCCCGCAAACAATAGAGACGTTCAGAAAGAAGATTAAATACAAGCAAACTCTGATAGTTTAAAATGGGAAATGTACAAATTGTGGCGAATGAAGAGAGTGGAAACCATCTTTCATCATTGTTGGTACTCTGGGCATTATAAATACTGAACGTCCGGTTATGGCTGAAGAAGATTTGTGTCAATGTCAAGATTAGGCACTTGCAGAAAACGGAACTCCTCGGGACTGCATTTATATTACGAAAGGTTCTTAAGTCATGATTGTGAACAGCTGGTACTTTGGTTCTCTCTCCAGCAAAAGTTCTGCTCACAGTGCCTATTTCATAATTCTACTTATTATTATTATTATTATTAATAATAATAATAATAATAAAATGTGTTTCTTCTTCTTTGGTGGTCATCATATGTAGTCAAGTGACAGCAAGTCTCCGCTTATCACCAGCTTGCTTTTTATTCTTTGGAATTATTATTATTATTATTATTATTATTATTATTATTATTATTGCTGTTGTTTGATCTGCAAATACGGCGAATTAATTTTCTCAACTTTTTTTTCATATAGCGATAGATTAAGCACTCCTGATAAGCAATACAATTTGTTTATTATATTATATAAACGTTAATAGGAGGGTGTCCGGTCTACTATGTAAATTCACCCCCCCCCCCTACGGAAGCCAAAATAAAATATACTTGTACCATGTGATTTCTTAAAATTAAAAAGAAAGAAAAGTTCGTCGATAGAAACAAAGAGCCGAGTTACTAAGCTGCGACCTCTGTGCTTCTGTATGGCAGTGGTTGCTGGACAATCTTCTCAAAGATGAAAACATCGTTCAGACAAGAGACTCTAGAGGAGACTTGAAACAACAGAAATGTGGTTCTACTGAAGGATACTGAGGATACCGCGAACAGAACATGTGAGTGACGACGAAGTTTTGGAGAAAATGGAAACAAAAGGAAACTAATACCTAACATCAGGAAGAGACAGTTGAGGTTTTTGATTTGCAAATGCGGCGAATTAAAGAAAGTAAGAGGAAAGAGGGCTTGAAAAATTTGACACTCACAAGACAGAGAGCAAGAAGGACAAAGGAAAGCAACGAATAACATTCTTAGTGAGCTTGAGTAAATGGATGGTAGAACAGGGTTTAGGAGGAATAACAAAAATACGAAGTATATTAAGAGCTACAAGGAACAGGAAGTTGTGGAGTGCCACGATCACCTACGTCCTGAGGAGACACGGCACACAAAGAAGAACAATCTGGAGTGCTTTTTTATATATTGCTACCGATTAAGTATTTCAGATATTAAAAAAACACGTGGTATGGGCATATCTTTTTTAGCTTCCATGGGGGGGGGGTCAATAATGAATTTACATAAGAAACTAAGCCCCATTTTAACAGTTATAAAGTTAAATTTTTATATCCGTTGTATGGCGTGCTTGATCTATGTCAGTGATTCCGAACCGCCGCGCCACGACACAATAGTGTGTCGTACGGTCCTCTTATGTGTTTCGTGAAACATTGAAAAAATCGCGAAGAAACGTCTGTCGCGTGTTTCATAATAAATCAACTGCACAAATAGTTGAATAGAAACATTGAAATAAACTAAGTTCATATTTCTGACTGTATTTTTTCAAATCTATGGTTTTATTTCATAACATTTAAATGTACACCCTTTAAAAATTTTGCTAAGTGTGCCGTGATATTTTCATTTGCTCCGAGGTGTGCCGTTGCTTAAAAAGGTCGAGAAACACTGATCTATACTAATACAGGGTGTCCATAAAGTCTCTTTACAATTTAAAAAATATATTACAATGGCAATTGATGTGGCACCACAACTAGATGACCTTCGACCAACCATCACTTTCCAGTAAGATGGTGTCCCACCACATTGGGGACTTCATGTTCGTGGGTTCCTAAATCAAACACTTCCAGGCCGGTGGATTGGAACGGGATGATCCAGTTCCCTGGCCACCTCGTCCACCAGATATCACTTCCCCATGACTTCTTTCTATGGCGTTATCTTAAAGATATCGTTTATAAAACAAAGATGCGAGACATCACTGATCTAAAGCAAAACATCACTGATGTCATTGCCACCATTGATGAGGCTATATTACAGCGAACATGGCAAGAAATCGGGTACCGTCTTGATGTGCTTCGTGCAAGTAATGGCGCCCATATAGAGGTGGATTAAATTAGTTAAAAAAAAACTGCAGTATCTACTAGTCATTTTATATCTATTTCCACATAGTTGTCTGTTTATTTGATTTTGGAATAATTATTTTTAAATTGTAAAGAGACTTTATAGACACCCTGCATAACAAATCGAAAAAAGGATTATTTCTGATCGTAGTGTCTGTTGAACAGTTCTAATAATAATAGCGGAAGTTGGGGACAGTAAAGAGGAAAGTGCTAGAGATTTGAACGAGACTTGCTGTCACGTGATCCTTGTCAATGGCAAGAAGATGTGAAGATGTTTATGACAAAATCAATGAAGATCATATTTAATAACTTATGAAATTCACAAGTGGCATTAATATAACTGATTTTATTGAATCATAAGAATCACAAGAACCGTTTATTGACATTAAAAACATAAAATTATGTAAACACGATTTGAATTCAACGAAAATATTCAAAGTAATCGAATTCATAAAATACGAAGAAAAAGTTACGTTTTTTTTTCTCTCCAAATGTTTTTCCAAACATCCAATAATAAATCTCTGGTGCAGACCCCACTTCTCACATCGGATTTTATCTCTTTCTTCGACAGCCACTCAATGGCCTATAAAAAAAAAATATTTTTTCTACTTATTTCGTCTTATTCCTCTGTTCGCCTTCCCCGCCATTTTGTTTTCCACTCTTTCTGCTTCTAACGTTTTTTCCGTTTCTATCTCTCTCACTTCAGTTCTATTTCTGTCAAACCAGAAAGATTCAACAATTATTCTTCCTTTCTTTTTTTTTTGCCATCGATCGAATCAAATGCCACTCGCTTTTGTTTTTCTGCCATTGCAATTTCTTAGTTTGTTTACTTAACTGCTTGTATTTAGTGTTTCAGTTTCCATTGCTTTCTTCTCTACGCCTCTTCCCGCCTAAACTGCTTTCCACCTTCGTTCTTTTCTTTCTCTCTTGTCAATTCTATCTTTGGTTCTTCCCCAGAACCCATTATATTTCATGTTCCACTTAGCATTCTTATAATCTGTCATCTGTTTTATTCATTCCGGCAAAGACATTTCATCTTTTTCTTCGACTTTACGATGTCGCAAAAGCAGCACTCAGTGGAGATATTCGTGGTCTACTTCAGACAATTGGAAAATTGGAAGATGAACGATTTAAAAACAAGTAATAATTTTACCTTGAAGGTGTATCTTAAATATATTAGACAATCTGTTTGCGTGATTAAGAAAACGCCATCTTTAATGAATGTCTTTTGACGTGCGAGCTCTGATAATCTGCAGAGGAGTTGAAGAGCCATTTAATAGTAGTGCCGCTAACAATAATCAAAATGCACTTCGCTAAGTTTTTGATTTTAATATAGTGGAGCAAGTGTCTGCGTTGAAATTGAAATTTAATAAACCACTAAATTTATAGTTATAACTAGATTTACAAATCGGCTGCATAAGTGAGTGCTTTTGTAGATCTGAATAATCAGAGTTTAAATAAGTATATTCACATGATTATTCGCGTCTATAGTATGAGAGGCTGGACCAAAGAAGGTCATGGCTGGCGTAATCGAAGTACAGGTTGTTTATATGTGGCTACAGAAATCAAGATATGGACACTAGTCAGTTAATAATGATTACACTTCATCTCAGAAATTCGTTATGTTTATATTGTGATACTGTGTTTGGAACACTCACACAGAAGAGGAAGCCGTGAATTTTTATCTCATCTTAAGTCTTTTATGACCAATAAAATAATTCTCTGAGATATGATCTACAAAGAGGTTAAAGGGAAATTATATATATATATATATATATATATATATATATATATATATATATATATATATATATAATGCAAGTAAAAGGTTTGTTACTTATCTGATTGATGTTACCTTCAGCATTCCGACTCCAGAGTTTCGTAGACGGACCCGTCCGCCCGCACGTCAGGCGGTATCAGCAATTACCTGCTTATAATTCTTGAATTTCCCTTTTTTATATATATATTTATCATTGGTGCAAGTTTTATTTCATAGTGTATATGTATGTAAGTGCATTTGTGTGTGACCCTATAAAGTGTCACTGGTTGTAGTTGAAAGGTTTACTGAGACACTATTATGACACTGGTAGTATGAAAAGTATTAAATGGGTTCATACATAGGATTTGTAGAATTGAAAGGGTTAAAAACACTAAAGTGAAAACATGAATTGAAATATGAAGCAAGGTAAAAAACAGATATGTATATTTATCTAAACGCGTGTACAAAAACACACGCACACTTGTGTCTATGCTTTGATTTTGATATATAAACTAGTGCTTAAAGGATAAAGTGATTTTTTCGTTATTTTTAAGGTAATAATTATGGTTGGTAGGGTTTATAGAGTAAAGGAAATAAAAAAGAAAAAAATGAAATATTTGGAGGTCAAGCGACAACAAACCGGACACAAATCTTTTCCGGTTGCGGGTCTATGTATTGCATGTTGACAGTTTTTTCTCTCGACCGGCGATCGCCAATTGTTTTTGGTTCAGTAATGAAAGACTTCAAATACGAAGAATTTTAACGTAACTATTTTTTTTAACTCACTGGGGAGCCGTTTCAGACACGAAAGACAACACGTCTACATCTCTTGACGAGTAAGTACCGACTCTGTGAAAACCTTTCTCCTATCTATCTTTCTCACACTAGCTCAGCCAATCAAACTCAACTTCCTTATTATGGCTTAAATCTGAACCCTAATGTCAACCTCCAGATAGACTCCCCTATAAATAATAGTTTGTTAAACTACAGCCGAGATTCACTTCCTCTAAAACAAAGAGCCTGCTGAACTATTATTTAACATATGTTAACAGCCATGATTATGATGTAGTCAGTTCTGAATCAGCCATTCACGGGGCATACGGTCTCTCAGCTATTTCGGATATTTTTTAAATATATTAAAAAAGGGGTTCGAGTCCTCATTTTTCGTTGCGGTGTTTGTTTCTACCGTTCTGTGTGAGTATTTCCACACTTTTTCACGCACGAACGAGAAAGGAGACACAACGAGAAGTCGCCATTGGCTGTTCTGTGGAAAGCTTAGTGAGCGCTCCGTTGTATATTTACACATATACTCAATTTTACACATATATACATTCACTTTCACGGGAACATGCATTTACATAAATATTCACACATACGTGCATTTTTACATACACAATCGTACATACACACTCGTTCAGATCGATTTATCTATCTCTCTATTTCAACCAGTTTATATCTATTTCAACCAGTCTATCTATCTATCTATCTATCTATCTATCTATCTATCTATCTATCTATCTCATTCTGTTCAAATAATCCCCCTCTCTCTCTTTACGACTCTCTTTATATGATAAAACCGTTCAGTGAGAGAAATTCCCTGAAGCTCTAAGTGAGCTAGTGAATTAATTTGGAAAAAGGGACCTATACTTTAACCTTCAATTTTTCGGCAAGTGTATATATATATATATATATATATATATATTGGCACATTCCTCTGCTAAGATGCTTAGCCAGTCCTTGTTGCGCAGAGCTCACCCGAGCTGACCTTAGTTACAATTTCAGAAAGAGACCGCTTAATCTGGCGTGTTCAGCAGTTTTTTGAACACGCCCAGTATGCTCAAACCGATGACCTGTTCCGAAGCCGTAGACTTCTGTCTGTCCAGTTTTCACTCACAAGGCTTGGGTCAACCCGTGGTAGGGTTTTCAAGCACTTTCGAAAGCTGCACTTTTCCAAAGATCACCTCCTCATGACGATAAGATCAATGTCAGCTTCCTGACGAATCGACCCTAGCAGCATCTGAACATAGATCCCATGGTTATTCTCCCCAAAAATGTACTCAATCTTTAAATCACGATAAATGCGGTGTTTATGACTTTCAAACAAATTGAATGGTTAAAATTAAGAAATATTAATGTTTAAATTAAAAATGAAATTAAATGAAATGAAATACATGTTTATAAATACTAGGTACAAAAGTATCGGGACTGGTGCTATAAAAAGATAACTACAACGCATAGCAATTCGACATTTAATCTCCTTCGAAGTAGTCCCCCTTCTGAGTCTACACACTTTACTCAGCGTCGTTTCCATTGGGGGAGGGATTCCTGGAAATGCTTCTTGAGATAGCGACATATTTTACTCAGTTTAAATAACTTCTTATTTGAATAAAAAAAATTGCAAAATACGACTCTACTCTATGTTCCGTGTCCACTAATGACGTAGGAGATTATGGCTCCCCACAATTTCAGAAGCATAAAAAAATTTGAAAAATAAGTTTTGAAACAGAAATTAGAAAAAGAAACATGCAGTGGCTAAACATCCGATTCATTTCTCTTCCTTGATATTGTGAAAGATGAAATATTTTAATGAAATATAACTACAACATTGACATTTTAATTGATAATAACATACAATTTAAAAGAAAATTCACAGGGAAGGCTATACTGCGGGGTCTTATTATGTAATTTATTGCCTGTTTTTAGCTTCCGACACACGGGGTCGTCTTATACTTCAGACACACGGGGTCGTCTTATACTTCAGACACACGGGGTCGTTTTATACGCAATTATGAAATTTATTCCCTTCTTTAATTTTCAGAAACACGTTGTGGTCTTAAACTGAAGCATGTCATTTCTTCCCTCTTCTTAGCGTCATAATCACGTGGTCGGCTTATACTCAATGATTTCATCTATCACTGTTTTTAGTTTCAGAAACTCGGGGTCGTTTTATACTCAAGCATGTAATTTATTTCCTGCTTTTAGCTTCAGAAACACGTAGATCCCTACGTTGGTATGTGTTCTGGCGGGCTATATTCCTTAGTTCCACCACCCAGACCTTCAGATCTTGGTCCCACCATGCCATTTACACTAGGGCGAAACCCTTCCTTGGTATGAGTTCTGATGAGCATTATTCTTTATCCCACCCACTCTGACCTTTAGATGTGGTACACACCATGCCACGTACACTAGCGTGTATCTCTTCATATACCAATTTTAAGTTCCATTGTAGCAGATTCTTCCCTAAAACCACTTTTTCGTGACAGACTCCCGGCAGTAATTTTTACCAATCGCCATTTTCTTGACCGAGAAATGGCATCCTTATTGTTTATGAAAAACTCCCAGTATGCATTTGTGTGTTTTTTTTATCTATTATTTAGAGACTGTTTTGATGTCATTCCTAATTCGAAATGAACCAACATGTTACTAGCCATTAAAGAGAATTTGTTTGATTTTACGATTCTTAAGTGGTTTCATCTGTTTAGCTTGTGATGTGTCGGAATAGACAGCATCCGGTTGCAGTTGTGGAGAAAGATTTGCGATATACGCGGTTTTATAAACAACTACCCAATGCAGTCTCGGGCTGTCTCTTGTACATCACAGAGAGATTGTAAGGTCTTCGAAATAAGCCAGGAACTGGAGGTCACACACACACACACACACACACACACACACACACACACACACACACACAGAGTAAAGGCCGAAATATGAAAGTAATGAAGGAGTGTCTTGTTTCCATTTGATCGGAAAGCCAGGTTTTCTGCTAGGAAAATTGGTTCACCGTGTCGTACCAGGTAATTTTTCTTGCCAGAATCCATCTTGCACATTTATAACTCTATCATTCGCCTGTGCATTGAATTTTGCTGCCATATTTGGTCCAGTGCTCCTGTTATATGTCGACATTCTCGGCAAAATCCAAAGAAGGGTCTGTAATATTATCGGTCCTAACCTGGCATCCCGACTTCAGCCTTCCCTCGCCGTGACGTGGCTTCTCTTTTTCTTTTCTACAAATATTTCCATGCTAATTGTTCTACGGAGCTCTCCTTCTCGGTACCACGACCACATGGATTTAAACGTAGTACTAGATTGGATATTAGGTCTCATCATTTAAATGTTAAAATAGCGAAATGTAACCATAATTACTATTCTAATAGTTTGTTTACTTTCTTTTTATTTGTTTCTGGCAAAATTTTCCTGTCTCGAACGAGTGGGGACGCTGAGAATTTTAAATTTAAATTAATTTCTTTTAATATTTGTTTCGGATTTATAGTCTAGTTGATCTCATTTAGTTTCTTTTTCTTTTTGTTCACGCTATGGTCAGTATAGGCAGTACCCTACAACGTAACAACTACCCGGGTTACATGGCAGCCGCTTCGATAAACTAGGCTAGAAAGGTACAAAGGCACAACACCACCCAGAAAACAGCTTTGGTCTGCTTAACCAATGTGAAAGGATTATCGGAGAAAATACAAAAGATTTGTAGTCCATATAACATCGGAACGACCTTCAAAGGGATCGACAGTTCGCAGACACTTCTTCTGAGTAAGACCCCTCTCCTTGAGGAGAACGTGACTAAGGACTGTGTGTACACCATCTCATGCAGCTGTGGTAAGAAATATAAAGACGAAACAGGCCTCTCCTTTAAGATAAGAATGCAAGAACATCGTCAAGCCGTAACGCGAGGAGAAATAGAAAAAAATAGGTGTAGCTGACCACATATGGGGGGAAAAATGAGCTCACCCCCCACCCCCGCCTGTGGGAGGCGGTTGAAATAATAGACAGAGAACATTACTGGAAAATATGAAAACTTAAGGAATCAGCACATATGCTAGCCGGATCGTGTTATAATGACGGGTCGCGGGCCGGACGAAGGCCATTATTGAAAAATTAAGGAAAATTACATATGCAGACCCCTTGTCAACCTAAATATTTAAAACCATAATGAAAAATAAACATTGAGAAATCAGAAGAAAAAAGAAATTCTAAAATTTAAAAACACCTAACAAAAATTACTTTTCGATCAAGGAACGTCAAAATACTTCAAAGTGAAAAAAATCAACCGAAGTGAAATGGATGAAATTATGACGTGTAGGTTTGAAACTGTTATTGAAAATTGTCCCACAAACGAACCACACACAAACACATCAAACAAAAACGAAGCACATATACCCATACATACGAGTACAAATAGTTGCAAACATATACACTTACGTACGTACACCTGCGGTATCATCGACACATTCATGAGGCATGCGCGTATGTTTAACTGTCTTTAGATTTCTGCTACCTCGCATGTCAGTCCCTCCCTGGCCTCTTTCAGTTTAGCGTTCCTTTCGCTTCTGTTATCTTTTAATGTAGCCAAGGCTCATAACAAATATGTATCCATTATTTGACATTAAACGTAGGCAACGCAACTTGGTAAAATAAGTCCCATGAAAGATAACTGGCAGATAGTCTTCTAATATAGTTTATAACTGGCAGATAGTCTAATATTTTTAGTGCACTGAGATTTTTAAAAATAGAGTCATTGGTAATCAGGCTCGCGGGCCGGTCAAAATGTCTTCGCGAGCCGGATCCGGCCCGCGGGCCGTAGGTTGCCGACCCTTGTGCTAGGCCATAAAAATCTCCTTAGCCGGCCAAGCATAGAAATAAATACAATATGGAAAGTAATAACACGGAAGAGAAAAGCAATAATAATAAGAACAACAACAACAAAATTGCAATATGAGTTCTGGTAAAAATGGTTACTGTGGGGACTAATACTTATTACAGCTACAAAGGACAGCAAGTTGTGGGGAGCCATGATGAAACTACCTAACGTGTAAATGAATGCCAAAAAATGGACTGGGAGAGATAGGAAGTTGAGGAGAGCCATGATCTCAGCCTACCTAACGAGCTTTTGTAAATGATTGGCAAAATAGACTGTGAGGGATAGTAGGGGGACAAATATTGCTTAGAACTACAAAAGATGGGAAGTTGTGGAGAGCCATGATCAAGCTACTTAACGAGCATGTGTAAATGGATGCAAAACATGAACTAGGAGGGATGGTGAGAGTTAGCGCTCCAAAGGATGGGAAATTGAAGAGAGCTATTATCAGCCATCCTAACGAGCTTGTATAAGTGGATGGCAGAACAGGGATAATAAGAGTACAAACATTATTTAGTTCTCCAAAGATAGGAAATTGTGGAGAGCCATCTTCACTGATATCGTGAAAGAGACACAGTACAATATATGATCCTACATCCGTATGAAAGAAAATTAGCCAGTAATATCTTTGTCCCAGATAAAAAACTGTGTTAAATCACGATTTTTCCAAACAAAGAACTGGCATCGTTTGTTCAAAGAAGAAATTATATCACTACTTTGGAAGCTACAGACCTCACCCCTGTCTTCGGAAAAGTATTGATCTTTTACTTAATTCAATATTCCGTGAGGAGGCCGTTCGGTGAACGGTCGAGGCTGTTGGAAATGATTTCTGCTCTTAATGTGTTTTCACTGTCATAGTTTTTTGTCATCGTATGAATAAAATCGTCTGCGATGGCATTTCTAATGCTTACGACATATTGAGACTAAAATGGCGACGAAAGCCTGTGTCTGTGTGTGCGCATGCGCGAGAGGAAAAAATGAAAACGAACTAGAATTTTTCTAGGCCAAATTTGTTGGTGGCTCTGTTTTAGTCGAATCATTGCTTTAAAGCACTAAAAATATTTCTACAGTAATGTTTATGACAACACACTCGCGTTCGCGCGCATACAGAAACAGCTATGCTTCACCAGAAGGCGGGTTTGAACATGCTACTCTCGTTCTCTACTGTTAATGCGGCGAATTTGAAACTACGTCCTCAACATCCATGTCTTTGAGTCAAAGGAGGATGTATATCAAATTTTACAATTCAAATTTTTACAATAAAATCGGATTTAAATAGCTAATGTTTGTAAAATCATTCAGCGTATCACTATATGAATGTAGTATGTGACTCACACCAAATGACAGCTAAATAGAGTTGACACTTGATATCACACCAATCCATTAGAGAAGGAAGGTGCTTAAGAAAGATACCCTCATATCCTCCAGGAGCATATCATGCCTCACACAATGCCAGTGGTTCCTCCGAGCATGTAAAAACAGGGTTGACAAAGTTTTAGTTAGGATGTACATGTTATTCTTTTTTTGAGACGGAGGTTGCAGAAAGAACGAACAAAACAACGTCCTTCAAAAATAAAAGAGGACAAATAGAAGAGAGGAAGAGGGCAAAAGGAATTCTCGGAAATATAAATGAATATAAACTAGAAAATCGATCCAGTTAATTGGGAAACGGAAGCTCCAGAAAGAACAGAAATTGAAGAAGAGCATCAACGAACAAAACAACTTCCTTAGAAAACACCAGAAGACAAATAAAAGTGACGAAGAGAGCCCAAAGAAATGCCAGGGCTCCCCATCTACTGAACCCTCTTACCCTACAATGTGGTTCCTGCAGACCATTCAGATCCAATATAGCATTCTCTTCATACAGTAGGAAATATGCATGAGCTTCCCAATACTCGGCAACTATTTCCGCGAACGACGACGACATGTTTGTTTGATTTATTTTATGGTTTGCCATTCCTTTAAATTCGAAACAGATTGTAAGAATAACTTTTAATGACAGTGCTTATTTCATTAACAATATTTTGAGGATAACAATTATTTTTCTAGATAAAATCCTGCTGTTTAATCCAATTGGGGTAAGGGAGATAAATTCATACTTTTCCAAAATGAATAAGACGAACCCGACTGGAATTTGTATTCGGTTCTCCGATCTTCTTCCAAGACAATGTCCATTACACCACCTCCACGTCTATTGATATGTACACGTGGAACAAAACGGATAAGAGGTGAATGTATAAGCACCCACCCGAGAGGAAAAAGAATAGAGTAATTCAAAGGTAATAAAACAAAGTTATATGCGATGGGTCAGGATCACATACGTCCGGACGGGATTTGGTATTTTCAGAAAAAGCACCCACAAAACATTATCCTCACGTCTGATTGAATACAAAGTGACACCCTCGTCCCCTTGACCAAGTTAACCCCTACGGCGATTACAGCAGACGTTGGTCAAACGACTAATGGGGAAGTGAAAATTTCCGGGCAGGTAAAAATGTTCATGCAGGTAACATTTTCTGGGCAGGTTCAAATACCCGGTCACAAGAAAACGTCTGTTCAGGTGACAATATCCGGGAAGATGCAAATATCCGGACAGAAGAATAATGTCCGTGCAGGTGCAAATATCCGGGCAGGTGCAAATATCCGGGCAGAAGAATAATGCACGTGCTAGTGACAATACCCGGGCAGAAGAATAATGTCCTTGCAGGTGACAATATCCGAGCAGGTGCACATATCCGGGCAGAAGAATAATGCACGTGCTAGTGACAATAAACGGGCAGAAGAATAATGTCCGTGCAGGTGACAATGTCTTAGCAGGTGAAAATGACTTTTTTTAGGTTTGGTACGGGGAAAAAGTCACTGAAAAATAATTTTATTAATAATATGTTACTATTTTAAAAAAGTTCGAACATCTACTGGATGTTGATTTCAATGTTCACTATATATATATATATATATATATATATATATATATATATATATATATAATACTGTTAGCATATCTGGTCTGGTGCTCCTGCTGTACACCTCGAGATTCTTGAGAAAATCCAAAGTGGGATCTGTAATATAATCGATTCTGATCAGGCATCTCGACTTTCTCACCGACGTGACGTGGATTCCATCTGACCTTTATAGAAATATTTTCCTGGCAGCTACTCTGATGAACTTTCCCCCCTTGTGATCCGACTTCAAGCAGGCGACTTAATTGACCTCTAGGTCTCACCATTTTAAAGTTGAACTAGCTAGATGCAACCGCTACTTCTATTCTAACAGTTTTTTTCTCGCACTTCAGACTTGTAGAAATCTTCCGTGTCCTTGCTTTCCTGATAACTACACCCTTGAAAAATCTAATTGCAAAGCCAATCTCCATTTTTGTCTTCTTGAAACCTGTTCCTTCTTTGCCCTTTCCTCACTCATCCCTATTCTCAGTCTTCCCTTTTTCACTTTCACTCCCTGTAACCCCCTGCCTACTAGTGGCATTACCGTCTTGCTTGGGGTGAAAAAATATGTATTACTTTAATCAATATTTTTAGTGGATACTCGTATTTGAGTAGACGATCCGTTTATTTTAAATAGTATTTTTATTTTGTCTACAGGCCTGCACACTAATTTAAAAAATGTCCCTCCAGCAGGATTCTCACTGCGTTACACTTTGAAGGAGAATCCATTGTTTAATCTGACTTGCTTTAATTACTCGGCCATGAAGAATTTCAGGAGCAAGCCACGTCCTATCTGCCTTTAAAGCAAATTTTACTCATTCAGATTTGTGTGTGTGTGTGTGTGTGTGTGTGTGTGTGTGTGAGAGAGAGAGAGAGAGAGAGAGAGTATGTGTGTGTGTGTGTCTGGGAAACACAAACACATACACACACACACACACGCGCGCGCGTATATTTTTTAGTGAAATTGGAGTAGATTTGAATAGCGAATTTTGTTTACTGGTGGGGAAATCTGATCTAGGGCAAAAGTTGTACCCACTGAATCTAGGTCATCAGAAGACAATGCAAAATGGTCGAAATAATTTTAATCGATTAAAAATTGAAATAGAGCTGAGTAAGCTAGAAGGAACTTTGGAATTCCCATGATTTTGGTTGAAGCAGCTAGAACCCCGTGATAATCGGGTGCGAAGTAGTAGGGCCGAGGGTCAGTTATAACCAGCCGGGTTTATCTATATAAACGCGTAGTTATGCTGAAAAAGGCAGACTGGAGAAAATTATTGAAGAGAGAAGAGAGAATTGGTCCGGGCAAGAGTTGGGAGGAGGAACGCCACTATAACTTTAAGCCATCGCAAGATTCATATATCGTTCTGAGACGATTTAACAACAAGCAATCACACACACACTCTCTATGTGTAGAATCAAGAGTACGAGTTTTTACGTTAAATACTTTTCTTTTCTGTAACCCGTATCTTTTCTCTGCTATTCTCTTCTGCTATATAAAAGACATTAACAATTCAACTATTGAATAGTTGTTTGTCCGGCTTTCTGCATATATTAATTTTTTTTTGTTGCTGCATTCTAAATTTCTTAGCGCAGACTCCCCAGCCGTGTCTACATCTTCAGTCGACCGTGAATGGACGGACAACACCTCTGCTTTCTGGATCAAATAAATCACAACGTGGGCAGGAAGAAGGATTAAACCAGCGGACCGGTCGAATAATCTACGGATGCTCAGCGGACCTATGGCCACTCCTTTAAGTTCGGTTAGGAACCCAGAGAGTAAGACGCCGGAGGTTGAGGGGCTGGGGCGGAAGTGCTAGACTGGTGGCCATGACCAGAATAGACCCGTGGGAATTGCCACGGTTTTGTCAAGTCGGGACCGAGTAAGACCAGAAAGGACTCTAGTTTTCGGACTATATTGGTCTGAAAGGGACATAAGGAGGAAAAGAGAAGGAAGCAAAAGGAGGAGGAAAAAGAAACAAAACACGGAGCGGCGGACCTCAGGTAAGTCACTTTTTGGTTTCCTTTGTTCGCTTATTGCACTTAGATCTGCCAGTAATATTGTTGATCTCGTTTTGACTTTGTCGACTTTGTACGCAGTTGAAGCCCCACCATCGTGTTAAGTATTTTTCCTTTCGTTCTGTCGTTGGTCTCTCTTCTCGTGGGAAAGTGGTAGTTGACAAGACGCTAGGATGAGCGTAGCAGGATCAGACGCCACAGATGACCTTGGGGACGTGGGAATCCTCGAAATATCGATGCGTTTCAGGAGGCTGATAGGTAGCATGAAGCTACTTACTTATAAAAGAAACCCTGCGGACCTGCACGAATGGATTCTGTCCATTCAGAAGAAGCATGTGATCTATGGCCTCTCGGACCAAGAAATAGTGCTCCTATCTTACGACGCCACAGCTGGGCAGGTGTCCAAGTTCACAGGGGGGTGCAAAGAAAACCCGGCTCTGGTGCGGCAATACGCAAGTGAGCGTACGGCCATTGAGGCAGTCAGGAAATTATTCCGGCTGCAGCAACAAGAAGGAGAGACTAATGAGGAACTGGGGGAAAGAATTGCGGGGCTAGCGGCGTTAGCTTTTCCGGAGTTGACGACTCGGGACAGTGGTCCTATTCAGGCCTTTTTGGCCGATGTGTATGTGAACGCGCTGAGTGACAGGGACCTGAGGGGCGATGTTCTGAAGGGGGGACCGGTCAGCCTGGCCGCAGCCATAGAGGCGGCTCGGACCAGCGAACGACTCTGGGATAGAATAAGAGGGTGTGTAGGTAGGAACCACTGGGGGGGGGGGGCAAAGTAGTGATGAAAAAAAAAGGACCGGGAGCGGATCCAAATACGGGACCCGAAAGAAGAGGCGGAAGTGGACTGGAAGGCTGAGGCAGTTCGTGCCCGCGACTGTCCGACAAACTATGGAGACGACCCAAGGTATTTGGAGCCGGACTGCATGACTTGTGGCGAGTTTGGGCACAAGGCTCGGTGGTGTACGGCAGAGGGAGACCGTAAACTGGGGATAAAGCGGTCCGGGAAACGCCGATGCGTTACCCGTATGGTGCGTAAGAGGCAGGGTAGCCCCAGTGCAAGCAAGACCTCTGAGATGCTGGACATGTGGTGTAGTCGGGCACTTTTCAGCCAGTTGTAAGGAGCGAAGGCGTTGGCGCTGTGGAGGAGTGGGTCACCTGAAACGAACCTGTCCTCGCAGGAGAACGATGGACCACACCGAACGGAAGAACCCTAACTCGAATGGAGAGGAGAAATGGGATGCTAGTCCGAGAAAAGAGAGTCATCCGAGCTCTACCCCACCCAGGAGGGCCCCTAGACAGAAATTTGAGCCCCTAGAAAAAGGTGAACTCCTGTCACCGACTCCCACGTCTCGGTTGTCAAGAAAGCGGGAGGAAGGGAGAGAACATACGGGAAGGAGAAAGGCAGAGGTATACCGTTTGCTGAAGGAAGGGCCAGACTTCACCTGTAATGTGTTTCTGGGAGACAAGAAGGTGAAGGCCCTTGTCGATACTGGAGCTTCAGTGTCACTGGTTAGCTCCAAGGTTTTTAGACAGTTGGGACTGAAAACGAAGCTTAGTCCCGTCGATCTAATAATAAGTCAGGCTGATAGTAGCAGGATGAGGATAGAGGGTATGACGTGGCTACCTATCCGGTTGGCAAGAACCAGAGGTAAACTTAAGGTTTATGTGGCACCTGACTTGTGTGGTGAGCTAATTTTGGGGAGTGACTGGCTTAGGCAGAATAAGGCACAGATCCGTTTTGACCCCGCCACCCTAACATTGGACGGGGTACGGATACTGTTGGGAGAGAATAATTATGAACAATTGCCAGTGGTGGCCCAGACAGATATAAAGCTGACCCACTAGGACTACTGTATCTGGGAAGGGCAAGATTATAACAGAAGGAGTGCTGAACAGTGACCTGTACCAAGTGGTCCCTACTGATAGGTATGATAATAGTGAAGGGGAAATAACCGTGTGTGATTCGTTGGTGAAGAGGTCGGGGACCGTTCCCTTACTGTTAACCAATACTGCCAATAAAACTATTAAAATAAAGCAGGGAGAGGTGCTGGCACAGGCGTGCCTAGTGAGAGAAGTCGAACAGGTGAGAGTATGGAATGAGAATAGGTCTTGGAATAAGACAGGTAGCAATGAAATAAGGGATGAAGATATAACAGCCCCTGAGCGTTAGAGGAGAAAATTGAGGGGGTTGCTGAACGGTATTGGGAGGTAATAGCCATTACTGATAAGGAACTGGGACAGACGGAGACAGTTGAAATGAAGATAGACACGGGTAATCACCCACCTATTAAGACCGTATAGGACCCCAATCCACAAAAGAAAATTAGTAGAGGACGCAGTAAATGAAATGATGGACTCAGGGATGATCGAAAGATCCAAATCTCCCTGGAGTTTTCCAATAGTGATTGTTGAAAAGAAGGATGGAGGGCATAGGTTTTGCGTGGATTTTCGTCAATTAAATGCCATTACGAAACCGCTGGCAGTGCCCCTCCCCTTGATTGATGATATTCTAGCTCTTTTAGGAATGTTTTTCCACCTTGGATTTGAGGTCGGGATATTGGCAGGTAGCACTTAGCAAAAAGGATCAGGAAATGACCGCTTTTACCTGCCGCTCTTCAATTTTAGAGTTATGCCGTTAGGGCTAGCAAACGCCCCGGATGTATTTAGTCAGTTAATTTAATATCATATTGAATGGTACTGAGGCATTTGCCATGGCATATCTAGATGACATCATGGTGTTTTCAAAATCACCGGAGGGGCATTTTGAACATCTGCAGAAGGTGTTCGATAGGTTACGAGAACATGGATTAAAGTTAAAATTATCAAAGTGTCAGTTTATGAAAGAAGAGACAAAGTACTTAGGGTTTATTATAAACAAAGAAGGAATAAAAACGGATTTTGACAAAGTAGAGTTTATAAGAGAGATTAGTGGATTTGTTGGAGCCGTCGGATATTATCGGAGGTTCATACCAGCATTTAGTCGGCTAGCAGGCCCTCTAATAGCACTAAGAAGCATGCTAGGTTTAAGTGGACCGAGGATTGTCATCGTGCATTCGAGGCTCTAAAGGACCAGCTGACAGCTGTACCCCTGTTGGCCTACCCAGACCTGAGTAATCCCATGGTGCTGTACACCGATGCTAGCGATAAGTGCATTGGGGCGGTTCTTACACAACCAAGTCCCGATAAGGATGGACCAGTACCGGGTGTGCCTGAGAAAGTGCCGATCTATTTTCTGTCTCATCGGCTCTCTGAGACTCAGCAAAGGTGGCCAGTAATAGAAAAAGAGGCGGTCGCCATTCTGTATGCTGTGCAGAAATTAGATTATTATTTGAGTGGGGCTGTGTTTACCATTAAAACAGATCACAAACCCCTCAAATATTTTAATAAGAAGATACAACAGTGGGCATTGAAGTTAAGTGGGTATAACTGCAGAATAGAATATTTGGCAGGGAAGGATAATACCTGTACTGATCGGTTATCGAGGATTCCGAGGCAATTAGAGACCGAATCTGTCAGGTTGGAGAGGGTGTGGATGATAAAGCATTCCAAATTAATTCACAGGCGTTGAAGGAGAGACTTGGTCGGGAAGATCAAGAAACGAGTGAAACGGAGATTGTTTCCGACCCCCACTGGAGATACAGTTGCGGCCAAAATGTTCAGAACGGCATTGTTTTCGTCAGAAAAGTAGGTATAATTTTTTATCAAAGTTGTTTTATATTCTATAATTTTCACAGACAATAAATACGATATTATTTGTTATTGTCTATTTGTTATTGTTGGTATAATTTGAGAGGATAATACAAAAGTTATGGATGATTTAATGATTTACTGCAAAACCCATGGCGGCCAAAATGATCAGAACGGTTGAAAAAATAACAAAATAATAAAAAATGACAGAGAATACTGGAATTATTTAATATTTAGTGTGAAGCCCTTTAGCTTCAATCACACTTTGACATCTTCGACTGCATGAGGAAATTAAATTTTCAATTTCTTGCTGGGTGATCTTATTCCATTCTTCCTGAAGGGCATTCCATAATTTCCTCGGTTGTTTTAGGATTTCTGCCTTTCGAACGTTCTCCTAGAATATTCCACACATTTTCAATAGGACTGAGATCTGGGCTTTGAGCAGGCCAATCCATAACAATAACCTTTTCAGCCTTGAAGAAGTTCATGACCACCTTAGCCTTGTGACATGGGGCATTGTCCTACATGAATATGGGTGGTCGCTTAGTTGAATTTCTCAGCACAGGCAAGATATGATCTTTTACAAGTTGTTTATAAACTCCTTCATTTACCTTTCCATGTAATCGCACCAAAAGACTCACACCATCTCCATATATCATCCCCCAAACCATGACACTTCCTCCACCGAATTTAACACTAGTCTTAAGGCATTTAGGCGATAATTTTTCACCTACTTTTAGACGACCGTACCTTTTCCCATCTGAGCCAAATAACATAAACTTAGATTCATCACTGAAATGCACCGTTTGCCATTTTTCTTGAGGCCACAACACATGTTCGGTTGCAAAGGTAAGACGACACTTTTTATTCTTGGAGAAGATCAGTGGCTTCACTGCAGGTGCTCTTGCTTGTAGGTTATGTTCAACTAAACGACGAGACACAGTTTTTCGAGATAAAGTTTTCTTCAGTACAATCCTCATTTCCCGAGAAACAGCAGCAGCAGTTTTAAATCTGTCCTTTTTAATCAACTTTACCATAGCATGATCTTCTCTCTTGGTCGTTTTTCTTGGCCTACCTGTAGACTTTCTTGCTTCACACGAACCACAATCATCGCAGACCTTAAGAATACCGTGAACAACACTTTTTCACTTGTTAACAATCTTTGCAATAGACCCAATACTTAAATTATCCTTCTTTCGAAGCTTAATAATCTGTTGACGAATTGATAACGGAGTAAGTGGCATTATATTAATAAAGTACACTGCAGATATTCTTACTAATGTTTAGTAAACGAACCGTCACGTAAACAAATTTAAAAAGTTAGAGTTCGCCGGTTAAATATACTAAAACACGGAGTAAAAGCAACCGTTCTGATCATTTTGGCCGCCATGGGTTTTGCAGTAAATCACTAAATCATCCATAACTTTTGCATTATCCTCTCAAATTACACCAAAATCTCAGACAATAACAAATAATATCGTATTTATTGTCTGTGAAAATTATAGAATGTAAAACAACTTTGATAAAAAAATTATACCTACTATTCTGACGAAAACAATGCCGTTCTGAACATTTGGGCCGCAACTGTATATTATTAGGAAAAACCAAGAGGATAGCAAGATAGCAACTATCAGGTCCAGGGTAGAGGCAGGGCGTACCCCCAAATATATGGTGCACGATGGAGTGTTGTATTACCTTTCAGGAAGAGATGAGGAAGTAAGTTTAAAAATGGTGATACCTGAGAAGTTGAGAGCTGAAATTCTAGTTCAATGCCAAAGGAGGTTAGGACACCTGGGAATTGATAAGATGTATGGATTAATAATGAGAAATTACTCCTGGCCAAAGTTGTTTAATGATGTTGTGAACCATGTAAAAAAAGTGTAACATGCCAAGTACAGAGTCGAAGGAGTGGGGTTTCCCCAGTATTAGAAACGGATGTTCTGAATTATCCATTTCAAAAAGTAGGCATGGATATTTCCGGGCCCTATGGAGAAATACACAGAGGTAATCTTTACATAGTGAGTTTTGTGGACTGGCTGACAAATTGGCCTGAGGCATTTGCCATACCGGATAAGAAGGCACGAACGGTGTCAGATATAATACTGAACGAAATATTCCCTAGGTATGGGGCCCCCGAACAGTTGGTTACCGACAATAGATCGGAGAATGTGAATCAGATTATGAGAGAGACGTTGGGAGAATTAAACATACACCACATAACCACCTCTCCATATCACCCCCAAAGTAACGCTAAGGTAGAGAGATTTCATAAGACCCTCGCTGATGTGTTAGCTAAACTAACAGAGGATAATAGAGAAAATTGGGATTTATTCGTAACCCAAGCGTTAGTAGCTGTGAGATTCTCGATGAACGAGGCGACAAAATTTTCCCCTTCTTACTTAATATATGGCACGGATGTAGTCTTACCTATAGACAATCTGTTACGACCTAGGAGCAAGTATTTAGGAGAGGATCATCACCAAATAGCTTTAGAACAACAGCATAAAATTTTACGCAGGTGAGGAGGAGGATTCAAAGAGCCCAGAAAAGGCGAAACGATAGAGTAAATAAAAATAGAGAAGAAGTTTCCTTCCAGATAGGTAATCCAGTGTATTATAAAATACACATGAGAGAAGGTAAATTGAACCAGAGATGGAATCCATACTATAGGATCGTGGAGCAGACAGGTCCGGTTTCCTTTGTGATCTGGGACCAATTAACCAGACAGGTAAAGAGAGTGCATGCGAATGATATAAAGCTAGCTGAAGTAGGAGAATGGAAAGGAGCCGAAACAAAAACTCAACAGAAAAGACTGAGGATAACTACGTTGGTAGAACCTGAAGGGTTAGAGACTGAGAGTGAAAGTGAAGGGAGTGAGAAGATTGGAATTAGCCCAACTACCCTTCGAAGGCTGAGGGAGGTAAATAGGACCCCAGCGGGACCTTCTGAGGAAGCAGGGATTGAGCCTAACGTTAGGGAAGAAGAAGAACTGAGAGAATGGGAAGAAGAGGATGAAATTCCGTTAGCTCAATTGCAGAGTAAATTGCGGGCTGAAAAAGCACCTAGTGTTAATGAGGAATTACCACTAAAACTGCGATTAAGGAGGGGGTGCGACCCCAGCCCAAAGATTAAGTGAAACCAGTACAGTGGCTGTGGTGAATGAGTGACGGTCTGGGACTAGCTGTGCATTTATCATCGGTGTTGGTGAACTGTGTGGACGGGCCCCATGCATGCACGGCGCTGGTGGTGGTGTGGGTCGGTGCTTGAGGTATCGCTCTAAGATGTAACCACCCGCTAAAAACAATAAGAGAATGATTGAGTAAGACGAATTATTCTCTCCATCTCTTTGCAGACATGAACGAGAGGAGGCTCGTGGTACTGACGATGCTAGTTGTGGTAGCTAATACCTGGGAACACAGTGAGAATACTGTATTTAAGAAGACTAGCGAAGTGATTACAACTAGATCAAAGTGGTTGATAACTTTGGTGATAGACCTGCAGCCGTATGAGAAGTTACTGGGTCAGTTGAAGATCGAAGTGGACAAACTAGATACAGTCAGGACACAAGTCGCCTGAGACTATTTACAGACTCCGGAATATCACCGTATATTATACCCCATAGCTCAGGAATCCCTAATACTTGAGAGACAATGGAAGGATATGAGTTACTATTTGAAAGAAATAAAGTTGTTACGGACCAGGCAAAAGAGGGCAGTATTACCTATAATGGGAAAGGCATTAAGTGTGTTGTTTGGTACAGTCTCCGAAGGCGAAGTGAGAGTAATTAAGAGGAAATTAAAGGCGGTAGGACAGAGACAACAAGCAATGGCTCAGTCAGTTAAAGAGAGCGTATCCATACTCAATGTTACTAGGCTGGAATTGGCTAAGAATAGAGGGAGTATCAATTGGTTAATTTCTCACCTACAGGTTTTTAGAAAAGAAGTGATAAATGTAACCACGTCTGTAACAACCGAACTACAGAAATTAGAGGGGTTTTTGCAAAGGTATTTTCAAGTATTAGCTATAATGAGTAAGGTACGTCAAACAAATCACTCTTTAACGATGTTGTTAGAGCATGTGAGAGCACAATTAGACATGCTGTCGCTGGGACACCTGTCTCCGAGTATAATAACTCCAGAGCGATTAAGGGAAGTACTACTGGTGATACAAGGTAAACTACCTCGTCATCTTAGATTACCTGTAGACCCCACCCAGCAGTTATAGAGGTATTATGTGCCTTGGGATGTACTACCTTGTTGGAAGATGATAAATTGCTAGTGCTATTGTCGGTTCCATTACTGGACAGAGATAGTACCTTTGAAATTTATCAGGTGATGAATCTTCCCCTTCCCTATCCAAAACTAAGGCCGAAGATAGGAGTGGTGGCTAGGTACAAGGTAGAGACGGAATTTGTTGCCCTAAACCTAGCCAGGACAGAGTTTATGCTATTAACAAAAGGAGAAGCAGAAAAATGCAAGAATGATGCCTTAGGTACCTGTGGGTCTGTAAGTCCAATTTATGTGACAGGTAGTCATAATCTGTGTGTACTAGATTTATTTAAGAAAAATAAGAAGGGAATTAGAGATCATTGTCAGGTAGAGGTGTTGGCTAGTGTAATGTTTCCTAAAGCAACCAGTGTCTCTGACGGAATTTGGGCGGTGGCTACACAGGAAGAGATCGAATTATCTAAGGTGTGTGAAGTGAAGCCCACCATACGATAAGAGTTATCCCCCTTTGTTTTTTTAGAGCTACCCATTGGTTGTGGAGCTCATGGTCTAGCTATCTCTTTACCTCCCTACTACAAAGCAGAAGAGAAGTTTGAAGAGAATGAGGCTTTGTTAGAGCTGGTAGGAACGAATGCCAGTGGATGGACGGGATTGTGGGAACCCATTGTAAGAGAGATTCCTAAGATGTCACTAGAAAAGATGCCAATCGATAAGATTGATCTTGGACGGTTGAAGACGGAGTTACATAGGATAGGTACGCCGAATTCGGGCTGGAGAGAGAATTTGGTTGCTAAAATAACCTGGCCGACCGTTGTGGGAATTATACCAATGATAGTCGTGGCCTTGCTGGTTTGGTGGTGGTTGAAGAGGCGTGCGGTGTTGTCGACCGGGCAGAATAAACTGGCACGGGAGTGCATAAGTGAAGGAGGGATTCCAGTTAGTGTACTTTACCAAGGTAGGTCCGACCCGAGTGTATTGGGACCCCTAACTGATATTGAAGAAGAGTCCACGATTGTCGTGGAAGGACCTGAACCAACAAAAGATTCGACAAAGACTGTTGTTAAGGCGTGACAAAATCGGATGGACAGATTTACGAAATAAATCGAATTTTTTATTTTTAGTAATGAGACTGAAATAATTGGATTAGGATTGTTGTTGCGAACTCAAAAAAAAAGAAAAGGAAAGAACCCTCGAACTAGGGAACTATGTGAAAAGGTTCTATTGCACGAGATCACCAAAACAGTGAACTTTAACCGGAAGTTGCATGTACATATGTATCGTAAGGACAATGATAATGTAAATGAGCATAATGAGCCCTAATAAGAACTGAGGACTCTACCTTTGCATGCTGGAAGAGACGTATGTTTAAGTAGCCCCCTAATAAGAAGCATGTTGGACTGGGTTTTCTCACATTTTGTTGATATGAAAGCTCGTATGTCATTTACTAGTAAATGGCAGATGGGTAGGGTAGGAAATGTGACAGAGAGAGAGAGAGAGAGAGAGAGAAAGAGAGAGAGTCTGGTTAACACACACACACACACACACACGTATATATAATTTTTTTTAGTGAAATTGGAGTAGATTTGAATAGCAAACTTAAATCAGAGCATTTTGTTTACTGGTGGGAAAATCTGATCTAGGGCAAAAGTTGTACCCATTGAATCTAGGTTATCAGAAGACAATGAAAATGGTCGAAATAATTTTTATCGATTAAAAATTGAAATAGAGCTGAGTAAGCTAGAAGGAACTTTGAAATTCCCATGATTTTGGTTGAAGCAGCTAGAACCCCGTGATAATCTCGTGCGAAGTTGTAGGGCCGTGGGTCAGTTAGAATCAGTCGGGTTTATCTATATAAACGCGTAGTTATGCTGAAAAAGGCAGACTGGAGAAAATTATTGAAGAGAGAAGAGAGAATTGGTCCGGGCAAGCGTTGGGAGGAGGAACGCCACTATAACTTTAAGGCCCGCACAGAAATCTTTATCCCTCCATCGCAAGAGTCATATATCGTTCTGAGACGATTTAACAACAAGTAATCACATACACTCTCTGTGTGTCTAGAATACGATTTCCCACACATCCTTAGGATATGAATAGATTCGTTTTCCTTTTAAGTCAATTTAATGACCACGGTTTCTCAGGAATCTTGTATCCGCCGCATCTTGAGTAGATTTAATGAGCAGGGTTTTTTAGGAATCCTGTCTCCACCCACCTTTGAATCGTCAAATATAAAGTTTTGTTAGCGTTTTTAGATAGCCTTTAAACCTTTGAAATATTGAGCATCCAAAACCTGTCTGGGTGATCACCATTTTCGGATGGTGGAACACGAGTAGACTGAAATGGTTGATTGGTTCGCCAGCCATTATCCATATAATGAGTTGTCAGTGAAACGGTCAGGCAGTGAGTTCGTAGGGTTCCGTTTTTCGTGGCCGGAACTTAGAAGTCAAACGTTCGCTTTCTCGTAGCAGAAAGAAGACATTGTCGACTAAGTGAGGAATTGTATTGTTTTTGCTACTTCCCGACCCAACAAGTGTCTTGCAAAGCATTTTTCGCTGTTGCTTTGTTGACGGCGATCACGGCCCTAATATTGGTCATTGAAACGAATCTGTGGAACATAGCGAGTATTGGTGTATTCGCGTCCAGCTTATCTTGCATTTCATCACAGATTGTGCAGTGACGTGCAGAGTTGCATCATCACACAAGCTACCGAGGTCAAATTATATGGTAATAATAATAGTGACAGTATCTGTCACCTTATAAGGAAACATTCAGCATTCACTGGCCAAACGCCATTCCTGTCGAATTAAATTTATAAAATCTTTCTTTTAAAATAGTTTTTCGGAAAAATGTTTATTCAAACAAGGTGATAATGCCACTAGGATGCAGGGGTTTACTGAGAGTGAAAGTGATAACGAGAAGACTTTAGTGAGGAGGAGTGAGGAAAGGTCAATAAAGGAACAGCATTCAGGAAAACAGAAGACGTGGCATTGCATTTTTTGAAGTAGCAGGGAATCTGGAAATCAGGAGGGAGTTCCACAGGTGAGTAAAGTAGCATCTAGCTAATTTAACAATAAAACTGTGAGACCTAATTGCCAATCTAGTAGCACGCTTAAATTTATGCAGTCGAGGTACTAGGAAAAAAAACTCATCAGAACAGTTGCCATGAAAATATTTGTAGAAAAGACAAAGGGAAGCCACATTACGTCGGAGGGAAAGTGACGGAAGTGAAGGTACTAGGTCAGGACCGATAATATTACAGACTCATCTTGGAATGTTTTCAAGAATCTCGTGATACACAGCAGGAGCACCAGACCAGATATAGCAGCAGCAGGTATTCAATGCACGGACGAGTTGGAGATTTATGTATCTGTAAGATGGATGCAGACGAGAATATATTTCTGGTAGGGAACAGTGAACCAACTTTCCTAGAAGTACACCTAACAATCTTTCCAATTCATGTGAGTGAAAAACGTTAGCCGGGGAAGGTGCAATGCGTCGCTCTCCTGTAGGTTAGCATTAGCCATGCTGAGGGAAGGCAAAAAAAGTTTCTCTCAGGCGATTAATAAAGAACAGTTTCGTTTTGAAGGCGCCAACATTAACACACCATTTATCGCTCCGGTTAACAACGGATTGTAAGTCATTTTTCAGCTGTTAATGAATCTATGAATCTATCTATCTATCTAGCCCAACTTTTTATCTATCTATCTATCTATCTATCTATCTATCTATCTATCTATCTATCTATCTATCTATCTATCTAATTCAAGTCACTTCCTTCCTTCCTTCCTTTCTATCTATCTATCTATCTATCTATCTATCTATCTATCTATCTATCTATCTATCTATCTATCAGCAGAAAGCATTTTATCCCAGATAAAAGCTTTGGGTTCCGAATGGTAGTTTTTGTCTTTGTGCCGTTCGACTAGGGAGTTGCAAGTTAACTATTTAACAGCGCATAAAATTGATTCGTTTTGTCGAAAACTGAAATGCCAGTCTCTAAGTATGTTCTGAGAATCAAGCTCTCAGTAACTAATGATCACCTAATGTCTGCGGTTCGCAATGGAGAAAGAACATTACTGATGATTCATGTTCAACCCACAGTGAATGAAATAATAAAAAAAGATTCTCATAAAATAAAAACATCAATCAATCCTAATAACAATCTTAAAAATCGAATGTTGATCAATGGCTGTCGATTGTGTGAAACTGCTGAGTGAAGAAATGTTTTAGCATTACGCCTGCAAATATCTTTGGATGGAAAGAAACTTTATATCAACGCCAACAAGCAAATCTATAAGCAGACGACATTTTCCGAATGCAAATCTGCTGTTTAAGAATCACGTCTGTGACGTCATATTCAAATTCACACGTCAAGCCTAAACCGCAGATTTATGTAAATAAAAGAGAATTGAGTTTTTGTCTATTTTCTCTTCTTCGGAATTTTATTCAAGGAAGGTTTTGTCGGAGTTGTCCGGGAGGAGAAGACATCGTCGTTAGAGAATAGATTTCCAATGGACGATGAGAGCGCGGGCGAAATAAAGAAATTGATAAAAGTAAAAAAAAAAAACATACAAAAAATAACCTGAGAGGGAAAGAAGATGAAGAAGGAGGAGGATAAAAAAAAATGTTGAATGCATGGAAATTTAGCAGGAGAAAAATGGTAGCTTGGATACTTGTGTAGTAAAGACTAGATTTTGAATATATGACGGGGATATGCAAAAATGAGGGTTTCACGAGGAAAAAGGAAAAGAAAAAAAGACAGACAGAGGAAAAGGCAAAAATAGAAAGAGCCTAGGGACGCAGTGGCCATGAAATGGTTTTTCAAATGAAGAAGAAGAAGAAGAAGAAGAAGAAGAAGAAGAAGAAGAAGAAGAAGAAGAAGAAGAAGAAGAAGAAGAAGAAGAAGAAATGTTAAATAAAAACTGTTCATTGTATGAATAAAAAAAGAAGATAAAAAGGAGGAGGAGACTTTAGAAGAGGGGGAGAAGTGATAAGAAAGAAAACGAAGTGGTCAATGAATGAGGGATAGTAGAAGGGAAGGATCGGTGGTGGGAGGAAAAGATTACGAAGTAAAGAGGGGGTGAATGACGCAAAAGAAAGAGGGAAAGTGAAATATATAGAAAAAATGCAAAAGTCGTCTATCCTCGTGGAGGAAGGAGGAGAGTGATGTGTGAGGAAAGCGAGGAGGCGATGAGGAAAAGTAAGAAATAAGAGAGAGAAAAACAGTTAAGGCGCGTATAAATAGAGAAAACATTCTACGGACTGGATTCCCAATTTAAAACAAGAGAGAAAGAAACGACCTATTGAAATGAAGAAAGAGATAACATAAGAAGATGGGGGGATGGAAGAAGAAGAAGAAGAAGAAGAAGAAGAAGAAGAAGAAGAAGAAGAAGAAGAAGAAGAAGAAGAAGAAGAAGAAGAAGAAGAAAGAAAGAAAGGAAAAAACGAATGAAATGGAATAGAAGGCGTAGGTAGATCAGTTTGAAATTTAGAAGGAAAAGACAGAGATAAGAGATAAGAGATAAGAGAGAGAGAAACAATCATAGTAGGTAATGGGGAGAAATAGAAAGAGAGACCATAGCGCGAGAGTCAGATTGTTCGCCCGAGAAAAGAATTTTAATAGCTAATAATAGTTAGGAACTGTTCATAGAAACTGGGCTTCTGACAAAGACGACGAGGAAAGGAGAGAAAGAGAGAGGGGGAGAGAGGGGGGGGAGAGGAAGAATAATTTCAAAAGGAGGAGGAGGAGGAGGATCATGAGAAGGAGGAGGAGAGATATGAGTGTAAGAATGACAATTGGAGAGAGAGAGAGAGTGAGGGAGAGAGAAACTATGGAGAGAAACAAAAGAAAAGAAATTGAAGAGAAAGAGGGGGAGATGAAACAGAAAGCAATAATGAAGAGAAAGTTGAAAAAAGAGGAGGAGAAGGAGGAGGAAAAGAAGGAAAATGAGGAAGAAAGTTAAGAAGAGAAAGGGAAGATATGGGCGGATAAAAAGAAGAAAAAGAGAAGAAGACGGAGGAGGAGGAGGAGGAGGAGGAGGAGAAGAAGGAGGAGAAGAAGAAGAAGAAGAAGGAGGAGGAGAAGAAGGAGGAGAAGAAGGAAAAAGAGGAAGAAAGTTAAGAAGAGAAAGGGAAGATATGGGCGGATAAAAAGAAGAAACAAGGAGGAGGAGGAGGAGAAGAAGAAAAAGAAGAAATGTAGTGAAAAAAAAGACAGTCAAGAAGAAGAGAGGAGGAGAAGAGAGACAGTCAAGAAAGAGAAAAAGAAGATGATGAAGAAGAAGAAAGAATTACTGACAGTCAAGATGAAGAACAACAACAAAAAGAAGAAAAAATAAAGGGAAAGAGAATCAGTCAAGAAAGAGAAAAAGAAGGAGAAATGAGAGGAAGAAGAGAATCAGACAAAAAGAAGAAGAAGAAGAAGAAGAAGAAGAAGAAGAAGAAGAAGAAGAAGAAGAAGAAGAAGAAGAAGAAGAAGAAGAAGAAACACAATATTCATGAATTCGGCCTATTTGGCCTAAGTTCGGCTTAACGAATGTCAAAGAAGAAGAAGAAGAAGAAGAAGAAGAGATATAGAAAGGGAGAATAATAGGCACGACAAAGAAATATTGGGAAAAAAAGGAAGAGAAAGAGATTTGAAAAAGAAAGAGGAGTTCATTCAAGTGTAGAAATCAACACGATGGAAGAGCAGAAGACAAAGTGGACAAAAGAGGGTTGGCTCACAGGCAAATTTTCAGTGGTTGCAGTCGACAGATTAGTTCATTCTACATTAACTCTGCTTTGTTGAAAAGAAAAAAAAGAAAAAAAAGAAAGAAGAAGAAGAAGAAGAAGAAGACTTCTCATTGGCGCTTAAAATGATTTTCCGTCATCATTTACTGTCTTGCACTAACGCTGCACCTAATTCAATGGATCTAGCATGACGGCCCGTCGACTAGTCTTCTCTAGTTTAGCAGTAACAAATGCGCAGATGCCTAGAGAGGCAGGGGAAAGTGAATTGAAAGAGAAACTAAATCAATAACGATAAAAATAACATGACGCACTATCACTTACAACTGCTGCCGAGCGCATGCGCAGTTCGATACATGGTGAGACAGAAATGAGCTGTGTTGTTGGAGAGGTCTCTCCAAGGCAGGAGAGAAGAGTAAAGAGTGTCGGGGTATCGGATTAGTGGGGACTGTAATAAGACGAAAGACAAAAAATTAAGATGGCGACAGAAGAAGACTGTGAAAGGTGTGTGGAGGAATGTGGGCGGGGTTTCTTTTCAGATGGAAGAAAAAGAATTAAGATAGGTGGAATCTGGGATTTGATAGATTATTACATGTGTGCGTGTGTCGAAGAACGAAAACTAGGGTAGGAGGATGGAAATTTGGAACAATTAAATAAATCCAACGAAACGGAGTAGTCGCGAAATGTCGTCGGCAAGATAGATAGATAGATAGATAGATAGATAGATAAATAAATAAATATAAATAGAATGAGAGAGATAGAGAGAGTGACATAGAGAGAAATATTTTAAAAGAATGAGATAGATGTGAATATAGATAGATAGAAAGATATATCTGAACAGGCTGAGATAGATAGATAGATATATAGATATATAGATAGATAGATATAAGCAGACTGAGAAAGATATATATAGAGAAAGACGTAGAGAGAGAGAGAGAGAGAAATATTTCAACAGAATAAAATAGATGTGAACAGAGATAGATAGATAGATAGATAGATAGATAGATAGTTAGATAGATAGATAGATAATGAACGGTCCGCTATAGGTAAACAAAGAGAAGAAAAGAGAAGGAGAGAGAGAGAGAGAGAGAGAGAGAGAGAGAGAGAGAGAGTGAGAGCTAAGTATTTCAGACTGAGATAGGTAGATAAATCGATAGATAGATTTGAACATAGATTTGGATATAGATATGAGCAGATAGATAGTATAGATAGATAGATAGATAGATAGATAGATAGATAGATAGATAGATAGATAGATATGAAGAGAATGAAATAGATACATGTGAAGAGAAAGATAGGTAGATAGATACGAACAAATCAAAAGAGATAGATATGAACAGACATTAGATAGATAGATAGATAGATAGATATGAATAGTCAAATGCCTATGAATAACGAAATAATGACATAAGATATTTTTTTTAAACTGATCGATCAAAACTGGAACTGATGGATCGATGTAGAGAACCTGGACTGAATGAAATTTATCTCTTTGTTCCTCGAAGAGAAAATGTTTTCTTCCGTGAATTCAACTCAGATTTTCTCTTCGTTTGTCTTCCCCCCACCTCTCTCTCTTTCTCTCCCTCTCTCTATCTTTCTCTCCCTTTCTCTCTGTCACACACACACACACTCTTAATTTTTTCCCTCTCACTCTTTGTGCTTCGCTTTCACTTCATCTTTCTTTCCCTCACCTCTGTTCATTTTTCTCTCTCTTTATTTCCTATTTTTGCCTTCCATTTTTCTTTCCTGGCGTCATTTTTCTCTCTCTCCTTTGATCTTTATCACATTTCTCGGCTCTTCTCAGTTTCTCTATGACGATCTCTCTATCCCTCCCTTCATTTCGTTCTCTCTCTCTCTCTCTCTCTCTCTCTCTCTCTGTCAGCTTGACTCTCCTTTTTGCTCGTCTATTTATCCCTTTTCTCTTTGATTTCTCTTATTGCTAGATATATAACAGATTGAGATAGATAAATAGATAGAGAGATATGAAGAAACCAAAAGATCGATAGATAGATATGAATAGGCTTAGAGAGATAATCAACATAGATAGATAGATAGATAACGAACAGTTAGATAGATATAGAGATAGATAGATAGATAGATAGATAGATAACGAACAGTTAGATAGATATAGAGATAGATGAAATGATTAAGATAGATAGATAGATAGATAGATAGATAGATAGATAGATAGATAGATAGATAGATAGATAGATAGATATGCATGAATACGCTGAGCACAGATTTGCTTAATTTTGAATAAGAATTTGGTAGTATCTACTGTTAACCAATCCAAATATCGCATTCACGTGAACACAGAACACAGATTGCCTAAAGTCTGGAGCGTTCATTTTGTATTTTTATCGCAGATGATTTCAGTTCCAAAATGGGAAGAATGGTTTTTGGACGAGAGGATGAAAATTATCGAGATGTCACAAAGAATAAATCAACACGAAATCGCTAAAGAGTTCAGAAAATCAAGGCCTGATGTCTCCAGTTATCTAGATTAAGTATATCTGTGTTGGGACCGTTTTGAATCTGACAAACACTGACAGACAATTGAAATTAGACAAAAGTGATAAAAAGTACGTCTTTTTATAAAGTGGCATCACTAGTTAAGTGTCAATTCGTATAGTAAGAAAGATGCGACGTAAATGTCATCTAGATGGACGTATTGCAGCAGATGAAGGCCATCGAATGAGACGAAACCACGGGACAAAGGAGCATTTCCTATGCGATAAGGAAACAGGGAAATTAGCGATATTTAATAACGAAAGTAAAATAGAAGTGAATTCCAATTGCAATCTTGTATCACTAAACACTGGATATAAGAAAGAAACCAAAATATATATCAAAAACTAAAATTCGGTTGGTTGATTTGTTTTTTTTGATGGTCTATCAACCTTTTGCATGTTATTTAAAGCCAGAAAATATTTTTAAATTACAAGAATGTTGGGGGCGATTTGAATATTAAAAAAATTGATTGATGTTGAGAGGATTTGGGATATGAAAATAATTCTTCTTCTTGACAGATTCTTTTCCCCCCATTTCTTCTCCTTCTTTGTGCTCCGTCCCTTCTGGGCATAGGCGATCATGTCTCTCCACAACACCCTATCCCATGTGGTTCATAGCAGTTTTTCTTCCTTTGCTAAGACTCCTGTCCACTCCCGACCAGACAATCCAAGTGCTAGACCTTCGAAATTAGACAAAAGATATAAATGAAAGCTCGTGGCGCTGACAGTTTCAAACCCCAAATTAACAGCTCGTCTAATAAGGGGTGAAAACAGAGAAAGATTACTACGGAAATGTCACTTCATACCGCAAGAAAGATGTTACATAAAATTTATCTAAACGGCTGCCTTGCAACCCCCCCCCCCCCAAACCCCCCAAAACATCATTTAAAACGAAAATACAGAAAGAATATCTATTCTGGGATAAGGAAAAAAGGGCAAAAGTGATATATAGTAATGAAAGCAATATAAAACTGAATTCCCATGTAAGAAATTAAGCCCGTAGACCAATTGGTACTGAAAACGTCTCAAAATAGAAGAAAACTGGCCACTCGGATCCGAGGATACCCATCTACTTGGGTGGCTAGCCAATCCCTATTGCAGACGCCCGCTCAGGCACATTCGTGTTTGTTTAACACTCGCAGAGCCCTCCTGTGGTTTATACTGTAACTATTCTGAGCGGACATTAGTTACAATTCCTGGGAGAGACAGCGCGAGATCAACAGTCTGAACAAAGCCAGCACTCTCAAAATCTCGCCCTCGCTAGCACAGCCATCAACGGCTCCCCGATGAGTTCTGATTTCACTCACCTGTGGTACGGTTTTTCATGCACCTTGCAGAGGTGTATCGCCTTCTCCAGCACTATAACATCAAGAAGTCACCTTCCTGACAAATGGTGAGATTCGAACCCGGGTCTCCTGGTCAGAAAGTGAACGTTCGAACCACTCGGCCATGTACCCCATTCAAAGCATATCAATAAAAGGAACTAATATTCGGGGTGTGGATTTAATGGCTTGGAGCTTACATCAAATGAATCGTAAAAGAAAGTTGATAAAAATCGATACAACACTGAACAGCGAAAAATAAATTTATGTGATGTTTTTCTTTCTTCCCTCATTAAAGCAGTTAATTCTTTGTTTTCTTTTGTAGTTTTTAAGTTTTGCATGCCTTATTTTCGGTATCTCGATGCGTTCAATGCGTGTCTCTCCTTATACTGTGTTTGCAACAGTTTAGAGCATATAGTATTTTTAGGAAATGAATTAAATCCGACATATGTTTTAGTTACATTTTTTTAAATCGTTACAAATATTTGAGTCGATTCTCTGTTAAGGGGTCTCCTCTTTTAACACAAATGGACTCACCCGAGGTATAAATATACTCCTACCAGTGAATACCCGGGCAGTCTGCAACAGAGCAGACGGCGACGTCTTCTCTGTTGGACGGTCGAACTCTCTGTCTCTGTGCAGAGAGGAACCCGGACGAGGCTCCGCCGAAGGGCAGAGTCTCGTCCGGGGAGGTTGACCAACCCGATCCCGTTCATATGGGATCTACGGGCATTTTTTGGCCGAGCCTTCGGGCTCGGGAATACCCCACTTTAAACTCGGCATTGTGCCACATCTATCCCTCGTGGGGGGACAGTAAATACTGTCTGTAATAGAGGAGACGGCGACGCCTCCTCGACTAGACGGTCGAACTCTCTGCCTCTGATAGAGAGGAACCCGGACGAGGCTCCGCCGAAGAGCAGAGTCTCGTTCGGGGAGGTTGACCAACCCGATCCCGTTTATACGGGTTTTACGGGCATTTTTTGGCCGAGCCTACGGGCTAGGGAATAACCACGTTAAACTCGGCCTTGTGCCACATCTATCCCTCGTGGGCGGGCCAGTAAATTCTGTCTGTAATAGAGGAGGGTAGCACAAGAGTCACAGTTAGCGAGCACGTAGACTCAGTAAGGAGTCATACCGCGATACTTCAATACCAAGACTGTATATATATTATTGCTACTAACCCGCATTCCTGGATCTACTAACCCGCATTACCAGTTTGTATTATTACGTTAATACATTTATTTTCCTTATCCATTCCTGGCGTTTGTTATTCATTGATATCGGATTCATCCCGGAATCCACAACATTCTCTGCTTTTATTTGTTATTAAACTGTATATTTATTTATTTACATCTACCGTCTTGGATATTCGAGAAATCTTGTTAAAATATGCGTCCTCCGGCAGGATTCGAACCTGCATCCCTTAGGAGTGACTGTCATTAGATCTGACGTGTCTTATACCAACTCGGCCACGTAGGACCTCATGATCAAATAAAGCCTGAATAGTGTTTTTGAACACACATTTACGTATATTTTTCTAACAAGATTTCTTGAATATTCAGGCCGCTAAATATAAATAAAATATTCCGTTTAATAAATAAATAAAAAACAGAGCATCTGCTCAGATATAAGCAACCATTTAAAAAATAATGTTTAAACAAATAAATTAAAAAAATATATAGTATCTAATCTTATTTGAATAATTATAACTAATTTCAACCCGTGATAATTCCACGGTTTTCCTATTTGAAATTTCCGATGAACAGTAATAATTTAGTTAATAACTGAGTAAGCTCATGGCGACTTCTACGGAAATAAAATATCCGTATTTCCAATGCCCTATAATTATTGATTATTCTCAAGCATTGTTTTTATTGAATATAAACTGGTTAATACGGTAGCGGCGCATCGGTTAAGAAGAAATCTTCAATAGAAAACTTCGCAAACCACTTTTGACATGTACGACCATTCACATGACCTTCTCCATAAACTCTACACCAATTTGTTTGGCATCTAAATCGCATTTTTACTTTCTATCTTCTTTTTTCTCTTTTTAATGTTAGAATTTATAATTACGTCAATTGTGTCATTTTTTTTAATAATATGCATAGTGACAGGAAGTCCGTCACAACACAATCAAAAGCGATGCTTTTAATTGCTTCTAACGACATCTCACGGCAAATAATAAACGTAATGTTGATAGGACTGCAGGACAAGAATCTATAGAAAGGGTTGGTTTGCTTTGATTTGGTCTGTTTTACGCCATATCAACCTCAATGGGTTATTTAATACCGACAACATTTTTATTGCTGGTAATATTTTATTTTTCAAAAATATATTGCTGGTAATATTTTTTCCTTCAAATATTTATTGCTGTTACAAAGTATTCTGGTGTTTAAACTTATTTTAACACTTTCATAGTGTTTTGACCCCAGTTTGGAGGTTAACTGTTTGCCCATAGCTTGGACCCTAACAGGAGCTACCACCCCGTGTCAGGGTGAACCTGGGACACCAGCAATTAAGAAGTGGTTCCTCGCTCCTCAAAACCTCCTGCCTTGCTATAGGATATAGTTTTTCGTCTTACCCAGGACACGGATGTAGTTTATCGTCTTACCCAGGACGTGGATGTAGTTTTTCGTCTTACCCAGGATGCGGATGTAGTTTATCGTCTTACCCAGGACGTGGATGCAGTTTATCGTCTTACCCAGGACATGGATGTAGTTTATCATCTTACCCAGGACGTGGATGTAGTTTATCGTCTTACTCGGGGCGCGAATGTAGTTTATCCTCTTACCCAGACTGGAGAACGGACAGCTATTATGCAACTGTGTTTTTAGCGATAAAAAGAAAAGTAATATCAATAAAGCCCTATATTTTAAACAACACATACTATATGAGGATATAGATGTCTAGTTTCGTTTGGTTTGCTTTGTTTTACGGCATATCAACGTCAATGGGTTATTTAATGCCGACAAGATTTTTATTGCTGGTAATATTTTTTCCAAAAATGTATTGTTGGTAATATTTTTTTTCCTTCAAAAAAAAGTATTGTTGGGAATGTATTACTGGTAATCATTTTTCTTCAAAAATTTATTGCTGGTAATAATATTTTTGCAAAAATGTATTCTTGGTATTTTTACACTTTCATAGTATTTTGCCCCAAGTTTGGGGGTTAATTATTTGTCCATAACTGGGACCCTAACAGGTGCTTTTCCCCAAAAAATGTATTATTGGTAATATTTTGTTTTTTAAATGTATTGCTGGTAATTTTTTTTAAATGTACTGCTGGTAATTTTTTAAAAGTATTGCTGGTATTAAAACCTATTTTTGCACTTTCATAGTATTTTGACCCCAGTTTGGACAGGCGTTCAACTATTTTCCCATAGCTGGGACCCCAATAAGGTGGTCCTGAGAACAGCAGCAATTAAGAGGTGGTTCCACGCTCCTCAAAACCTCCTGATCAGAGGCCTTGCTGTTGGACGTAGTTTATCATCTTACTCAAGACGCGGATGTAGTTTATCGTCATACCAAGGACTAGATATCTGAGCCAAGTTTTAAAAATCTAGCAATTATATCATTGATTCAAACTGAAAAAATGGTAAAACTTGCTGGATAACGGTATTATACCTCTTGGTCATTTTGAGCTTAGAAATAATTTTAGGTATCAATAATAAGGATAAATAATAAAGGTGATATCTTTTAGTATTCTTTAATATTACATAAATCTAATCTGCCCAACATCCTTTCCTTTCAGATCCCTATTTGAGCTTCTTTGGCAGTCAATAAGTTTATCAATCTTTTGCCAATTGAAGTAGTCAAACTTTGAATTGTAGATAGATTTGTTGGAGATCACGTTCATTATTTGTTGTTTCAGTTCTTTGTTGCTGTATTGTATTACTTCGGCTTGACAATTCCCCAAAGGTTCTCAATGCAGTTGAGGTCTGGCGGTTGCGGCGACCATTCCATAAATCGCTTGCCTTTGAGTTCTTTTCGTTCTAGAAATGCTTTTGTTAACTTGCATGAAAATCATCTTGGATTTGAAACTTCGTGATTTTCTATTGTACCAGGGTATAAAGTTTGAGTTAAAAATTTTGACGTAGTTTTCGCTATTTATTTTCACTCCATCTTCTACGAAGAAGGGTCCAACGATGGTATCACCGATGATTGCCGCCCATAACATAACTCCTCCTCCTTCACCTTTCTGACGTCTGAAGCGGGTTGGGCGTACACTGTCCTCCGTCCACCACCCTCTGGCCAAGGCGTCAGGGGCATCAAGAATACATCGACATTCAGTCGTGAATACAACGGAGCTGAAATCGCATTTCATGTAGGCATTTGCCCATTAAATTCTTTTCCTGATGTTAGCTTTTGATAACGGAGGGCTTGATTGGGCCTTAACAACTTTTGCAAGCGCATTCAAGATATTATTCCTTGTAGATCTTATGGTTCCAGCTACACCAGCTTCTTGAAATATCTTCTTGCTAGATCCCAACGAATTTTTCTTCAAAGCCCGAGTTATCAGATGGGTCTCTCGCTACGTTATCTTTCTTTTACCAGCATTAGATCTTGTTTTCCGGGTACAGATGATGTTAAAGTTGGTTAACTTTGCAATATCGCTTACGGTAACCCCCTTCTGCTAACATATTTACAATTTTCTTCTTTTCTTCGTGACTTTAAATCTTTTACTTTTCCCATTCTGATGTTTTCTATCGTTTCAAAAAATACGAAAACAAAAAAATACGACGTTCAGAGCAGCAATAACCTGTCGTCGCGTAATAGCATTAGCCACTAAAATCCTGTCTCAGATTGCAATAGCCACCAGGAAGTCATTGGGAGAGACAATTGCCTGTCAGACGACGTAAGTACCCAATGGTCAAACTGGTAAACTCTCCAATGAATGCTCTAAAGGACGGTTTAATGACTTGCATAATAGCGTCATCCGAGCTATATATATATATATATATATATATATATATATATATATATATATATATATATATATATATATATATATCTATATATATGTATGTACGTATGTATATATATATATATATGTACGTATATATATATATATATATATATATATATATGTACGTATGTATATATATATATATATATGTACGTATATATATATATATATATATATATATATATATATATACATATATATATATATGTACGTATATATATATATATATATATATATATATATATGTACGTATATATATATATATATATATTTGTCATCCACAGACAGACTGTTTCGCTGTTTCACAGCTCATCAGTGTGGTTAGACGTCCGGTTGCCTCTAGCTAGGATCTAAACCCGACTGAATTTGCGTCAGTCCGAACTTCTCCCACTAAGCCGTCAGCGTACGGTACGGGATGAAGGTGAATTTTAGCGTGTTTATTTTTAGATTCAGATAAACACACAGTGACTGACAGTGACTCATTTCTGTCGAAGAGTCGTGCAGTATTAGCTTAAATAGTCACTGTTTACAAATTCACACCTCAAACCAGAGGGCTCAACCGAAATTAATTTTTCAGGAGCTAATATATATATATATATATATATATATATATATATATATATATATATATATATATATATATATATATATGGGGTGTCCCAAAATAATGTATACAATCTTTGAATCGTTATAACTTATTCAATTTATGTATTTTGACTTGTAAATAAGATTAATACAAGAGAAAGAATACACATTTAAAGAATTTAAGAGTAAAATATACAAAAAAACATAGAAAATTAACTTTAATAAGACAAAAGCTACTTGGGGCAATGGCAGAATGATCTTATAATGATGAGTTCAAATCAAGTGCTCAAATTGATTGCCGTTCTGTTCAATACACTTTTCATATCTTGAAGAAATAGACCTACAAACGTCCAGTATCATTCTTCTTCAATTGCTACTCTCATTTCAGCAATTGTTTCAGGTTTCCTGCTGTACACTTTGTCTTTTCAGGTTTCCTGCTGTAAACTTTGTCTTTTAGAAACCCCCCATAAAAAGAAATGCAAGGGTGTCAAATCTGGTGATCTAGGTGGGTATTCAACTGTCCATCTTCTTCCAATCCATCGGTTTTGCATATGTCCATCCATATAAAAAAATGTATTATTAACTATTAATATTTAAAGAGTGTATACATTACTTTGGGACAACCTATATATATATATATATATATATATATATATATATATATATATATATATAGCATAATGTGAAACCACGTATACTTTCTTAATATGTATATATAGAAAAACAACTGAAAAGTTGCAAATTAAAAAAATGAATGTTTTTTTTGTGAAAGCATTTATTTATATATTTATATATATATATTTGATATTTCAGATCGACCCCGATCTTTCATCAGAAATAACTGTTTTTAGAAGTTTGTTTACAAGTAGCGTCCGCCGCGAGACGTGGACGTCACGTGATATGGAATTCAACTGTGTTCGAATATTTTTAACGTAAATCTAACTGTAATAATATTTTAGATGTTGTTTAAAAAAATTTGTAACTATATCTAAAAAAATATTTTGTTTAGCTGTTGAAATATTTATAAAGATTTAAAATACCCAAGTCTTTATTTAACCCTAGTTTATATGTATCTAATTTTAAAATCCAGTATTTTTCTTTTTTTCTGCGTGTGTATGTGGAACTGAAATCAGAATCTATCAATACAAATTTTTTTAAACAACATTTAAAATATTACAGTTAGATTTACGTTAGAAATACTCGAACACAGTTGCATTCCATATCACGTGACGTCCGCGTCTCGCGACGGGCGCTACTTGTAAACAAACTTCTGAAAACAGTTATTTCTGATGAAAGATCGGGGTCGATCTGAAATATCAAATATATATATATAAAAAATATAAATAAATAAATACTTTCACAAAAAAAACATTCAATTTTTTTAAATTTGCAACTTTTCAGTTGTTTTATATATATATATATATATATATATATATATATATATATATATATACGTGTGTGTGTGTGTAGAATGGATTGATAGAAACAAAAATGGAAAATGGGAATAAAACGTTTTGTTCAATTGTTGGTCGTATTAAAAGAAGGCTGAACTTGAAACCTGTCGAATGGATTGATAGAACGATAAACAAACAGGATTTAATAATTTCAACCCAAGAAAGGCGAGAAAGCCACTAAGACGCTGGTGGTTACTGGATGTGAAAGAATATAAAAAGATTATTAAGAAGCGAGAACGGGAATTAAGAAAAGAGAAGATTATAATTGACATTTTATGATCAAATATTGTTCGTATTAAAATAAGGTCGGCCTACAGGTCATGTACTTGAAGAATGGTGACTTCTTGAGCGTGACTTAGATGCGATACGAAGACGGAAGTATGGGGATCGAAGTGATTTACTAAGTGTAGCTTAGATGTAGCACAAGGCCGAAAGTATGGAGCACCCAGTGAGAATTGAACTCACTCTTCAGTTGTAACTGACTTAGCGAGACATGCTTGTTAACCATAACAGCACATCGATGTGCCGCGTTTAGAATGAATTGATAGAAACAAACAATAAATGGGAACGAAACATTTTGATCAAATGTTAGTCGGTTAAGAAAGAGGTCGGACTAAAGCAATTGTACCTTTAATAATTAACAGATTTTATAAGCATCCGAAAAAAAAAAAGTAAAAACGAGGAAAAGTGAGAAAAAGAGGCTCAAATAAAAATGTAAAAAAAGACAACAGTTGAGGAAAAATTATAACGATTGAAAAGGAATGAAAAAACGGAAAACATTTTTTTAAAAGTGTAAACAAAGAAAGGAAAATGACGTACAATATGAAAACATTCGTTTCAAACAAGACAGACGATCAAATCAAAATCAATGAAAAGATTAATTCTGTTTTGTTTTAGTCGAACAAAATCTTTACCTAATCGTCTGCTTTTTTCGTCAATCATTCACAAGTCTTTAAGTGTTGCATAATAAAAATTGAGGCGATTTCATATTTAATCAGTAGCATATCTCTTCGACTCCATTACTTATTTGAGATTGCCAGAGGTTCTTCCTGTGACGTCATCGATTCCATTCTCTCCATTTCTCTTGAGACTCACGTCGCCTTCTTGAAATGACCCGTTTTATATTTTATTTTACAAAGACTGATATATTTTGATTCTTACGATCAATCGATCTTCTTTTCTGTATTCTATACTTTCAGGATTTGGTCGATCATATGTCTGCCTTTTGTTATTCTAAGTAACTTTTGCCATTTATAAACTCGCTTTGCTCTTGTCCTCTCATCCATTCATATAATCTCATATCGCATTGAACACAACAAAGAATAGTGCACAGCCCATGATAGGTTCACGTTCCTCCCTCTTTCCCAGTTAGCTTGGCTAGTCATGTGACTCTTAACGGCTAACCAGTAAAGACGTCTGTACCTTTTTTGCGTGTTCTCTTTATTTTTTAAATCATTTAACCCCAAGCAAGGCGGCAATGCCACTAATATGCAGGGAGTTACAGGGAGTGAAAGTGAGAGAAAAGACTGAGTATAGGGAGGATTGAGAAAAGGACAAAAGATTAACAGGCTTCAAGAGGCTAGAGATGACGATAGACGTTGCATTTAATTTTTTTTTGAAATTATCAAGGAAGCAAATAATCGGAAAGGGAGTTCCACAGGTGGGAAGTGCGAGAAAAGAAACTGTTTGAGGAAACTGTTTGTAGCGGTTGCATTTAGTTATTTCAACAGTAAAAAGGTGGGACCTAGATGCCAATCTAAAAGCGCGCTTAAATTCATGTAGTGATTCAAGTGACTATATATATATATATATATATATATATATATATATATATATATATATATATATCAATTCAAAATATTAATTATATATATGATTATTCCGAATTTTATTTTGTTATGGTGAGAATAAAAATTAATGAGATCATTTTTATTAGTTGATTTTTTTTTTTAAGCTTATCACCACAAGCAAGGCTGGAAGCCACTAGCACGCAAGGGGTTACATAAGGTTTGGAGGAAGAGCAGATAGGAGTGGTAAAGGAGAGGATGTGGAGAAAGATAGTGGATCGATCAAGGCAAGGGGGTTACAGAAGATTTGGAGCGAGAGCAGTTAGGAATGAAAGGTGAAAGGTGAAAGGATGTGGAGAAGGGAAGTGGATAGATCAAGGCAACTGGGGATGTCGATTGACGTTACACTTAAATAGTTGGAGATTGTATTTGTCAGGGAAACAGGAATAAGGAAGGGAGTTCCACAGGCAAGATGTGCGAGACATGAAGCTATTGGAGTAGAAGAGACGTCTACATCTAACAGTTTCAACGCTGAAGGGGTAGGAACGGGATGCCAGCCTCGTAGGACGTTTAAAATCATGAGGCCTAGGAACCAGCGAAAGCAGCTCATCGGAGCAATTACCGTGAAAGTATTGTCATGGACACTTAGTTTTAGGCTATTGTCATTAATCCTCAGATTCTGTTTAAGAGCTCTCAGAATTTTTAGCCGTCAATATTTACATGAAGAGCAGAAATACATTGAAAATAGCTTTAAGCTCCTCTTATGTTCCGATTATTTCATATTCACGCGAAACAAAAAAGTCTTGTAATACATTTTAAAAATAGAAAAGTGAACCATTTTGACAAACCCAACGAATCAAAATTTATGTATGTACGATGTCTGAACAAAATGTATCGGCACTGGTGCTATAAAAATAAAACTACAACACATACCAATTCGGCACTTAATCTCCTTCGAAGTAGTCGGTTTACGAAGCCAGCGTTGTTTCAGTTGATCGAAGCTTTGCTGGAACTCCTCTTATACGGATAGATGTCTTATCGCATTCTCTTCGATTTCCTCGGCGTTGTGAAATCTTGTTCCTTTCAAGCAGGATTTGATTTTTGTAAATAGGAAAAAAGTCGCAAGGGGCGAGATCTGGAGAATATGGTGGTTGTCGAACTTGGGCAATGTTGTGCATGACCGCAAACTACTGCACACACCATAGCTATGATGATGAAAACTGATGAAACCACTGTCGTGTGGTGAGACGACCACATTCTACACACTTTCCTTCCAAGCATTTCTATAAACAACTGAAGGGAGTGAGAACATTACAACTAATGTGCACGCGCGACAGAGTTCAAGTTCAGTCTGTGCCAAGCAGCTTCACTCTGCGTACTTTAGCTCCGTTACCATAGCAACAATTCCGATGCCTTTTGTTCAGACCTCGTATATTATTGTAGCATACCTACGGACGATAATGGGTATATCCCCATTCATATAAATACAGTAGTAAATACTGTATGTTGGTCTGCAGTTGGAGATTCTTCTGTGCTGGTCAAACTCTCTGCGTCCGGGCAGAGAGGATCCCCAGACGAGGCTATGTCGAAGGGCAAAGTTTCGTCTCGGGAAACAACTACCCGATCTCTTTTTATATAAGGTCTACGGGAAATTTTTGGCCGAGCCTACGGGCTCGGATACCCCACATTTCATTTTGGTATCAGACCTCCTTCCTGGTTGAAAAGAACATCTTATTGGAACAACCTCCGCATTCACCTGATCTTGCTCTGTGTGACATCTTTTTTTCCCCAAGGAGATCATCAAGGGGATCCGTTTTGAAAGGTGTGCAGGCTTCCAAGAGAGCCGTAACAAGAAGAATCCTTCTGGGAGTGCATAGAAGCGTGGCAGAGGAGGATGGAAAAGACATTAGACTTGAGGAGGGTTACTTTGAAGGAAAAATCAGGTAGTTTGTTGTTTGGGATTTAATTAAATCGTTTGTGATACCAGTCATGTTACTTTTCAGACAGACCTCGTATCTTTAGTTCGGAATGAGAAAATACCGAGTTCGAATCCCAGTCGAGTTTGTTATATTCACTTACATCTAAATACCTTTTGGAAAGGTATGAATCCACCTCTTCTCCTCCCGTTATGGGTTAAATAGTAAAACTTGTATCAGAAAATAATTATTATCCCCCAAAATTTCTCACAATCTAAAAATATGTTTCTGAACTCAACAAAGTTAAACTTGCTATAGTACAAAGTTGTCCTGTGTACCTGTGTTTCCCTGGCTGGGTAGCTTCAGTCATAGATATGCTAAGCGGGTTTCTTTAGAAGTTCGACATTGTTACTTTGCTGCTAACACTCGTGTTGAGTTTTCTGCCACACCTGTCCTTCCATCCATGCGGTAAGACATTCTTCCTCCACATTATCATAGTTCTTTGATTTATTCATTTAAATGTAATTGTGGCTCACACTACATTGGGAGAACGACTCAAAGACTGGATGTCAGAAGAAAACAACATGTACCAACAAAAAACCGAAAGCTTAAGTATTCTCCATCAGACATTCTGATCAACACATCCGGGTCTTCCATCGCAGATCGCTTAATAAATAATTATCATTATGCCGCTAATTTCAGTGTGGGGCTCATTTACCATTCTTAGTAAGTCCCACTCGAATTATCACTTTGGAGTGTTGGCGGCCATTTATATTTTGTCCTTGAGACATTCATTGTGCAAACAGGATTTTGTACTGGGCCTCCAACTATATTCCCCTCCCCCATACATATTGCCCATCACTTTTTATTGATATTTCTATATTTATTAACCTCGAATTATCTCGAATTGTTGAGCGAGGTCAGCGAGATCGTTTTTTAGTTTTACCTTTTAATTATTATCATGAGTGGTAATAATAAATGCAAATTTTGTCTTTTCAGGGCGGTCATAAAATTTTGTACCGCTAATAAAAGCTTTAAAAATATGTTTCGCTTTGAATCAGCACAAGAAGATTGATTAGATAAGAAGCAAATCGACCAATCAAGATATCTCTAAATTCAGGACCAGACTAGAAAGTGATCGAAATAAATGATGCTCCGAATGCGACCTTTTTTTGGGGAGGGAGGAGAATGTCGTCTCTGGACTTCATTATTTGTTTTGGGATCGACAAAATAACGCATAGATGAGAGTTGTTTTTTTCACACTCAGTCAGTCAAGTGCCATCACGTGATACACGATTGAACGATCATGTCTCTTTCGATTCATGACTGACTTGGCAAAAGATTTTCCCGCCGTAGGTTGTCGTTTCTTTCTGCGGTAGACTTGTTGCCATCTAAGACTTTTAAAAGACCACGTCTGTCCTGCACATAGCCGGGGAAGATATGGACTCATACCTTTCCCTCGGATGTTTGTGCGTAAGTGAATATAACGACCTCGACTGAGATTTGAACTCGGCTCTTCGATTTTTCATTCCAAGCCGATATCCGTTCCGATTTCTATTTTCCCTGTCCCTATAAATGGCATTTTTCTTCAGTTGCAACGCTTAAACTTTGAAGGTGGCAGGTGTGGCGCTTTACAGGGATTCACATTCGTAATACAGTATATCTTTCATATCTTACCTGATACATAATCAAACATCCTTGCAAATAGTGCAGGATATCTTAGAATGCCCCAGGCTAATCGATATTATTATCACTGTAAATCCCCCTCTCTCTTTCTCTCTCTTCTCTCTCTCTCTCTCTCTCTGAGAATTCAACTGAAAATGAACACCAACAAATGTTTTTTCCTTTTTCGTATATACTAGTTCGCTTCTCTGACAACAAGTGGATCAAATTTAAAATCTAAATTGCTTGCCCTTTTTTATTAGAAAATATTTTCTCTTTTTTTTTTACAATGAAGTTCACCCTGCACAAGGCCCAAGAGCCACTCGAGGTAGAGGGTTACAGAGTAAGAGGCGCTGCTTATATGTGGGAAATATAACGGTTAAGCCTAGACTGGAACAGATTATAATTATAGTGATCGGGAAAGCATCCTCTTGGGAGTCGGTTCCACAAAACAGCGGTTCGTGGGAAGAAGCTGCTCGAGTGAAATTGCATCTCAACAATACGAAGTGAGTGAGGGTGGTTCGCTACAATGGGCGTGGCATGGCGGGTCTGAGCCGTGAAGGTTAAAACTAGTGGAACTAAGGAATGTAGTTCGTCTGAACATTTGCCATGGAAATAGCGAGAGAGCAGCGAGGGGCTTGCGACGTTTCGTCTGTGGGAAAGGGGTTGTAGGGTGGAAAATAATTCATCACTCACAAGGACGGGGAAACTGGAAAGTGAAGGCTGGGTAGCTCCTGCTCATATATAGTAGCAGTACTCCATATTCGGTTTGATCTGGCTACAGATAGCAGGTAGCGGATAGCAGGCGGAGTCAGGTACTTACTGGATCGGTACAGAGAACCAACCATTTTTCCAGCATCTTTAGCGACGGAACGTGGTATGTACGAGTTTACAAGAGGTCTGGATTGAGTTTAAATCCCAATAGGATCCTCAAGTCACGGAGCCATCTTGATAGAGCACAGATTCATAAGTTCAAATTTAAGGTCTTTTCGGCTGTTTAGAGTAGTCATAAAAATGACTTCAATATTTTTTTCCTATTATTCAAGGATTGTTGTCAGACAGCGAAGGAAAATAGCCCTCGCAAAACAGATGTTTAATTTCGTTCAAATTGTGTGTGTGTGTGTGTGTGTGTGTGTGTGTGTGTGTGTGTGTGTGTGTGTGTGTGTGTGTGTGTGTGTTTGCCTGTTCACGTGAATATCTTAATTCAACGATAGTGCTAAAGATGTTTCTACAAAATGATAATCCGATTGCGCCTAATCTTGTGCCTATGCCGCGTGCGGAATAATGACCCAATCCCAATTCCATTATGGATGTTTGAGTCGACAAAGCCTTTTTACAGTATGACTTTCATTTTCCTTGTTCTGTGAATGACCTTTTTTTTCTTCAATCGTTGCGCTTAAACTTTGAAGATGATGGAGGTCACGTTTTGCTAGGAGTTTCCCCATTGCAATTGTTGTTTACTTTTATATCTTACCTACAGATTAGGTTTTCATTTTAATAATGCAGGTGATCTCAGAACCATCCATGATTTTTGACACTTTGGCTGATTTATGAATCCACTTTTCCGATTCAGTGACAAGTGTAAATTGAAAAGATTTTTGGATGAATCACTTTTTACGACTTATCAACCCATTTCAGGTTATTGAAACCCAGAAAATATTTTTAGATTGTAAGACTTGTTTTTGGAGATAATAATGGTTTAGTGATACTAGTCTTATTAATTAACCCAAAGCTGGGGGAAGAGGTGAATTCATATCTAATCAGCATTTGATTAACAAACCATAAATATTAATGTGGATATAAAGTAGGAGATCAATTCTACATCACTATCTATATATGAACTGACCCCTCACTTTAGGACCACGATAGTTTCTATGCATTTATATTCCAGAGAATTTAAATAAATCTAAGACGTGCCTGTGTAGCTAATCAGTATTTCATTGATTGATTCTACAGCTCATCAACAACCAAGAAATTATAAGCGGGTATAAAGTGGGGTATCAGTTCTACATTGCAACAATATATAAACTGATCCTTCAATTTGTGGCCACTGTAGTTTCTATATATTTATATTCCAGAGAATTTAAATAAATATGACATGCCTGTGTAGCTAATCAGTATTTCATTGATTGATTCTACAGCTCATCAACAACCAAGAAATTATAAGCGGGTATAAAGTGGGGGATCAGTTCTACATTGCAACAATATATAAACTGATCCCTCAATTTGTGGCCACTGTAGTTTCTATATATTTATATTCCAGAGAATGTAAATAAATCTAAAAGACATGCCTGTGTAGCTAATCAGTATTTCATTGATTGATTCATTCGTTTTCTACAGCTTATCAATAACCAAGAAATTATAAGTAGATATAAAGTGGGAATCAATTCTATTTAATAATCAATATATAAACTGATCCCTCATTTTGTGGCCATGGTAGTTTCTCTCCATTTATATTCCAGAGAATGTAAATAAATCTAAAAGACGTCTGTGTAGCTAATCAGTATTTCATTGATTGATTGATTCTAACATAACTGTGACCAGAAGTTATCGTTTAATCAAGAACCAAGCCCGTTACAGAATCGTATAAGCAGAATAATAACGAACGATCATGGAGGAAGTCTAGACCTGTGATTCTCCACAGAAATGAAATCCCATATATTTAATTAGTAATACTAATTTATTCAAGAGGAGAGATGTAATGTATTAAGTAAATACAAACCGCATTATCTCCCTATTCCTTTATTAACCAATCAGAATCGCAATAAGGTTTCGCCGCAGGTCAGTCGTCTCACCATTCGTAATGACGCCAGCAGATTCAAATGTTAATCGTGCTCTACTTATTTCTTTAGACGTGTACAATAACGTCACATCATAAGAATTTCTGTGGTGCCCCCTTCTCTTGGTGCCCTAAGCGCGTGATTATTTTGATTAATGGTCAGTCCAACCCTTCGATGCATATGCTAATACAAAAATGTCTGGAAATTCAAAGATGACCGATGTGTTACAATCTACATTGTGCATCGTCTAAACGGAAACAGCTGATTTATCCACCACATCATGGAGGTTAATGAAGGGTGGTAATGACGAGGAAACACGCGGGTAATTTTAACAAGACAAGGAATTTATTTACGAATTTACACGCTTGAAGTTGTGTCAGTAGCTCGTTTCAGAAAAATCTGAATTCTTAAAGTCCGTAGTTTTAGCGTATTGTCACAAAGAGGAAATTTTCATACAACAGATTAAATGATCTGACACAAAATAATATAGAAAAGTGTTTAGAACATAGGTAAGATACTTTGTTGCTTAACGAAGGGATATATGGTCTGCATAGGTTCAAAAATAGACGAAGATAGTTTGGAATTTGGCGAATAATTTAGCACTGATAATTACTTCAACGCTGGTCACAAAAAGCCGAAACGAAACCTTTCACGTGACTTCAGACACTCTTCTCTCAATTTAAAAAATTGAATTTATTCTACTCATTTTATATCAAAAGGAATTTCGCGTTGACCAAATTGGAAAGGAACGACATGCCGCATCTCGCGTTGCTTCAAACCGGATCATCAATGATTTCTGACGCCCATAGGAACTTTCTCACAGACACATATATACATGTGCAAGCGCACACACATCTACTGGAAATATGAAATAATACTGAACTGAGAAAGAAAGAAACAAAGAAAGAAAGTAAGAAAAAAGAAAGAATGCTGAACTGAAAGAGAGAATGAAAGAAAGGATGCTGTAGTAAAAGAAAGAAAGAAAGAAAGAAAGAAAGAAGGAAAGAAAATACTGAACTGAAAGAAAGAAAGAATGAAAATAAAAGGGCTGCTGAAGCGTCGTTCGGCACGATTTCTTTCTTTCTTTCTTTCTTTCTTTCTATTAGTTTAAACGTCTTTCTTTCTTTTAGTTCAGCATTCTTTCTTTTCTTTTCTTTTCTTTCTTTCTTTCTTTCTTTTTTCTTTCTTTCTTTCTTTCTTTCTTTTACTCGGCATTCTTTCTTTCTTTTACTCCTGCAATCTTTCTTTCTTTCTTTCTTTCTTTCTTTCTTTCTTTCTTTCTTTCTTTCTTTCTTTCTCAGTGTTCAGTCGTTCTCTTTCATAATCCCCGATAGTTTTTTCCTATTCTGATGTTAAAATCTTTTTTCCCGGAAAAGCTAGAAAAGTCTACAAAATAAAAGAAAACGCATATATGAGACTATCTAAAAATGACTCAAAATGTGTGTGGATTTTAACTCCCCATTGGGACCAATATTAGTGAAATAAGTTTTACCTTGATGGATGCCAAAAGGAAGGTCAATAGAAATGTAAGTTTATTGATAAAATCAAAGACGCTTTTGTTATGAGACTGAAATGGATACTGACACGCAGTGAAGATATCTTTTCCTTTTTTTGATACTTGTAAAATCTGGAATAGCTTTATCTAAATTTTCCCTCATGCTGAATGTAATTGAGAGCGAAATAAATGAGATGAGAGTTTGTTGTTTCTTGTGTTTTTTTGTTTTTTTTACTTAAGACTTAAAATCGATTGTAATCGTGTCTATCAGACACACGTGGCTTTGTTAAAGTCATAAGAACAATCGGTAGTTAGTTTATGTTTGAGTAGCAAGAAGAAAAGAAAGAAACTCTGAACTAAAGAAAGAAAGAAAGAAAGAAAGATTGCAGGAGTAAAAGAAAGAAAGAATGCCGAGTAAAAGAAAGAAAGAAAGAATGCCGAGTAAAAGAAAGAAAGAAAGAAATAAAGAAGGCTGAATTTTGAAGGGAAAGAAAGAGAACGCGCTGAACAATAAATGGAAAATAAAAAGCAAACTGAAGTTAAAAAAGAAAGAAAGAAAGAAAGACGGTTAAACTTTGAGGAGGAAGAAAGAAAAGTTGAATACAGAAAAGAAAGAAAGAAAGAAAGAAAAAGAAAGAAAGGAAAAAGAAGGTTGAACTTTGTGGAAAAAGAAAGTATGGTTGAATACCGAGAAGAAAGAAAGAAAGAAAGTCGAATTTTGAAGAGAAAGAAAGAGAACGTGCTGAACAAAAAATGGAAAAGATAAAAGCAGACTGAAGTTGAGAATGAAAGAAAGAAAGAAAGAAAGAAAGAATGAAATAAAGAAAAACGGTCGAACTTTGAGGAGGAAGAAAGAAAAGTTGAATACTGCGAAGAAAGAATGAAAGAAAGGAAGAAGAAGGTTGAACTTTGTAGAAAAAGAAAGTAAGTTTGAATACCGAGAAGAAAGAAAGAAAGGAGGTTGAATTTTGAGAAGAAAGAAATAAAGAAAGAAGGTTGAACTACGAGGAAAAAAGAAAGAAAAATAGAATGAAAAAAAGAAAAATTGATGAACTTAAAATAGAAAGTAAAAAAGAAACCTGAACGGTTAGAAAAAAAAGAACGAAAAAGGGATTTTCACTCACAGTTTTTCTTTCTTTCCTTCTTTCAGTATCTGTATGTAATATTTACACACATTGATAGAATATTTCCTGAAGTCATCAACTGCCAAATCTTCATCCTATGAGTGAAAACAACAAACCTTTAATATGGACGTATATTAAAAGTTTATTTATCTACTATTGAAGAGGTGGACATGGGTAATCTGGAAAACAAAACCTTGTCATTGTTATTGTTACTGTTGTGGAGGTTAATTCCTTCTCTGCCAAGGCAAACATAAATCCAAGCATTAAAACAAAAGAGGACACTATTTATGATAAGATAATGGTATAATTTATTTACATATGTACAAAAAAAAAAAAACTAGTAATTTCTATCTGTTGCTGTTGTTATTGCAACAGGAAGAAAGAGTGGTGAGATTGAAGTGAAATGGACATTAGCGGTGGCCGCCATCGTTAGTGGCATTCATCTCTCAACGTGTTGGTGTTGAGATCAAACGTTGATCTGTGTCGGGTCTTTTTCTCAGCTTGTCGGTGTTGACATCGAATACTTATTTGTATGGGGTTTGTTTGAACTTGGGTATATATAGTTTTTAGTCGGCTTGAAATTAAGGTTTTGGTTTTTGAGCGAGAGTGGCTCTGACTAGTCATAATGTATTATTATTTTGTTTTGGTTAAAGCGAATGTATGCGTGGAACCGATGCGCAGAAAACATATTTACGCAGTCTGCTTTGGGTCGTCGAGCGGTCAACATCCGGTTTGTGAAGAAAATGTTAGAGGCACAGCACTACATATCCAGTCACAATTTTAAAGATCCTCCAAAAATTAGCATTCAGTATCTTCAAAATTAAACTTCAAAATAACAAAAAAAAAAAAAAAAAATCATAAGAGAAAATTCTATTTACCGTACATACTCGATATCATGTGACTTTTGAAGATCTAATTTTGAAGCTAATTTTAAGGGGGTCGCATCATACATGAGATATAAAATTAGCGTATGTACTGCTACGCCGTTAATCAAACTATATAGTAATTTGATGTACAGAATGTCAAAATGTAAAATAAACATGATTTTGATCCAATAATAATGATGCATGCAATATTCACATATTAATATCGTATTATAAAATACAAACATATTGTATATGCATATTTTCCATTGTTTACGTTTATAAGATGTTTAACTATTTCTCGTTCGGTTGTTTATGGCTGTACACGTTTTACACAACGAGTAAAACGTTACTAACGATACTTTTATCATTTCCGTCGACATTTGAACATATTTAACTAGAAGATGGGATAAAGAGATAGAGGCAAAGAGGTTAATCTATTGTGATTTGGTCTCTCAAAAAGGCAACTCACAGGATACATGAGATATATGATAAAATCATTTCAACTTATTTAACATGAAGATGGGATAAAGAGATAGAGGAAAAGAGGTTAGTCTATTGTGATTTGGTCTATCAAAAAAGGAACTCTCAGGATACATGAGATATATGATAAAATCATTTTGAACTTATTCAACTAGAAGATGGGATAAAGAGATAGAGGAAAAGAGGTTAGGCTATTGTGATTTGGTCTCTCAAAAAAGGAACTCAGGATACATGAGATATATGATAAAATCATTTTGAACTTATTTAACATGAAGATGGTATAAAGAGATAGAGGAAAAGAGGTTAGTCTATTGTGATTTGGTCTCTCAAAAAGGAACTCTCAGGATACATGAGATATATGATAAAATCATTTTGAACTTATTTAACTAGAAGATGGGATAAAGAGATAGAGGAAAAGAGGTTAGTCTATTGTGATTTGGTCTCTCAAAAACGGAACTCTCAGGATACATGAGATATATGATGAAATCATGTTGAACTTATTTAACATGAAGATGGGATAAAGAGATAGAGGAAAAGAGGTTAGGCTATTGTGATTTGGTCTCTCAAAAAAGGAACTCAGGATACATGAGATATATGATAAAATCATTTTGAACTTATTTAACTGGAAGATGGGATAAAGAGATAGAGGAAAAGAGGTTTGCCTATTGTGATTTGGTCTCTCAAAAAAAAGAACTCGTATGATACACGAAACACATGATAAAATTATTTTTTATGAGTGAAGATTTGGTACTCGCACGATACTCGAGATCGCGCGTTATACGCGAATATACGCTATTACCAATCGATTTTTAAAAAATATAAGCACATACACGCTATGCGTAAACTAATTTCTCTTAGAATATTCGTTTATTATATTAAAATTCCGACTTACTCTGTTAAGAAGATATTAATAAATCTTTTGATTTTGTTAAATAGCAGAGTAAGCAGAGTTCTCAAGACTTAGAAGCTTACGGTCTCAACACGTTAAAACACTGGTTTCCGTACGATCAACGAAGTTAAGTAACGTAGAGTCTAGCCAGTTTCTAGATGGGAATACCATGTGCTGTATGCTTGGATGTTCGTGTAGTATGTCTTACAACCATATCACGTTGATACACCGGTTCTCGTACGATCACCGAAGTTAAGCAACATCGAGTCTAGTCAGTACTTAGACGGGTGATTGCTTTGGAATACTATGTTCTGTAAGAAGGGATGTGTGGGTGGTGTTATGGATAATGGCTCGCAATTGTTAATCGGTGCGTTGAGTTCCAATTCTAGTTGGGTTCGTTATATTCACTTTCACGCACAATTACCCTTGAGAAAGTTTGGTATTCACCTATTCTTCCCCCAGCTATGGGTTAATCAATAAGACTTGTATCGTTAAACCGTTATTATCTCAAAACTTCTTACAATCTAAAAATATTTTGCTGGTCTGAATAACCTGCAAAAGGTTGATAAGCCGTACAAAATCAGTCAATCACGAAAGTGTAAAATGTTTACAAGGTGACCAAATAATTGTATAGTTGCGATCATGTCCCGATTTGAATACGATCGAAAATATATGGTCGATTGTGAAGATTAAATTATACAAAGTTGTCAATATGATAGCCGAGCTGAGCTCAGGGAAGCAATTAAAACCAGCATGTCGGAAATTGAATCTAGTAAACAAAATCCATGGATTTGATAAGTGACTATGACTGAGACATAGGTTCACGACAATAATACGTATTTGCTCCAACGACTTACAATCTGTACGAGGGTGGGGTGAAAAGAGATGCTAGAGTTGTGAAACCTCGCATGCATTTATTCCAACTCTTCTTATTAATAACCACGTTGTTTCTTTCCAGATAAACTGAAATCTGGCTTTTCAAAGGAGACTTCAAAAGTATTAGGTCATCCCATAAGTTCTGTCCGAATATTAACTTTTTGTTAAAATGAACGAAATTTAAAGAGTATTTTATAATGTCTAATGGAGCTGAACATTATTTTTATGTTTAGATGCATTTAAACTGATCAAATTTTATTTCAGAGAACAATAAAATTAAATTTTGTTTGATTAAAACCCTGCTAACATGGAAGTACCCAAGAATCATTTGAGGCACATAATGCTTTATAAGTTCAAGAAAGGAAACTCAGCAGTCGAAGCGGCTAGAAATATTCACTCAGTTTATGGAGAGGAATGTGTGAATGAAAGAACTTGCAGAAGATGGTTTGCAAAATTCAGCGGTGGATTTTTCACCCTTGAAAATGAAGATCGAACCGGACGTCCAGTTGAGTTTGATGAAAAGCTTCTTGAAGCAGCCCTTGAAGAAAATCCTGCTTTATCAGTTGAGGAATTGGCAGTGGTTCTCAGTTCAAACCATACAACTGTTCATCGTCATCTTCAACAACTTGGAAAAGTTCCTAAACTTGGAAAATGGGTGCTTCATGAATTGTCTGAAAACAACCTCAAATCCCGAGTTGACATCTGCTCTTCTCTCCATTCTCGCCAACTTGTTTCACCTTTTTTGGATAGACTTGTGACTGGCGACGAAAACTGGATCTTTTATCGAAATGTTAAGCGTCGTAGACAGTGGCTTAGTAAAGGGAAGGACCCCAGCCATAGCTGAGAAGGGAACTTCATGGGCAAAAGGTTCTTCTTTCAATCTGGTGGGATTGCCAAGGAATAATCCACTTTGAATTCTTAGCACCTAATGCAACAATTAATGCTCAAATATACTGTCAGCAATTAGAGCGTTTGAACCAAGCTTTGAGCAAAAAAAGACCTGCTCTAGTGAATTGAAAACGGGTGATGTTTCATCAGGACAATGCGCGACCACACACAGCAAGAATCACGTCACAAAAGATCGAAGAACTTGGTTGGGAGAAAATTCCTCATCCACCTTATTCTCCCGACCTTGCTCCTTCAGACTACCATTTGTTTCGTAGCTTACAGAATCATTTGGAAGAAACAGCTTTTGTAACACAGGAAGAGGTTAAAACTGACATTTGTGAGTTGCAGTGATCGAAAAAGGTAATAATTGGTTGGTACAAGGTCAGATCTAACAAGTTCTAACATTTTCCCCTTGATATTAATGCTGTATGCGGTCTTATGTAGTAGAGGAAAAAAGTTTCTCCTATTGAAGAACGCAGGACACTTTTTGAGTAAACTTTTATAGACATGTTGCAGCTGCTGGAAGTATAAATGTGCAGCTTTATTCGAAATACAATCATCGTTAAAGAACAATTTATTAAGAAAAAATCCTTATAACTTTAAGTTATATGATACTGCACGCAAATAGTCACCTACTGAATAGTACTTGTTAAAGGATATCACTAATATTTAAGTTTTCCATTTACGTCGCGGTATTTCTTGGCGCTCTTGGAATTTTGGTAACCTGTTTTTACTTTTGTAATATGGATTTCTTGCAAGTCCTGTTCTCTTTTAAGAACATCTAAGAATTTCTATATTGTGGGATGATGGGGTGACAGTTGCTTCAGAAAAGCCCTATGCCATCCTTCAAGGGCGTTATTAGTTCTAGGTAAATCAGCATTGACTCTCTCAAAGCAAGACCACATACGTATTTGAAACATAAGTATTTCGAATAATTATCATTTAGTATAATTGTCCTTTCGATTAATTTTCATTCATACAAGGCATTTTATTTATGCGTTATGAGACAACAAACACCTCGTTCATAACAGAAACATAGGTATTTCGAATAATTATCATTTAGTATAATTGTCCTTTTGACTAATTTTCATTGAAACAATTTACAATTCGAATAAATGTTTTTTGAATAATTGTTTTTCGAATCATTTTCTCGATGCGATCTGAATCATTGCAGTTGACATAATGATTTGTTTGAGATCAATTCTTCATCTTTTGTTAGATGTAAAAGGAGAATTTTATTTTTATTGATGGATTTGGAATCATCGTTGCAATTATGCACCAACAGTGTTATCCGCGCGACCGTTTCCGCAATGAATGTCTTTTAATAAAGGTATAATTAATACCGACGGTATGTTCTTGAGAATCTGAGACCTGATCTTTAGAGTCGTTAGTTTAGAATAAATGATGAATTTGATGAATAGGTCATTGACGCAACAGACGACTTTATGTGGATGTATTAACCTGTGTAGATTTTCAGTTGTACCTTTGCCAAATAACTAAAAACGGCAACATCTTTCAAACGCACGGATGTGTATTTACTTACCTGGCTGGGCTAGAAACGCCCACTCGTCTTCATTATCCATGTCGCTCAGGAACATCCATGCTTCTTACGAGCCGAAAAAAAAACCCACAGCAAAGAGTATACTGTAATACTCCGTAGACTACCAGGCTCGACTGACATCTTCCGACACACGAACACATGTGACGGTAAAATGAAACGCTAGAAATATTGATTTGAAACGTGCACTATAGCTGATAAGGAAACTGCATGAGGCAGATTCTGGCTGGGTGGGAAGGTAGCTTTGGATGGGGAAAGGGTGTGCATCTGGAGAAGAGACAGGCAATAGCTATCGCTCAATAGACAGTTGCCATGGTTACCGGAGACGTGAGTGGAAAAAGTAAGACCATTTGATGTATGCATTGAGGAGTCTTTGCTTGCTTGGTTCTGTTCACTCGTTCATCAGTGGAGTCTGAGGACGAAAAGGAGGAAGAGGAGGTAGACAACTGCGATGCTGGTGATTGGCGGTCTGCAAAATTGGCACCAAGAAATTACTCGTTCCTCATATTCAGTGCGAATATTTCAATGTCGAAAGGTGTTCGCAATCGATAGTCGATTCCATAACAATCAGCAGTCACTTATTAATCTCGGCGCTATATCCGTGTTTATTCTACGTGAGGATTGTAGACGATTTTTTCAATATCTAGACTGAGCGGAAAACGAAATAAATCTGGGATGAGGAGTTATCATTATGTACTCTATTTGTCCTCATTTTTGTTTTCATCAAAGCTTTCGTCCTCATTTTTGTCGTCATCAAAGCTTTTGTCCTCATTTTTGTTGTCATTATAGCTTTTGTCCCCATCTATCTTGTCATGAAAGTTTTTGTCTTTATCCTTTTTGTCATCATAGCTGTTGTCATCATTTTTTTGTCGTCAAATGTTTTGTCCTCATTTTTGTTGTCATCAAAGCTTTTGTCCTCATTTTTGTTGTCACAATGCGTTTGTTCCTATCTTTACTGTCATTTAAGCTTTTGTCCTCATTTTTGCTGTCATCAAACATTTTGTTGTCATTTTTCTTGTTGTTGTCCTTATTTTTGTTGTCATCAAAGCTTTTGTCCCAATCTTTATTGTCATCAAAGCTTTTATCCTCATTTTGTTGTCATCAAAACTTTTATCCTCATTTTGTTGTCATCAAAGCTTTTATACTCATTTTGTTGTCATCAAAGTTTTTATCCTCATTTTGTTGTCATCACCCGTTAGCCGAGTGAATTAAAGGGTTGGTACGAGAATTTTGTGGCATATTAATTGTGAGTTCAATCCTTGTGCCAGTCTATGTGTACTCGGACTCAGTGGAAACGGACGAGCAGTACAGAAGATAAGAACTAGACGAGATATCCCGAGACATGGGCAGTGGAACAAGAACAGTTTAATCTAGTAGATTAAATAAATGTTTCGGTTCTGAATTCCTTGTAGGTTACGAAGATAAATATACGCCTGAGGAAGTCCGGGGAGCACAAAGGTTGAAACGTTGTGATAACAGCAACAATGATGAGGACAATAGTTAGAATATGAATAGTGTTACAAAATTAAAAATATCAATTTTTTAGATCTTGATATCGATAAACGTTCCGACTATTTTTATCGACCAATTCACGCTAAGCCAGGCAATAATATCACTAAACTGCAAAGGGTTACTGGGAATGAAAGAGAATGAATAAATAAATGTGCATTTTAGTGTTTCATTGCATTTTAAGAAGTAAATAGATAATATGTCACAGTTCACTCCACATGCACGACATTATCTTTCTTCCATCGAGCTCGAATTTGGGGGGTTGGTTGAGAATATTTATTCTTATCTATCCAGTGCCTTTTATATTAAACATTGTCGTATGCAATCAACTTTTCATCGCCTATTGTATATATATATAGTTAATGAGCGGTTAGTAAGGATGATACATCCGTCATATTTCTCCAAAACGGCAATTAATTTCGAGTCAATCAAATATATATATATATATAGAGAGAGAGACTCATAACATTTTAGATTCGTAACTTATACTGATCTCTAGAGGCCACTCATGACGCCTGCAACCAGATCACGTCTTCTTTTCATCTCCCTAAAGAGGTCGCATGTGTTGGGAACTTCTGAGCCCACGTAAAGGAAAGAACAGTGATTCTCAACGTGGGTCCTTACGCCTAAATGTGGGCTTGAGAAATATTTTAAATAGAGCTGAAGACACCAGGAGTAGTGTAGTCATGGATTATTTTAATCAGTGTTATCCCATGCAAGGCAGTAAATCCACTAAGGCACAAGGAGTTACGGGGCGAGGAAGAATTACGAACAGAAACATTAATAATAAGCAGGACAGTAGATAGCGATTGATATTGCATTTAAATTGTACCTGATTAAAGTTGGCTGGAAAGCATGGCGCCAGAAGTACTATAATCTAAAATTGAAAAAAAAAGAATAATTAAAGACAAAAATCCAGAAGTGTTGCTGAATCTTCGAAGTGAAATTATATCCAAACGTAGGCATAAACAACACTTTAAAACATAAACACGGTTTTATAAGATATTGTTCCTTATAAAAGTTCGAAATTGGATTCCTAGCATCGTATATGACATTTAAATGGATGGACACCTGTTATTGCCTGCATATTATTCTGTGTTGATGTGGTGTTATATATTTATACATTTGATTTAGCATTTTTAATCTTTGTGTTGATATATGTGTATATGGGTATGTACGTATTCAATTTTTTCTGGATAACGGCTATATAATATCGGATGTTTTTTCTAGATACTTTTATATACAGAGGTTTATATGAATTTAGATAGGTTTATTTTAGACTTAATAGACGTACATTCGTTAATCTCCCCCCATGTCTCATATTTTGTTTCCTTTTAATTTGACTACTAATATAATTTTTCGTTTTAATTTGAATCTTTAATTTTTCATGTTTTTATCATCTGTATTTTTTATTTTTACTACTGCTATTATTACTGTATTCTATTATTATTATTTATAATTATACGAAAAGTACAACGACAAACACGTCTTTTCCCTCCTAAAAAACAAACCAAACAAATTATTTTACTACAAAAAGTAAAATGAAATCTCAGAAGAAACTACCACCCAGTCCATGCTATCGCTGTGGGACTTTGCATTGGTACAAAGATTGTCCATACCGTTATAAGACTTGTCTGTCGTGCAATAAAGTGGGGCATAAAAGTTCGCAATGTAGAACAAAGAAAGAAAGCAAAAGCCGAGTAAGGGTCACTAGAACTGACCAAGCGGCCGGGATAAATATACCAAAATACGTACAAGTAGAAATGTTAAACAAAAAAATCAGATTACAATTAGATTCCCGATCAGATTTAACCATTATTAGCTTACAGACGTGGAAGAAATTAAACAAACCGACCATGTTGAGAACAGATAAAATAGCCAGGTCGGTAACAGAAGGGGGAAATTATCACAAATTTGACGTTCAACGGTATGACCAAGAAATTAAAGATGTATGTTCTAAAAAATACGGAAAATTTATTTGGAACTGACTGGATGCAGACATTTGACCTCTGGGATTTACCGATAAATACGTTCTGCCAAAAAGTGGAAAGGTTATCGACCGAGGCAGAGAAATTAAATGAGAGTTTCCCCGACGTATTTTCAGCCGGCCTCGGGAGGTGTAAAAATTGCGGCAAAAATCGAACTAAAAGAAAAAAAATTTTTTCAAGAAGAAAAGAAATGTACCTTTCGCATCATTAGAAAAAATAGACCAAGAGTTGGATAGACTCGTGAAAACCGGTATATTGACAAAGGCGGAATATAGTCAATGGGCCGCACCTACGGATTACGTGAAAAAAAAATCGGGTGAGATACGAGTATGCGCTGATTTCTCGACGGGATTGAATGCAGCGATTAAGGATTATCACTATCCTCTCCTTAGTCCAGAGGAAGTTTTCAGAAAATTGAACGGAGGAAAAAGATAGACTTGAGCGAAGCATACCTACAAGTACCAGTAGATGAGGAAAGCTCGAGGTTGTTGTGCATAAACACACATAAAGGGTTATATAAGTTCCAGAGATTACCATTCGGGAACAAGGTCGCGCCGGCAATATTCCAGTAAATAATGGACACTATGCTAGGCGGACTGGATTTCACGATCGCATACCTTGATGACATCCTGATAAATAGCAAAAATATTGAACAACATTGGGAACACGTTCAAGAGGTTTTCAGACAGATACAAAATTACGGTTTTAAGGTAAAGGAAAATAAGTGTGACTTCTTTATGAAGGAGATAAAATATCTGGGCCATATTATTGACGAAGAAGACCAGACCCAGAAATGGCCACGGCAAAAAAAAATGCCGGCTCCAAAAAATTTAGCTGAGTTACAAAGCTTCTTGGGCTTAGTAAATTATTATCAAGAATTTATTCCTAACATGCACAAATTACGCGCACCCCTAAACGAACTGTTGAAGAAGGAAAAAGTTTGGGAATGGTCAGATGAATGTCAGAAAACTTTCGACAAAATCATTAAGACTCTAACAGCAGATTTATTTTTAGCGCATTATGACCCAAAATTGGAAATAATAGTCGCGAGTGACGCGAGTGCCTATGGTGTTGGGGCATGTATACTTCATAAAATGCCGGATGGGACACTAAAACCCATCGCGCATGCGTCAAGAACGTTGCTACCAGCCGAACAAAATTACTCACAAATCGAAAAAGAAGTGCTGGATATTATTTTTGCGGTTACAAGATTCCACAGATATATTTACGGTAGATTTTTCACCTTACAGACTGACCACAAGCCGTTATTGACAATATTTGGATCAAAGAAAGATCTACCTGTCTACACTGCTAATAGATTGCTAAGATGGGGAACTATTTTATTAAACTATAACTTTAAATTGGAGTATCTTCCATCATACAAAATCGGACATGAAGATGGTCTTTCGAGACTAATACCAAAGAAAACGGAGCCATTGGAAGATTCCGTAATTGCAGCTCTACGATATGAGGAAGATATTAGAACATCATTATGTAGTACAATTCGAGACCTCCCCGTCACATTACAGGAAATAAGAAACGAAGCAGTGAATGACGAATTTATAAAGGAAACGAAAACAAAAATTGTAGGAAACATATATCAGACAGTTTTTCGTTATGTGATAATGTTCTACTATATAATGAAAGAGTAGTAACCCCGAAAACGTTACAAAGGCGAATCCTTAAGAATTTTCACATGGACCACCCAGGAAAGAACAGGATGAAATCCTTAATGCGAAGTTACGTGTACTGGCCAAACATGGATCAAGATATTATACATATGGTGGACAAATGCAAGAGTTGTTCCTTAGCAGCCAAGGCACCTCCGATCATCCATAAGCCATGGCCTAAGACAGATCGACCGTGGTCGAGAATAAATGTAGATTTCGCAGGTCCATTAGATGGTTTTTACTACTTGATTGTAGTAGACAGTTACAGCAAATACCCAGAAGTATTTCGTTGTAGAAAACCTACTTCTGAGACTACAATAAATTGCCTTCACAAGCTGTTTGCTCGTTTCAAAGTGGTTGATTGTCTAGTCACCGATAATGGGATACAATTTACATCTGCGGATTTTCAAGAATTTTGTGAAACTTTTCAGGTGAAACACATCAAATCCCCGTCATATCACCCAAGATCAAACGGGCAAGCGGAGAGGTTTTTAGATATATTAAAAAGAGCACCAAGGGAAGCTTATGACGTACTAACAGAAAAGGCTTTACAACAATCCTTGCAGGTGTATAGAATTACACCGAACAGTACTACGTCATCGGCATTATCACCGGCGGAAGTGATGTTCGTTCGAAAAATTAGATCGGTATTCGACAAATTACTGCCAAAACAGACAATGCAATCACCAACATCGTTTGTCCCAAAAAGAAAATTTAACCCAGGGGAGAAAGTTTTTTTTTAAATGTTCAAAAACAACACATCCTATTGGGAGCCAGGTACAATAGAGAAACGAATCGGGAGCGTGATTTACATAATTCAGGGTCCGAAGTTCTCGCATGAAAGGCACTTAAATCATATCAGAAAGAGGCTGTTAGAGGATTCTAACGGTCTACCCCAAGAAGAGGAAGTGATGGACACAATATTTGACACATTCAATATGCAAAGGCCTCAAGCAATTTCAAAACCGCGGAAATCAAGCAGAAAAAGAAAATTTACAGAACCTTTGATGATTAATCCGAAGAGGAAAAAATATTAAAGACGCCTGCGAGGTAAAAGCTTTGGGAGGGTGGTGTTAAGGGACCTTACCTATAACGACAGAGTGAACTCTTCCTGACAATATGAATACTGCGCCTCTCAAGAGAGAGGGACGAGACAATCGAGTCGAGCCAATAGTAGTTCACTCCAAACCATACTGACAGTCATACTAACACCTTCCACATCTTGTATTATTATTCTGTTTAATATATCTTTGTTATTTCTACTCTAGTGTTCGGGTTGTTCTTCCTTGGTCCTAACCTTCGACTATAACAGTAATGCAAACCAGACGACAAATTTTCATGTATACATCGGTATCGTAAATGTTAGCTAGACGAAAAATTTGGATCGTTCAATGATTTCCCTTCATACATCGTTTCTCTCCCCTTTTCTGTATCTAATGCCACCACAAATGTATTCATAATTTGCTGTTGTCTGTGTTTTTTTTTAGGTCAACGAATCGGAAGTCAATTTATGCAACTGACAATAATTTGTATTCATCTAAATCACACTCCTTAAAACTGTTAATATAACTTCTCTCTTTATTATTATTTTTATGTTTTTTTATGATTCTTTCTAGATTTTCTGCGCAACTGTAGCTTAATTTTAAGGTGTTTTTATTAAAGATCTTGCTAAGTTTGCTATTTGCAGAAAAGTGTTTTTCAATTAAAGCTAGGAATGTCCTAGCTTAATACTAACCATTTAGTGGTTAGTATTAAGCTAGGACAAAAAAAATAATGAAAAATTATGTGATTGTAAAAACCCTGAAGACTTTTCGGTTCCACGAAAAATTAATTTAAAATTAGATGGAGACAACACAAAAGCTCCTTCAATAATATTAGAAATAGAAATCAGACATCCCTATCCACATATTTTTGGCATTTAAAAGAAATAAATAAAACACCAAAAGTAAAATGGAAAATATTAAATAGAACAAGAACTTGTAAAACCTGGGATGGCCCATGCCTTTTATGCCTACATGAAAAACTACACATTATTATGTTTCTAAAAAATGAAAATTTATTAAATCATAGACATTTTTTTTTGCCGACATCAACAAATTTTCGCATTAAATAATTAGCTTAAAATTTTTTTAAATTAAATAGTCTATTAAAAGGTTCATGAAGTCGTCAAAAAACAAATTGTAGTTCAATACGACGCATTTCTATATAAACAACCCTTTTAGAAAAAAAAATCTTTAGACATTTAACGGTGTAACAATAATGCCAATAACTCTCTGTCGCTGAAACAGACTAGACGATATGCGTCTAATGAATGTCATCATCCGCTTTAAAATAGACACCCCGACCCTACCTTGACTTGAGCTCTTTCCGAAAGTAACTAATATGGTGATACAATATGTTAACCCTTACGCCCTTTATTGAAAGAATTGCTTCAGCCGTTTCCATAGTAATTAATTTTACGAATGAATATTCCCATAAAGCTGCGTAAATTTCAAGATTAGTTATTCCAAAAATTTCGCTTGAAGATGAAACAGAGCTTGATACTTTAATTCAATTTAATTTTTATAATTAAATTGAAGTTTTTAGCTCCCTTTTTTGAAACATGAGAACTCTTATGTAGCGATGGAATCATATTTTAAAAATAATTATATATATATATATATATATATATATATATATATATATATATATATATATATATATATCAGTATCTCATCAGTAGTTTTATAGTTTTAAACTTAATAGAGATTAAATTCAGATTTTAAAATTGGTAATGTTTTACCTTTAATTTTAATATCAAATTTTATCATATAATTTAATACTTATTGGTTAGAATAAATTCTATTTTAGTAAAACTCCAACTTTAAAGCTTTTAATAGCTATTATAACCTTACTTCGTTGTCAAGTTTTTTTAATTCCCGTATACTTGTATTTTGATTGGTCATTCCTGCTTATGTAACAGCGTTTTCCCCTTGCGAAGGATCGTTAATTAATTTGAAACTTTTAAAACCATCTATTCTACATTCAACATCATCATTTGATGAGACACCGGAGGTGTTGAAACAAAATGGCTATTTTTGTAGTGATTTTATAACATATTTAGGTTATAATATTTAAATAAACAATTATATATGCTCTACTCTGTATTGAGCACTCTTTTAAGAATAGTAATTGTTGGTTATTGGAATTTATTCCGTATACACCAATCCTAGACTTGGGTATATATATATATATATATATATATATATATATATATATATATATATATATGTGTGTGTGTGTGTGTGTGTGTGTGTGTGTGTGTATGTGTGTGTGCGTGTGTGTGTGTGTGTTTCCTGTTGATTCTAACAAAGCCTTAAAACTTAATATATGTTGTGGACCCGATAGCGGTGCAGATCTGGCTTACGAAAATAAGGCCTTGTGCCAGACACTACACACTACTACCGAATCCACAAACAAAGTAAAAAAAAAAAAGAAAATATAAAGACGTGCTCTTTCCACCGTACAAACGTACAAAGTGAAAAGAAGTAGACAGGCAAAACAACGAAAGGTTAAGAACAAACATTAATTTTATTAGAGTTTAAGAAGTAATATGTTTCCAATGAAGACCTTTAGTAAATGTACTGGAAATATAGTTGAAAAAGAGGCCAAGTAGATTGTCTTCAGTAAGGTTACTGGAAATGTTGTAGAGAATGAAATTTAATTGTCTTGAGTGAAGACCTTCAGTAAGATACTGGAAATATGGTAGTTGACAAAAAGGTAGATAAAGTTCCGCGCCAAAATTTAAATCCAAGATGGCTATGGCGGGAAAAGGTTCCTCAGGAAGAAAAGTTCAGAAAGTCAGTTGTAATGCATAATAAACATACGGCAAGGAAAAAATACTCACTGCGAGAGTTTATAATTGTGAGTGTATGTAATTCTTTTTAAAGTAACAGGTTCAGAAAGTACAGAGTTCGAAGAATGTGAAAAATGCTTGCTGTTCTTCAAGTTGAAAGTTGAAAGTTCCTGGAAGTTGGCGGCTCGATAAAGATGTTAGCCTCGGGACGAAAAATCTGTCATAAGGTGACGACAGTGTCGCATGTGTTAAGATATAGCGACGAGCCATGAGGTCTAGGCAAGGTTTGCCGAATAAAAATATCTCTGTCAGTATATATGGGGTTCACCGGCGAGAGATAAGATGAGCCTACCCGGCCGGGTCGAACGACCCAGGGGCGACTGATTTGAAAAAGCCAATTTGCCGTGACGTCAGCGCAAAAGCGCGCGAAAAATACGAATTCTTCCTCATCTTCGGCTAAGACAACGGTTTACTACTATAACCGGCCGAAAGTGAGAGGAAGGGGTGAAAAGCTCGCGCGTGCGTCAAAATGAAGGTGGGGATAGCGATGATATCCCACATATATATCATAGTAAATTTAAAACCTCTAACCTGATAATGAGTAATAACCATTCTCCAGTTGCTGCGGTTGTTGATAGAACCAATGTTGTGTATGAGTTTAAATGTCCCATGGAAGAATGCTCTTCTAATCCACATACATATATTGGATTTACAACCACCCGGCTCTCCAGAAGATTAACTATGCATCTAAATAATTCTAGCTCCATTAAACAACATATTAAGTCACATACTGTTTCCCTTATGAAATCTGATATACGTAAAATACTTATAGAAAATACTAAAATTATAGATAAACATACAGACATTAGACGCCTGAAAATCTTAGAAGCATTACATATTAAAAGCAAAAAACCTCTTATTAATCAAATAGATTACAATATTTCTGGTAACATATTACAATGTTTATAATATATTTAAATTTTATAACGTATTCTTCGATCTTTTGGCTTGTATAATAAAAATCTTTTTCACGCTGTCACATGATAAAAATTTTCGCCATGCACGTGATAACATCATCGCGTCTTTTGAAATTAAAAGGATTTTAACGTTTATTTAGTTTGTAAAAAAGTAGCAATATGATTACGCTACAAGACAATTGGCAAATGTTTGTTAAAAAAAAAAATTTTGACCAAAAATATTGACCCTGAAGATGAACAATGATGTTCGAAAGCGCTAGGTCATCGTACGGACAATACTTATTTCGAAATCATTTTCAAATAAAAAGTCTCATTACAGAATATGAGAAAATTCAAAAGAAAATATGCAAGACGATGTTGTCTTTAACATTCAATACTAGATGTTTAAAAGAAAAGTTGCTGCCAAATTACACACACACACACACACACACACACACACACACACACACACACACACACATATATATATATATATAGCGAGAGAGAGAGAGAGAGAGAGAGAGAGAGATTTAATGTGTATCATCATAATTGATGCCTTGAAAGACGACATTGAAACGGATTATTGCCTCTTAAAGTAAGCAATGCGCCTGGAACCAATTTCTTCATGTTAGCAATTCATGGGGTGTCGTTGGGACGTCCGTTCCTGTTAAAAACGCATTGAAAATAATTAATTGCAATTATTCCAAGTTCTGTGAGTGAAATCTACGTTTATTCAGTTTCGATTGTTGGTATCCTCCAAGAAATGGTAAAAGCTTCTCCAGGAATCTATAACTAGATTCTTGGATTAAACAGGTTTCATAATTTAGTAGAAGCCACGCAGATTCATCAGTTGGTAAGAATGTTGAACACAATTATTCGGCAATATAAAAGATTCTGAAATCCTAGCACCGGCTTTTGTTACGCTCATTAATTACTTGTAAATAATTAAGTAGAATTTCAATTAATTAACTTAGTTTCTTGGACGTAAAGAACTTTGTGATGTGATTTTTTCTTCGGGTTGTTTAGCAACTCAGTGAAAAGCTGTTTTCAAAAGAATTTTAAAAATATATTTCAGTTTTTTTCTACTTCAACTCCAAACTTTTCAACTGAAATCAAGAAAATATGACTTTGTAGAGGAGTTAGAGCTCCGAGTCAATAATTATAAACCCCCTAACATTTATATATAGAAAAATACTCGTAGAAATGGGAAACTGAAAAACGTGTATTATTTATTATCTGGTTGTGATGAAGTGTTGGAAACACAAGAGACAGTAATACTGAGTAAAATTGTGAGTTTAGGGTCAAATGTAATTCAAATGTGGATCGGAATCTGACAGAGGGATAAGATAAAGAATAAGCAAATTGTATAGTTTTTCTTGTGTGTTGTTTTTAATTTATAGAAGTGTACAATGTGTGTCCAAATAATTTAGTTAGAAAATACAAGAAGTAACTGACGTTTTCTTACCGCGATTTTTTGTTGATTGTTAAAAGATAAATGTTACTATTATGGTCTGAAAAAGAAAATTGAGATTAAATTTTTGCTGACGCACGTGTTAAAGACCTGACCGTGGGAATTGTTTGTCCGATATTGAGAATGTCAGGTGTTTGTGTGTACAGAGGAAAAAAGTGTTGAACAGTTCTTCTAAAATATACCATAAACCGTTTAACTGTAGAAGATCATCCCTCATACAGTGGCCTAAGAAATGTTTTTAGCCAGGAGAAATAAACTGCATCCAATTTCAAAATTTAATTACATAATCCCTATTCAACATAAACAAACAGTATTTAAAATTAGTATTATGTAGATCCTCTATTTGCTAGTTTCAGTGCTTGTATTCGATTTTTCATGGATTTGATCAAGTTATCAAACAATCGTTTGATTCATATTTTGCCACTTCTTTAGCAATGTTTCTTTAAGGGTTGCCACTGACGTGGTTTTGGTTGCACGCTCTCGAAGTCTTCGGTCAAGGTGCTCCCAAACCTGCTCTATTGGGTTTATGTCAGGATTTTGGGCTACCCATGGCAGTGACTTGATTCCTTGCGATTCCTCACCAGGCCTTTGCTGCTTTGCTCGCATGACATGGCGCTCCATCTTCTTGAAAAGGGTAGACATTCTTGTCAATCTGATTGGTTTCAAATAGTGGGAGTAGTCCTTTCTCTAATATTTGACAGTATTTTGGACCATTCAACCGCTCGTCATCAAGAATCAGGTCAGATTTCCCTCCAAACCAGACAGCACGCCACACCCTTGCTCCAATTCCTCCATGTTTCACGGTCGCCTGCTGACATTCAGTGTTCCAAGTCTCATTCTGATTTATCCAAACAAACCAATCTCGAATTAGAATATTGGCAGAATTTACTTTCATCTGACTAAATTACAGACTGCTAAAATTCATAATATTAGCTATTGAATTCTCTCGCCCATTCCATACGAAGGTTCCTGTTAACCTCTGAAATCAAGGGCTTCTTTCTTGCAAGTCTTCTTTGATAGCCTAACTCTTTCAGGATCTTTCTCACCGCATATGGCGACATTTCCATGCTGTTTACGACATCTTAAACGCTCTGACGACGGTTTCTGATTATATCCCCTTTAGAGTCCCTTTTCGTTCGCTCAGACACGATGCTTGGTCTTCCTGAACGTTGTTCTACAAGGCAATGGCCTTCTAAATTATATTTCTTGACAATATTATAAACCGTTTGATGATTAACCTGAAAAAAATAGCTATTTCTCTATTTGACTTGCCACACTGAGGCCATCCTATTATTTGCCCTCGTTTAAATTCACTAATTTCCTTACTTCCGCGAACTTTCATTGCAAAATATAAGTCAATTATCGTTCATAGATGAAAGTATCTTGATACTAACACGGTATTGTATTAAAAAAAGAAGAGACCTTATTAAATAAGCCAAAATTGCTGTAATCAAAGGTGGCTAAAAACTTATCATAGCCCACTATATATCCGATTAGAACTCGTCTTTGGCGAGTTAACTTATTTAGCATAGAGATTATCAGACTCAAGTTTTGGAGTTCTTCTTCTTCTTCTGGAGATTCTTCTTCTATGTATCGTGTCCCTTCAAGAAGTGGGCGATCACGGCTCTCCACAATTTCCTCTCCTTTGTAGCTCTTAGAAAATGTTGTCTTTTTGCTATCTCTTCTGTTCAGCTAATAATTTACTCAAAGTCGTTCTTCTTTTTCTTCTACGTACCGTATCATTTCAAGGCTTGGGTGATCATGGCTCTCCACAACTTCTTGTTGCTTATAGCTCTTAGTAAATTTTGTCTTTACGCTATCTCTCCTAATCCCTATCCTGCCAACCATTTACACGAGCTCGTTAGGTAGGTTACACGCTACTTTTCCCTGCGCCAGTTGCCTTTAGTATGTCATGGGAGTATCACATTTTCCATGCAGACTTTTTTTTCATTAGTTTCCCTAGAAATTTCAACTAACTCTTTCTGATGCTAAGTCTAATAAAAATATCTTTTTTGTTTGAATTTCTATAAAACTTCGACGTTGGCCACGTGTTCAGTTCCTGGCGATGTATTTTGTCTATACTCTTAGATATTAACAAAAACATAACGGGATATGGTTTGTGAATTACAAACGAATAGACACTGGCTTTTATATAAGGAGATGAAAAAACAAGACAAGACAAGAAGTATTTATTATAAGTGTAGTTGATGAAATGCATATTGGTGGAAAAACTAACTGCATGACCAAATTTCAAATAGAAGATGAAAAAAAGCACTGATCAGAAAACACCTAGTGATTAGCAGAACAACTAATTGAAGTTTTCTTTAAACAAAGGGTTTCTTTACAGATACAATAGAAGAGCGAATAAAACACTAAAATAATTCGTTTTCATTGTTGGCCGATCAATTCTTTGCGTGTTCATTGCTGTTGCTTTTGTCTGGAAGGAACAGTAAGAAAGGTTGCTATAAGTTTCTTTTTAAATGTTCTATGTTGTAGTGTGGGCGCTACAATCTCTCTTTATATATATATATATATATATATATATATATATATATATATATATATATATATATATATATATATATATATATTACATGAATCATTCATACAAAAAGCAGATAGTGAAGTTAATGATATAAATGGCAAGAATAAGTCTCGCAAACCACATACTTGATATATATATATATATATATATATATATATATATATATATATATATATATATATATATATATATATATATATATATATATATATATATATATATATATGTGTGTGTGTGTGTGTGTGTATGTGTGTGTGTGTGTGTGTGTGTGTAAAAACAATACGCTAGATTCAGCTGTTTCACTCTGCGGAATGAAGATAGCTCCGTGGTAGAAGCTCTGACTGACACCAAATCGGTTAGATTTCAATCCTGGCTTGAGGCGTTCGGAAGTCTAGTCGCCCTAACGAACTGTGATTATATATATATATATATATATATATATATATATATATATATATATATATATATATATGAAGAAATATAGTCTTAAAGTGTGCTATATTTATGCGATAAAGTGCTCAATATCAGAGATAGAGCGTGTGTAAATATAAAAGTGGACATGGAAGTCAGCACTTAGAGGCGACAGTCTGTTTCATGCTAGTGCAATCGTCAGGCGACAAATCGTCGCCTGACGATTGCACTAGCATGAAACAGATTGTCGCCTCTAAGTGCTGACTTCCATGTCCACTTATATATATATATATATATATATATATATATATATATATATATATATATATATATATATATATATATAAAACACCAAATCCGTTCATGGCTTCACGATTTGCCATTGCATGAAACTCTGAGTAGTGGAGTTGGTATTATTATTAAATTATATTTCGGCTCTGTCGATTTTAGTATCGACCCCTCAGTTTATTTTATATTTTAAGATTAAGCATTACAACACGCATAGAAATGGGATAAGACATATATCGGCAAGATAAAGGTTTAGCAATGGTCTCGCTATTTTCACCAGCAATAGCTAATATAAACATGGAATAAACTCTTCAATCCTCTTCTCTGATTTCTCGATTCCTGGCTATCTTCCTCTCTTTAGGAAGGACTCTAATGTCCACATGCATGGCCTTGGAATTTATGTCCGCGAACATCTCCCGCTGGCTAGGGAGCAATCTCTTGAATCTTCAGACGATTCTTACATGTGTCTCCGTCTCTCTCTACTAAACTCAGTCAGAACTTCTTTCTATACCGTTCCCCTTCCTCTGATGACAGTTGCGTGCTAGATAGTATTTCTGATAATATAGACAAGGCCATCTCCTTACATCCGTTTGCAAATATATTTATGTTCCGTGGCTTAAGCACTCCATCACTGACTTCGCTGACATCCAAACCCTGAACTTTACTAAATCGCTCACGCTAGTGGCGGACTTCCCCACGTGTTTCCCCAGTAACCCTGATTAACACGCTTCTCTTCTAGATCTCTTTTTTACTTCTATCCATAACTCATGTCGTACCATGCAGCTCTAACCTCTTGGCAACTCTGATCATGCGACAGTGTCTGTAAACCTCTCTTTCCGCTATACCACCAACCAAGAACCTTCCAACAGAATATCTTTCTGTTATCAACGAGAGGATTTGGACGCGTTCCGTGATTTCCTTCGTGACGTCCATTGGAATTAAGTTTTTAATCTCCCAGTTCAAAAATGCACGTCCGAGGTCTACCAGTGGCATTCTCGCCTTGCTCGGGGGTGGGGAGTGAAATGATTAAAAAAAATTAAAAAACCAGAAAAATAATAAGACCTCCGATAGAGGAGAAGATAATTAAGGACTGTGTGTACACCATCCCATGCAGCTGTGGTAAGAAATATATAAAAAGAAACAGGCCACCCCTTAAGATAAAACTGCAGGAACACCCTAAAGCTGTAACTCGAAGGGAAATAGAAAAATCAGGCGTGGCTGACCACACATGAAGGAAAAAGGAAGATCAGCACCCTCTGAGGTTGAAATAATAGACAGAGAACATCAATGGAAAATACGAAAACTTGGAGAATCAGCGCATATGATAACCACAAAAATCTCTTAAACCGACAAAGCAAACACATGAATACAATATGGAAACCAGTAATAGGGAGTGATAAAAAAAAATAATAACAACAAATTGTAATATGAGCTCTGGTAAAAAAAATATTACTGAGGCATTAAGTTTATAAGGCCAAAAGAACTGGGCCATGTGCCCTCAAGGACACATGATCCAGTGGATGAAAGATTTGGTCCAGTCACTTGATGCCGAGTTGTGAGTTAAATACCTGGCTTCAGTAGAGGTGAACAAAAACTTGGAGAGTTGAGTTAAAGGGGGATAATACTGAGATATCCAGAAGAGTCATGGCATGTAGAACTAGAACAATCTACCCGTGTGGACAAAATAAAGCGTTATTATCTTAGTGGATACTCGTATTTGAAATAGACGCCCCATTTTTATTTTCAACGGTGTATATTGCTCATATTAGCCTGAGCACTCGAGAAAAAAAAGCTGCTCAGTGCTCTCTGGTAGGAATTGAACGTGCGTTTCCCTTTGTAAGAGAAACCACAGTGCAGGCTTTACCACTCGGTGAATGGGGCGTCTATTTCAAATACGAGTATCCACTAAATAATAAGACCGACACAGTACAGTAAGGCGCTGTTTTCCCTTTTAAGGAAAGCACATTTCCTTACCAAGATATTTTTCTTGGAAGTTCATATTTACTCAGTTTCATATCCGAAATGTAAACAAAGCAATTTCTAAAGAATTAATGCATTTATTTTCAATCCGTCATTCTTATTACTTCCAATGGTTTTATAGTAGTTACTCGTATTTGAAATAAACGCCCAATTTCTATTTTTATTTTTTAACGTGGCAAAAATGTCGGTCACTGGAAATAAAAACTATTACATCTTTAATAAATGATATTTAAATGAATTTAACTTATATCTGTCTTATATAATTTTTGGTAAAACGTCATTACTTTCCAAACACCATAATAGATTCTGAATCGAGCATTCAAATGGACACAGGTTTTCTGATCAAGAAGCCCTTTGAAAAAAATTTGCTAAGTCACTTGGTTAGATTTTTCGAATTGTGTTGAGCCGAGATCTTTTCAGCACTTTTCACAAATGAGATCACAATCAAGTTCTATCCTATGATATGTTCCGTCTGCTACATGCTCTATAAGAAAAAATAGAATAAATCGTTTTTAATTAAATCTTCAGCTTTGATCAAAAAGAAATTTTCTAATTGTTCCGAACGACAATGGAAGTCGATATTTGTTAAAATAACCCAGAAAACCAAGTTATGAGCTCGACATGTTTTGACCAAATCCAAGCCTCGTTGCCAAATACACCGTCTTTGTCTGGCCTAGCGATCAATGGCGAGTACTGATAGAATTGATAAAAGAGTTGATTTTTTTTATAAAAAAAAAAGGAAGTATCGTCGGAGTTGATGAAACAGCTGAACATTTGCAAATGAGGCCGCTTTGTCCTTGCCTAACGGAAAATGCCGAGCATTGGCGGAGTTGACGAAAGAGTTGAACGTTTGAAAAGAAATTGCCTTCTGAACTAGTGGAAAATGCCGAGTATTGGCGGAGTTGACTAAAGAATTGGACATTTGAACAAGCTGACAATCAATGCCGAGTATTGGCGGTGTAGAAGAAAGAGACGAGACTTTGAAAAGCAACTGTCTTCGCCTGACCTCACGGAAAATACCGAATATTAGCGGAGTTGATGAAACAGTTGAACCTTTTGAAAAGAAACTGTTTTCGCATGACCTAGCGAAAAATGTTGAACATTGACCGAATTGATGAACAAGAAAACATGATGAGAAAAGATGGACGAGGAGAAAGTGATCACGTTGAAAATGTTGACAAAAATCAGAGATTTTGACAAAGAACGTTTTGAAGACAAGGAAACATAACTGAAGCCATTTTCAGGCAGCGATTGGTTTCTAATGAAGATGGCGGAATAAATGAGTGACAGGAGGAATGAGATATGCATTTAGACAGAATGATATGCCCTGGTTTTGAAGAGATAATGTCAAAGAAAGAAGAGCATTAAGAATATATTTTATCATGGAAAAAAGTCTTCACAGAGGAAGATAAAAGCAGATGTAATATAAAAGAAAGATGCTAGCGAAGTAATCGATAGACAGATGCAGTCGAAAGAGAAAAATGAAGTGGGTGGGACAATGCAGTTGACAGAAGTAGAAGGCGGATTAATAATGAAAATTCGCAGCTGCTTTAGATCACAATGATGATTTATGCGTTTCTATTTGAGAGTGCTAAGTAGTTCTTCCTTGGTGAACTTTCTTTATTCGTTCAGTTACTGATTGGCATATCGTACACCGCAGCACTTCTTCCTCTCCGTTGTAGCCTTCCGCTTCACAATCATCTTTTACTGATGTCATTCCAATTGTTTTTTTTACTCACTTACAGAAATGTTTCGTTTCGTTTTTTGCTTTGACTCCGCCTTGTTCTTTCTAACATAAAAGTGAACGTCCATATTGGAGGAAAAAGAAGAGAGAGAGGAAAAACGAGCAACTACGAAATTATTTACGACGTTTGATGTAGAAATGTTGCCTATCTTGGATTAGATAGTAATGTACTCTTTTTACATGAACCTGTTTTGGATATTGTCTGTATCTGTGTGTTCGTGACTACACAAGTGATGGCGTGTGTACGTATTGGTAGTCTGGGTAGCAAATAATTCTTTTCAGGAGACAATTTCGCAACAAATGAAGAAATAACTGGAAGCGACTGGGATACAATTCAACCGACCAATGTTAAGAATACGATGACCAGAACATGTGAGAAACGAGGACGTTTTAAGGAAGGTATGAACGAGATTTAAAGAGAATACCATGAACTGCGCATGTGACAATTGAGGAAGTTCTGAGGGAAATAAGAGAAATAATTAAATTTTGCTCAAATTTCTTTTTTAATCAATTCACCACACACAAGACGCAATGGACTATTGAGAGTAAAAGCGAATAAAAAGACCCTTCAAAAAAGGAAACAAAAACTCAATCCTAAACAGGGAGCAACGGATAAACCTCAACACCTAGTCAAAAGATCGGGGAGGAGTATGAACCGGACTATAGGAGAACCAATCTACTCATCTGAAAGTCTTCTCATTCTCTTTCGCTCTCAGTAAAACCCTTGCGTCTTAGTGGCATTATCGCCTTGCTTTGAGAAGAAAAAAAACTAAATGAAAGAAACAGGTGAAATTTAGGGGACACATAACGAGGAAAGAAGGCTAGGAGAAATTAACACTCAGGTCACATGAAAGGCCAGCGAAGCAGAAGGGAGCAGCGAGTGTCCCACTTGACAAGTGTACGCAAATGACAGAAAGAAAATATGACTGAAAATAGCAAAGTAGTGGAGAACGGTAATCGTCCATATCTTTAACAAACATGTCAGAAAGAGAATGTTTTATAAATAGCCTCGTTAATATTTAAAACCATTGAAAACAGATCATTTATGTTTTCTCCGGTGGGATCAGTGCAGTCACAGGAGATGGACCAGATTATTACTTCAAAACAAAAAACGATCACGCATTTTATGTCCAGTTGTATATATGTAGTCACGAGAGAGGGAGCAGTTTATTACTTAAAAACAATTAAAAACCGATCACCCATTTATGTTGGGAATACGACGGACAGAACATGTGAGAAACGAGGAAGTTATGAGAATCGGAAATGGAAAAAAAACAAATTTGCTTATCAAGTAACAAGCCGAATTTTCGGAAAAGGAAAGAAGGCTCGGAAAATGTAATACTCACTGGACACATCGAATGCAAGTGAAAGTTTTTGAAAGTGGATGAAGAAATAATTACAGCTGAGGGTGAACGAAATTATAAAAGAGAACGTTTTGGTTGAGAACAGCAAAAAACGGGAAGCTGTGGAGAACTATGATCGATCATAACCTGAAAGAACATGTCATGTGCAGAAAGAGAATGTTGAGGGAACAATTTGTCATTGAAAGTCAATATAAAACCAATCACACGTGGGTTTGTTTAGCGGCATATCAACACCTATGGGGGTTTTAAACTAATGGAAATATGTATTATTCTACTTTCACGATTGAATACATGGTAAATGATATTCGGTTTTGGGTTTGTTTGTTTAGCGGCATATCAACACTT
>OZ038517.1:61323503-61426003 GCA_964036315.1 Acanthosepion esculentum | reverse complement strand
AATACAAAAGTGTGGCAGAAGATCATGAGGTGGGCTTAAGGAAAGGCTTGACTTCAATCTGTTTTATCTTTAACTTAGCTAACCACGATTATTGACCCAACCATACAACAGTATTCTTAACACCAAAATAACACATTCTTACTTACCTTTCTTACTCCATAATACCTCAAAATCTCTATGTAGTTTTAACTACAGTGTACCCAGTAAAAGAGCGGCCAATTTATTCTTCGAGAAAATACCCGAGCTCCAATTGGACCATCTCTGCGGCCCTCAAAAAGCCCGGATCTGAATGTTATGGATCACTCTATCTGGAGTCTACTACAAACTCCCTTGCAAAACTGTCGCCATGACATCGTCCATATTGATTCATTGAAATGGAACTTAACCAAAGCTTGGAGTGAAATTCCTCTTGAGACTATCCGCAAAGCTATTGCCTTCTGGTTACGACGCTTACAACTTTGTCTTCAACATTCAGGTAAATATTTCGAACATCTACGATGATTTTTCAGTTTCTGAATGAATAACTAAATAAATATCTTTCTGAATTTACCATTTTTTTTACTGGGTGCCCTGTAGTTCCCATATGTACAATTTGCCTCTGGGAGAGGGGGTGGTGGTGGAAATAAAAACATTTGAAAATGAAACGCCAATGAATATTTACAATGAATTCCATTTATATACAAGAAACTAAACAAAATTGTGTTAGTAATACCCCCACCCAGAGGAAAGTAATATCGATTTTATTTTGATACAAAAAATGTGGTACAAGGCCGAAAGTAGGGATCGGAGAAGGCTGGTCTTCAATCTGTCTTATCTTAAACTTAGCTAGCCACGATCACAGACCCAAACATACCACAGTATTCCTAACACCAAAACAACAAATTCTTACTTACTATAATAATTTACTAAAGCCACCATAATTCCTCGGAGTCTCTGTGAAGCCCTAACAAGTTCCCATCTGTACAATTTGTCTCTGGGAGAGGGGGATAAAATAAGAACATTTAAAAATGAAACCCCAATAGAGGAATGTTCATAACAACAATTACCATGAAATATTTGCAGAAAAGACAAAGAGAAGCTACGCCATAGCAATGGGAATGTCACTGAATTTGAAATGCCATAAATAAAAAAAAATTAAATAGAGTTTAAATCCCAAAGGCTGTCAACTACGCCAACATAAAGTTTTGGTTTCCAAATGACACCTCTATCGTAAAGGTAATCAGTCCAATACTCTTACAATGGCCCAAACCGCCCAATGTCTTTATACTTGTCTCTGGCAATGTTATTTTGTGTACGAGGAGGAGGAGGAAGAAGAAAACGACAAGGCAGTAGAGGCCATTATGTTTGCTACCAATTGCAGCTGAGTTGGCTCGACAGGCAAAGCAGATTACGGATGTATTTATGCAAATGTTGGAGACAGGCTTTGCTGTCATGTCTGCCTTTAATAGAAAAATAGATTATTGAATGATAGCGTTGTTAGGAAAAAGCATTTGTTGCTCTTTCAATATGGTGCAAGTATCCACACACAGACACACACAAATCTTCATTTCTAATCTATATTTGTTTGTCTCTGTTCATATCTGTTTATCTATCTTTTTGCATTTGCATCCTTGCTTGTCACTTCACACCTGCCTCGTTCTCTATATTGATGTGTATAGCACGCAGTCAATTCATATCTCACCAAAAGATGCCTTACCAACTCGACTCATTTAATATTCAACAGAATCTGTTTTCTTCTGACATCCCAATGTATCCCAACCTACACCAAACATGCAGGTAGATCATCTGAGTCATAAATGCACACAGACAAAGAGAGAAAGAAACAGGCATGCACACACACAAGCATATATATATATATATATATATATATATATATATATATATATATATATATATATATATATATATATAATATCGCACATGTAGCGCTGGTGTTAATAAAACAGTGCTCGATGTAATATAACAGAGATATTAAGCATATATTAATATATATATATATACATATTATCCCTCACTGATAACACCACTCAGCACCTGAAGATTACGTTGTACATGAAACTCTGAGTCGTATTATCGGTGAGGGATATATATATATATATATATATATATATATATATATATATATATATATTGAGAGAGAGAGGGGGGATACCTAGTAAGTGAATTCAGTATCAGGTGGCTTGCGAGATGAGCTAAAAAAAGGCAAAATTGCCGAATTGACACACATGCACTTATTGTGTGTTTGTGTGTGTGTATGCGCGTGTTCAAGTGCGTGTGTGTGTAAAACGGGAAGAAGCAACGTGACGTATTTGAATTGAGAGGGGCAAAATGACGCCCCGGTTTTGTTAGGGTGCCCGGATTCGAGGGAGTGAAAGAAAAGATTTTGACGAACCGGGATGAGATGAGACGCGCGCTCTTAACGGAATTTTACACGAGACGCGCGCTCGGTACTCGTCGATGATTATGTCGATGAGAAATAGTGTAAGACGATTCTCGTGATTGATTTACGATAAATATTTGACCAGGTTTACACGGGTATCGAGAGTGGATCTGATCGATAGATACGAAGGGAATACGATAGATAGATAGATAGATAGATAGATAGATAGATAGATAGATAGATAGATCAAGGAAAGAAAGAAATGGACAGATTGGAATATATATACCTGCGTGTGTATATGTGTAGATAGATAGATAGATAGATAGATAGATAGATAGATAGATATGGACATACTGAGATAGATAGATAGATAGATAGATAGATAGATAGATATGGACATACTGAGATAGATAGATAGATAGATAGATAGATAGATAGATAGATAGATAGATAGATAGATATGGACATACTGAGATAGATAGATAGATAGATAGATAGATAGAAATGGACATACTGAGATAGATAGATAGATAGATAGATAGATAGATATGGACATACTGAGATAGATAGATAGATAGATAGATAGATATGGACATACTGAGATAGATAGATAGATAGATAGATAGATAGATAGATAGATAGATAGATATGGACATACTGAGATAGATAGATAGATAGATAGAAATGGACATACTGAGATAGATAGATAGATAGATAGATAGATAGATAGATAGATAGATAGATAGATAGATAGATATGGACATACTGAGATAGATAGATAGATAGATAGAAATGGACATACTGAGATAGATAGATAGATAGATAGATAGATAGATAGATAGATAGATAGATAGATAGATAGATATGGACATACTGAGATAGATAGATAGATAGATAGAAATGGACATACTGAGATAGATAGATAGATAGATAGATAGATAGATAGATAGATATGGACATACTGAGATAGATAGATAGATAGATAGAAATGGACATACTGAGATAAATAGATAGATAGATAGATAGATAGATAGATAGATAGATAATGAACAGATAGAAAGATAGATATGGACATACTGAGATAGACAAATAGATAGATCGAACATTGTTAGAGGTGAGAGAAGGAGAGCAAATCGAGAAGGTCGAATGGAAGAACTTGGAACACATTGAATGGTACCAAAGAACCATAATAGATTGAGAGAGTGCGTCAGCGTATAGAACGGACGAATAGCGAATCGAACATCAGAAGAAATAAGAAACAAGATTCTTTGATGTCATCTTACCAATTCCTATGGCCCGCTATGGTAGGGCAGGTTTGTCAGAAGAGAACAGGCGTTTTTTTTAATGGAATGAGGGGAGGAGGAGGGGAGTGAGGAGGGGGAGCGGAGCTAAAGATTGAGGAAGGATATCGGAAGCAGTGGAATAAATATGAATATTTAGCTTGAAGAAGAAAGCACGGCGAAAGGGTAGGAGGAGGAGGAGGAGGAGGCAAAAGAAGGAAAGAGAATGGGAAATGCGGCAGAGGGAGGCGGCGGTAGAAGAGAACAAAGAAGAGAGTGCAGATGTGTGACAGAAAGAAAGAGAGAGAGAAGCAAAAACTGCACAGAAAGATAAGCTGGGAAGACGGAAAAGGAAAAGGGGGAAGGGATTAAGAAAGAAAGAAAGAAAGAAAGAAAGAAAGAAAGAAAGAGGAGGTAATAGATGAAGGAAGGCGTGGGGTAAGAAAGAAAGAAAGAAAGAAAGAAAGAAAGAAAGAAAGAAAGAAAGAAAAGTTATATTTAAAATACGGTTAGAAGAAGAATCCTGATATAAAGAGAATAACAAAATAGTAGAGAGAGAGAGAGAGAGAGAGAGAGAGAGAGAGAGAGAGAGAGAGAGAGAGAGAGAGAGAGAGAGAGAGAGAGAGGGGGGGGATACAGTAAACATAGCGAGAGGGGAAGAGAAATTGGGGAAAAGGAAAGAGAAGAACGAATAGGAATAAAATGAAAAGAAATCAGATGAACTCGAAAGAAGGAAAGGAGAAAATAAGAGAAGAAAAAATTGAAGAAATATGTTGAGGTCAAAGAAGAACAGACAGCTTGCGAGCAGAAAGAAGATGGCGTGGGGGAAAGATTAATATCTGGATTAAAACAAAGGAAATAGTGCTTAGAAAGAAAGAAAGAAAGAAAGAACGGAGATGAATGAAGTAGGAGGAGGAGGGTAATGAGGGGGAGGTAATCATCGAAAAAACGTGTGAAAAAGAAAAGACAAAGAGAAATTAGAGGATGAAAGTATGAAATAAAGGAAGAAGAAAAAAAGAAGAAAATGAACGGAACCTGAAAGAAAATATAGAAAAAAAAGAAAAGAAAAACAATAAGAAGAAAAAGAGATCTAAAACAAGAATGAATGTGAGGAGAAGTGGGTGGCTAACAAAGTGAGAGAAAAAAGAAGAGAAAAACTAGTAAAGAAGAAGAAGAAGGTAAAGAAAATGATGATAGAAAAGAAAAAAGTGTAAATAATAATAATTAGAGGAAGAAAGAATAGAAGGAAAGAAAGAAGAAGAATGTAGAAGAGAAGGAATTGAAGAAAGCGGAAACGAGTGAAAGAAGAATAAGCAAGAAGAAAAGGAATAGTGGAAAGATGAAAGAAATAGGGTGAAAGGGAATAAGAGGAAAGAGTAAGAGAAAATGAAGTAGGAAGAGGGAGAGAAGGTATAGTATGAAGGAAGAAAAGGGTAGAGGAGAAGGAGTAGGAGGAGAAGGAAACGCAGGAAAGAGGAAAAGAAAAAGAGGAATAAGAGAAGGAAGAGTAGGAAAGGTGAACTAGTAGTGAACGATAAATAGGAGGAGAAGAAATAGGAGCAAAGGGGGAGGAAAATAAATAGGAGGATAAGGAATAGGTGGAATAGGGAAAGAGGAAGCGAGAGAAATAGGAAGAGAAAAATAAGTAGGAGTAGAAGGAATAGGAGAAATAGAGGAACCATGAGAAATCGGAAGAAATGAATAAGTAGGGGGAGAAGGAATAGGAGGAATAGGAGAATTAGAGGAAGCGGGAGAAATAGGAAGAGAAGAACAAGTAGGAGGAGATGAAGTAGGAGAAATAAGGAAGCGTACGAAATAGGAAGAGAACAAGTAAGAGGGGAAGGAATAAGAGGAATAGAGAAAGAGGAAGCGGGAGAAATAGCAAGAGAGAAACAAGTAGGGGGTGAAGAAATAGGAGGAATAGAGAAAGAGAAGACGGGGGAAATAAGAAGAGAAGATTAAGTAAAAAGAGAAGCAATGGAAAAAAAAAGAAGGAACAGTAGGAGGAGATGGAATGAGAGAAAGTGGGAGAGAGCGCAGATGTGCTTAATGAGGATTTGTATGCGAATAATGGAATAGTTGATAAAAGGAGAAATTGAAAGAACATGAATATAAAATCAACAAGGGGGGAAGTAGTAAGAGAAGATAGAGAGTGGGATATCGGGTGGAGGAGAAGGAGGAGGAAGAGAAGGAGGAAGAGGAGGAGGAGGAACTGTTAGAAATCAAACCTGAGATGGTTTAAGTGCTGGAAAGAGAGAAACCAAATGCAAGACAGAAATAAGAAAGATCAGAGAATTGGACGAGGAAATGCATATATAATATTTCATGGAAAAGAGAGACGGCAATAAATGAAGAGAAATAGAGATGTTTAACGTCAGCAGGCCGTACTGAGTTCGATCCCTACTGATGTCTCTTTCTAGTACCCTTAATCTAAGCTTAAATAACCACACGCCGGGGGAAAATAAATTAGAAAGGAGAGACAAGAAAAACGGAAGAGAAAGACGTGTAAAAGAAATTAGGAATGAGAGAAATGGTTATTAACGGAGTATAATAATAAAAAAACGAATAGAAGGAAAAGATAGTTTTAAACAGAACAGATTTCCAAGAAATAGCAAAACTAAAATGGTAAAAAGAGAGAAAATCGAAAGAGATGTGAGACCCGTGGAGGAATTAATGACAAAAGAAACTTAGCCGACAGTTTTTTTACTCTAAAAATGGCAGAAAGAAGAAAACTCGTATAGAAAAAAAAAACCTATTTAATGGCGCGAAAATAGAAAGGAAGAAGCAGACGAACTTATCATAAAATAATGGTCAGGCTTTGGAAGGCAATTATAGACGTTAAAATATCAAAGATTGTGTCTGTACGGACACACACACACCAACGAATGCAACAAAGTAATTTCTAGCAGTTTATGCTAGTGAGAATGAATGTTTCAAGTGCAAGATGGTATTAGAAAAGATGGTTGCAAAACCAAATCATTTCCTATAAAAATAGAATGTTGACGTTTTTGCGCCAACTTAGCGTCACCACGCCAAAATAAACTTACATTGCAAAGGCGGAAAAAGTCTCCGATAACAAACGCAAACTGCATCGATTGATTGGGTTTTTCTTTTACGACTTATCAACATTTTGCCGGTTGTTTTAAAACCAAACAATATTTTTATATTGTAAGAATTTGGTGGAGGGGGGGAAGAGATAATAATGATATGCTGATACAAGTCCTACTAATTAACCCATAGCTGGGGGAGAAGAGGTGGACACATCTCTTACCCAAAAGTATTTGCGCGTAAGTGAATATAAAGAACCCAACTGGAATTGGAACTCAGCTGTTAGATTTTCACTTCTGAACCGTTAACCATCACACCACCCGCACATCTAAGTTTACAGCACCTGTTGTTCCCAAGCGGTCACCAATCTAAGTACTAACCGAGTTCGATGTTGCTTAACTTCGATAATCGTTTGAGAACCGGTGTTTTAACGTGGTACTGTCGTAAGGCCATCTGCATAGAATGGAATATCGATTAACGATATCGTGTGGTGTTACTGTAGTTCTTTTAAAGATGGAGAACAGATGTTCTATTACGTTAACATCTTGATATATTAGCGATCAGTTCATTAATTTCATGTCATTGAAAGTATTTGTGGCAAGATGGGCAACAGTCGGCTTCGCAGGTGTAGGGACAATGTCTAACGCGAATATACATTTTAAATTGAATCTTGTTGGCCATGACTTGTATAAGTCAAAAGAAAGGAGAGAAAAAAAGAAAGAAATAAAGAAAACGGAAAGAAAGAAATAAAGAAAACGGAAAGAAAAAAGAAAGAAAGAAAGAAAGAAAAAGAAAGAAAGAGAGAAAAAGAAAGAAAGAAATAGAAAGAAAGAAAGGAAAGAGACAAAGAAAGAAAGAAAGAAAGAAAAAGAAAGAAAGAAAGGAAAGAGACAAAGAAAGAACGAAAGAAAGAAAGGAAAGAGACAAAGAAAGAAAGAAAAAAAGAAAGCAAAAGAGAAAAATAAATAAATAAATAGAAAGAAAGAAAGAAATAAAAAGAGAAAAGAAAGAAAAAGAGAAAAGAAGTAAAGAAAGAAAGAAATAAGAGGAAAAGAAAGAAGGAAAGAAAGAAAAATAAAGAAGAAGAAACAGAAAAAAAAACAAAGAAAATAGGGAAAAGGGGGAAAACAAGAAAGATACCAATAAGTAGATAGGTTCGTTTATTACCCAGTTCACATTCCTTGCACGCCTTTTGAACAGGAGTAGAGGTTTATCCCTTGTTTCCTGTTTAGGACTGGGTTTCCGGTTCCTTCTTTTTTGAATCAGTTCACTCCAAGCAAGGCGATAATGTCACTAAGACGCTAGGGGCTACTGGGAATGAAAGAGAATGAAAATACTTTAGAAGGAACCGGAAGCCCAATCCTAAACAGGAAATAAGGGATAAACCTCTACTTCTGTTCAAAAGAACGGGGAGGAGTGTGAACCGGACGATAGGCGAATCTATCTACTCCTCCGAAAATCTCCCCATTCTTTTTCATTCCCAGTAACCCCTTATGTCTTAGTAGCATTATCACCTTGCTTGAGGTAAATTGATTAAAAAAAACAAAAAATAAAAGCAAAGGAGGTCAAGTTAAACAAGAACAAGAGAGAGAGAGAGAGAGAGAGAGAGAGGTGGGGGGGAAGGAGTTGGCTAATAAAATAGAAAAAAAGGAGAAAATAAAAAAATGAAGAAAAAAATATGAGGACGCATTGTCTTATATGAATCTAATCTTTAGTTTAAATCTTGTTGTGACGTGTGCTCCTGGAACCGAGAAATAACCCTTTGTGTTTATTTTGACATTTCAAATGACCTATAATTCTACTTCTTACAATCCCAAGTGGTGTTGGCTGACTATTTTCACGTAGGACCCACAATCTATCCGGGCCATCACGTCCAGCCAATAAAGCCCTACATTCATCACTAAAAATGTACTTCGACAAACTTACACGTTTATATTTGGGGTGGTATTTAACGATAATTCGAGAACAATACGAAACTCCTCACACGTAACAGATACTAAAGATGTCAAATATTCTTAACCTCTCACCGTTGCAGCAAAGAAAATTAACTGGCGTTAAGCTGCCTATATGAAGACGAACAAAAATGGAGATCCCTTGTATGAAAAGTACCCAAAACGTCTAGATGAACCAAACATTGATGTTCGCCAAATCCATCAATGGCTTAGGATCAGTAGTCTTAAGAGGAAGAAACAGAAGGTAACCGACGTCTTCCAACTAATGAATATATTGTCCTAGCCTGTCATGTTTAATCAAGGCTAAAATCAACAAAAATGGCTCAGATCCCTCCTGTCGCTTATGCCATAAATTTGATGAAACTGTTGACCAGTCCGTGCTGAGAAATAATACATTATTTGACATGACAGACGTGGACCATATAATCATTAGCAGGTCTGTTTGAACTCGGATAATATTGAAGACTCGGATAATATTGAAGACTCGGATACATTGTACAATCATCATCCGAATGATGTCACAAGTGATAATTAAGTGACTATAATGTGGAATTTCCCTCACAGACAAGAAAATTAACATAAATAGTCCATTCTAAAGAAGAATTTCAAAAACTGTCAAATTATAAGAAACTGCAAATCAAATTTTAAAAAAGTGGAAACTTACAACTACGATTATCCCAGTTGTGATAGGGGTATTGGGTATGATAAAGTAAGGGTACCAAAAATCATGTGAGTACAATTCCTGCCTCTCAGAGCTAAAAAAAGATTATTTTGTGTAGAACTGCTCATTTATCCACAAAAACTAAACGAAACGTTTCAAATATGCATAGATAACTCACCTACAATCCACATTTTAGTCATAAACACTGGAGAAATCTGGCCAGATGATATCATGCACAATAATAGCTATGGTTACAAACTAAACAAGAATATACTCACTCATCTAATATATATATATATATATATATATATATATATATATATATATATATATATATATATATATATATATATATATATATACAGTGGGTAGCAAAAGTATTTAACACATTGGTTTTTCTTACATATCTCAAAACATAACAGATCAATTTCAACGAAACTTATAGGAAATATTTAAACGAACATTGTCGATCAAAACCTAGAAGGAAAATTTAAAACCACTGTTTTGAGAAACATTTATTAACAATAAATAAAATAACCCATATGCAAAAGTATTTAACACCAATGCAAATATTATGCTAGAAGAGACGTGTCGTCATGATTCCTACCCATATTGATATGATGTGATATGTCGACCAATGACAGCACTGCACGGCACTCAACTGGCTATTAGATAACAGCTCTGAGACACTGCAGCTATCCTGTTGCCACTACTGCAAGAAAATGGTGAAAACAAAAGAATTGTCGAACGACATGCGCAAGATCATAAAGAATCACAAAGATGGTAAGGGATATAGAAAAATCGCTCAAGATTTGAATTTGCTTGTGAGTACAGTTGGTGCTGCTGTTCGAAAATGGAAAAAATTCGATCCTATTGAAAACATTCAAAGGAGTGGTCGTCTCCGTTTCTTAAATGAGGCTAATGAGCGATACATTTCCCGTACTGTGAAGAAAAATCCATTTTCAACTCGTCGAGAAATTCAGAATGATTTGAAAAATGCCGGAATTGAAGTTAGTAAAGATACAATTAAAAGATCACTGAATCGTGCAGGTCTCACTTCAAGATCACCGAGAAAGACTCCATTACTGAAACGCCGACATGTACAAGCCCGATTGAATTTTGTAAAGAAATATGAAATTGAATCTAATGATTTCTGGGAGAAAGTAATTTGGTCAGACGAAACGAAAATTGAGCTTTACGGACGAAACATGCGCACTTATGTATGGGGGGAAAAAAGGAGCGGAATACGAGCCAGCAAATACCATCCCTCCAGTCAAACATGGGGGTGGACATATTATGATGTGGGGCTGTTTTTCCTCAAATGGAGTAGGAAAAATGAAAATCATCGAAGGAACAATGAATGCTGTAAAATACACTCAAATTTTGTCAACTCAACTCTTGAACATGGTCGTGATTTTGTATTTCAGCAAGACAATGACCCGAAGCATACTGCTAAAACAACTAAGAATTGGTTTAATAATAATGACATTAATGTCCTGGAATGGCCAAGCCAGTCACCGGATTTAAATCCAATCGAAAATTTGTGGAAACTATTGAAGTTATGAGTTCATAAAAGAAATCCATCGAATTTAAACAAATTGAAGAAAATTTGTGAAGAAGAATGGGTCAAAATACCAACAAGTACCTGCAAGAAACCTGCAAGAAACTAGTTGAAGACTACGGGAAACGACTGGAGGCTGTGAAGCAGAACCGAGGCTACTGTACTAAACATTAGTAAAGTGTATTAAATACTTTTGCATATGGGTTATTTTATTTATTGTTAATAAATGTTTCTCAAAACAGTGGTTTTAAATTTTCCTTCTGTTTTGATCGACAATGTTCGTTTAAATATTTCCTATAAGTTTCGTTGAAATTGATCTGTTATTTTTTGAGATATGTAAGAAAAACCAATGTGTTAAATACTTTTGCTACCCACTGTATATATATATATATATATATATATATATATATATATATATATATGATCTCAAACTCTTTCCTAAAGACAACAATGAGTTGAAGGGTCTCCTCAATACTGTAAAATGCTTCAGTGACGATAGAGCTATGGATTTTGGATTAGTAAATGTGCAAAAGTAACATTCAAGAAAGGAAGAATTACAGAAACACACTCAATAGATTTAGATTTTGGCACAAAGATTAGAGAACTGGAACAAGAAGAAGCTTATAGGTACCTAGGAATTAGCGAAGGAGATGTTATACAGCATATCCAAATGAAGGAGAAAGTAAGAAAGGAGTACTACAGGCGGTGCGTCTGATATTGAATACCGAGCTGAATTCAAAAGACAGAACATCAGCCATAAACATCTTGGCTGTTCCAGTGTTACAATACAGTTTTAACATCCTTAACTGGACCATACCTGACATTAACCGAATGGACGCCAAAACGAGAAAGCTTCTCACTTGCTACCGCATGCATCACCCCAAAGCTGATGTTGATCGTCTGTATGTACACAGACTCAAAGGAGGCAGAGGATTAGTTCAACTAAAGCTGTCCTACAAAACTATAACAATTGGCCTTCAAAGATAACCTGGAAACTACAGAGGACTGGATGATGATATGTGTCAAAGAACATGAAGGTTGTAAGCGTCTTTGTTCAGTAATAAAGGAAACTAACAAGTTCAAGCAGGTGAAGAAATACAAGTATAATACATTGACTGAACCTGCAAAATACTTAAAAAAGAAAGCAAAGGCAAATACAACCGACCAGATACAGAAAAGATAACAAGATAAACCGCTTCACGGTCAATATTCTACCCGTACCAAACAAGCTGATGCAGACAAACCCCGTACCCATCAGTGGTTACGTAGTGCAGGGTTAAAATCTGAAACCGAATGTTTTATTCTTGCTGCACAGGACAAATGCTTGTAAACTAGAAATTACCAAGAACACATACTGAAAAATTGTGTTAGTCCAAAATGCAGATTCTGTGATCATTATCCAGAAACAATTGACCATCTTGTATCAGGTTGCACGGTATTGGCACCCACTGAATATAAAAAACGGTACGAAAGAGTGGGCCAATATCTGCATTGGAAAATCTGTAACATTTACAGAAAGGAAACTGAAAGAAATTGGTATGAACACCACCCAGACCCGATTACAGAGATAGGACCTGTAACAATTTTATGGGATGTTACAATAAACACAGACTGAACAATCAAATCTAATCGCGTTAACATCATGATTAGAGACCATAAAGACAAAATATGCCTCTTTATTGACATGGCAATCACTGCAGACTGCAATGTATCTTTGAAGATCTGCAAAAAAAAAAAAACTATCAAAATACAAGGAACTTGAAATCGAAATTTTAAAAATGTGGCGCATGGGGACATTAACAATTCCAGTTGTAGTTGAAGCCCTCTGATTGATTGGAAAAGATTCCAATAGACTCATTGAAGGAATCCCTGGTAGCCCATGACTTAAAGAAATATAAAAATTTGTACTCAGAAGTACAGCCCACAGCTTACGAAGGGCTTTATCTATGTAAAATGTGTGCGAGTTTTTTTTTCAAAACTGCTCAGTGGAAAATGTCATGATGCCATTTCTGACCTTAGGTCTCTGGTTGGGACCCGGAAAGAAATGAGAATACGCCAGAATCTAAAGGAAATAAAACAATAATAATAATTATAACAACAACAACAACAACCAGCTTTACAAACAAAAGTCATACTGTACCCGTCGTCGCCCGGATCAACAAGAGCTGCACCGTGTCCCTTAGAGAGGAACTAGTGTGGTATTAAAAAAAATCTGTCAGGGGATCAAACTCTTCCACGAACAATAAGACACCTGGTCACTAAAACCGGATGAACTCCAACCTCGGTCCTGGTGACTTAACCTTAATTCAATCAAAGAAAATGAAATGGAATCACGAAGACTATAAGCAACTGATGACCTCTTTTGACACTGCACACGTAAATCCCCCAAAGAGATGAGACATACCAAAAATGGGGATATATAGTAAGAATTGAAAATAAGACCCTATCTTGACCCAAATAGACTTGCTAATGACCACAGGGACACCATGAGAAATAAAAGAATCAAATACAGAACTATATAAACTAAATATAAGTCAAAGTACAAAAAGTTATGCCTCAAACATAAACGAGGAAACAGTGGAACAGATAATATGACAGAGGATGAAATGCAAACTAAAATAAATGAGATACGAACAAATATCTCAGGAAATGAAACTGAAGAATTTCGCTGCGGCACTGATTCAGATTCGGTCAGGGATGAAGATGAATCAAACGATATTAGAGAAACATTCCTTTAAAAACAACAGAATTGAAATCACTGAAGCAGAAAACCACGTCATCCAAATAATCAGCAAACTCAAACACAAATATCAGAAAAAGACCGGTTTACGAAAATCCACATGACAAAGTCGAATAAACATACTGTGCAAATACATAACGCTACATTGCAAACATTGTTAACGTACAGACAATTGCAAAAATAAATAATGTAACACGTATATGCAACAGCTTTATCAGCTACCGGTAAAATTAATGTCAAGGCAAATAAAATATTAAACAACAGACAAAAGAACCTGCTTGGAAGGCAAAATTAAAGCGATGAATTGAGGGAATCAGATGTGACTTATCGATACTGGATGAGACTTCAAGAAATTCAAATGTTTCAAGACGGTAAATCAGGAAGGCCAAGCGGAAATATAAAATTCAAGAAGGAAATTAAATTCAAATCAAGGAAGCTCTTAAACAGAAGCTGCAATTAAAGGCAGAGGAACGAGACAATATGAAAAGCGTTGTAGATTCTAATGACAAAATAATATAAAAAAATAACACCAAGAAATTCTACAAGCAAAATGGAAAAGCTATTAGTCAAAAAGCCACCATTTATTGAAGAAGGGCAAAAAATTAGAGAATATTTGGAGCAACCGAAAGAATATAATCCCAATGAAGATTGGATCAAAAGAGAACAAGAAAGAATAAAGGATAAACCTGTAGAAGAATGGGAAAATATAACCAAGAATAATGTTAGACAAGCTCTAACAAAATCCCATAAATGGAGATCCTCAGGAAATGACACGGTACACTAATTTTGCCTCTATCATCAGTCATCAAGCCATAAAAGATTTATGTAAACATTATCAATGCTAATGAATAATCCCAATGGAATTCTAGAATGGATTACTAATGATACTACACTTCCTACCAAAAAACGGGTGAAACAAATGACTCCAAAAACTATAGACCAATAACATGTCCACCAGATACAAATTAATCACATCTGTACTTTTAATTTTTTTAATTTAAAATTTATATAACTAAAAGTGTTTTAACATAAACCGAATATTGCTACACTGAAATCTGAAGTCGTACTTGGATAGCCAAAGACGCATTCCAAAATCTAAGCAGAGTATTAAAAAAACAGAAGATTTTCGTCAGAAATAAAGAAAAGAGTACTGAAGTGTTACGTAATATATATCCTGCTATACGGTAGCGAACGGTGGACAATATCCTCAAAGAGGAATAAGAGGCCTGAAGCAAAATAAATGTGGTTCTACAGAAGGATACTGAGGATAACTTGGAGCGAACATATGGACAGCGGCGAAGTTTTAGAGAAAATGTAAACAAAAAAGACATTTCAACTTAACATCAGGAAGAGACAATTGAAATTTCTAGGGCACATAATGAGGAAAGTGGGCTTCAAAAATTCGAAACTCACAGGACAGATTGAAAGCAAGAGGGACAGAGGAAAACAAGGCATAATCTATTTAGAGAGCTTAAGTAAATGGATGACAGAACAAGAGAAATAACAAAAAGTCAAAATTTATTAAGATTTATGAAGTACAGGAAATTGAGGAGAGCCATAATCTTCTACGTCCTAAAGGCACATAGAAGAAGGACTGACTGAGTGTAATTACACTTTTCACGGTGAAAACAATAATCCGATGAGTTACATATTTTTTGCAAAGAAAAACTATTAATAAATAGAAAGACCCTAGAAAATTCCAGTAAAAAAGGTAGAAATCTCAGCGCAGCTTGGACATTATCATCAGAAAGCCTTTGCCATTATCTTGGATGCTTAAGGCTTTGGAAATGTACAAAGTCACGACGGTAATAGTAAATCGTCTGAAATTTGTTTTTAATCATTTCACCAGAAGCGACGGAATAAAGCCATTGGCTCCCAAGGGGTGACAGGGTGTTAGAGAATATGAGAAAAACAGGAATATGATAAAAGAACAGAAATTAAGAAGACAACAATTGACATTGCATTTACATGTTTGAAGATCAAAGGCAATAAAGCCACTAGGACGCAGGAGGTTACTGAGTGTTAGAGAATATGAGAAAAACTACTATTAAGGAGAGCGGACAATAAAAGAAGAAGAATTAAGAAGACAGAAGATAACGATTGACATTGCATTTAAATGTTTGAAGATCAAAGGCAATAAAGCCACTAGGACGCAAGGGGTTACTGAGTGTTAGAGAATATGAGAAAAACAGGAATATGATAAAAGAACAGTAATTAAGAAGACAACAATTGACATTGCATTTATATGTTTGAAGATCAAAGGCAATAAAGCCACTAGGACGCAGGAGGTTACTGAGTGTTAGAGAATATGAGAAAAACTACTATTAAGGAGAGAGGACAATAAAAGAAGAAGAATTAAGAAGACAGAAGATAACGATTGACATTGCATTTAAATGTTTGAAGATCAAAGGCAATAAAGCCACTAGGACGCAGGAGGTTACTGAGTGTTAGAGAATATGAGAAAAACTACTATTAAGGAGAGAGGACAATAAAAGAAGAAGAATTAAGAAGACAGAAGATAACGATTGACATTGCATTTAAATGTTTGAAGATCAAAGGCAATAAAGCCACTAGGACGCAGGAGGTTACTGAGTGTTAGAGAATATGAGAAAAAACTACTATTAAGGAGAGAGGACAATAAAAGAAGAAGAATTAAGAAGACAGAAGATAACGATTGACATTGCATTTAAATGTTTGAAGATCAAAGGCAATAAAGCCACTAGGACGCAGGAGGTTACTGAGTGTTAGAGAATATGAGAAAAACTACTATTAAGGAGAGAGGACAATAAAAGAAGAAGAATTAAGAAGACAGAAGATAACGATTGACATTGCATTTAAATGTTTGAAGATCAAAGGCAATAAAGCCACTAGGACGCAGGAGGTTACTGAGTGTTAGAGAATATGAGAAAAACTACTATTAAGGAGAGCGGACAATAAAAGAAGAAGAATTAAGAAGACAGAAGATAACGATTGACATTGCATTTAAATGTTTGAAGATCAAAGGCAATAAAGCCACTAGGACGCAGGAGGTTACTGAGTGTTAGAGAATATGAGAAAAACTACTATTAAGGAGAGAGGACAATAAAAGAAGAAGAATTAAGAAGACAGAAGATAACGATTGACATTGCATTTAAATGTTTGAAGATCAAAGGCAATAAAGCCACTAGGACGCAGGAGGTTACTGAGTGTTAGAGAATATGAGAAAAACTACTATTAAGGAGAGAGGACAATAAAAGAAGAAGAATTAAGAAGACAGAAGATAACGATTGACATTGCATTTACAGTTTTGAAGATCAAAGTTGACTTTGATCAAATATAGCATAGGATTGTGAAAATCCATATTATACCTTAATTAGTCCAAAGACTCTTTCACTTGTAATAAGTTGAATATCCAAATTTTTCAATGAGACTCCCTGTCACCCGTACTATTTTCTTTTTTCGCTTGAACTAAGCAGTAATAAGTATGGATACAAAATAAACAATAAAATTGCTAATCACTTATTCTACATTACCAAAGATGTCTGTGAGTTGAAAGGTCTCCTTAATACGACAAAATGTTTCTGTTATCTGCAGACGATAATCTATGTCCGACATCAACGCCTCTGATCGGAAGGTTTTGATGAGTGTGGAACCACATCTTAATTGCTATTGTTCCCAGGTTCATCTTGACCTGGCGTGGTAGCACCTGTTGCGGGTCCCAGCCATGGGCAAATAGTTAATCACCAAACTATGAAAATACAAAAATATTTTTTATAGTAAAAATACCAGCAATACATTTTTTAAATATTACCAGCAATACAATTTTGTGGAAAATATTACCAGCAATACATATGCTGTTCATACGAAACTATCTCCAAAATCTTGTCGGCATTATGATTTAATAATATGAGGTTGATATAAAACCAAACAAAACTAGGAGAATGAAAGTCGGCTTTCAGAAAATCTCGAAAGAAAGAAGTAGTACTGACCCACTTATGCATTGGCTACACAAGAATAACGCATTCGTACTTTCTAACAAGGAAGATCAACCAATATGCCAAGCATTGGAAATGGTATACACAATTAAACATACATTAATTGAATGTTCAGACCTTGCTCTTTCAAGACAAAAGTTCTATAATATAAAAACATGTATGAGCTCTTTGAGAAAGCAAAAGTGGATGGCATCATTTTTTAAAAGAGTGGGCATCTACCAAAAACTAAAATAAGAATAAAACCAATTTCTCTACAAACTGTATATCTGAAAAGAATACATCAATGAAACTAGACTCTTGACAAAAGCTCTGTTTACCAAAATATGCCAATGAAACCTGATCTACAAACTGATTTCTTACAAAGAATACATTGTCTATTCATACGAATCTGTTCTAAAATTCTTGTCGATATTAAATAAACATTTGAGGTTTGATATGCCGTAAAACAAAATAAAACAGATAAACAAATCAATGATCTGCCTGCCATCATCTTGGCTGACGCTAGACTCCAGGGGAGAAACTCACTCCACCTTCTTGACCTCACGTTTTCAAGTGACTTGAAGTGGAGCGACTACGTTGAATCAATAGTTGTATCTAATGCAAGAACAAATTGGGTTACTGTGTTGTGCCAGAGAATTTTTCTCGTCAATGTCCATTTTACACATTTACAAATCTATCATTCATCCGTGCATTGAATACTGTTGCCATATCTGGTCTGGTGCTTCTGCTATACATTTCGAGATTCTTGACAAAATCTAAAGATGGATCTGCAATATAATCCATCCTGATCTGGCATCTCGACTTCAGTCATTTTCTCGCCGACGTGACGTGGCTTCCCTCTGTCTTTTCTACAAATATTTTCATGGCAACTGCTCTGATGAGCTTTTTTTCCCTGGTGCCGCGAGTACGTGAATTTAAGCGTGTTGTTAGATTCTCTCCGATTTCCTGTCGAAATAGCTAAGTACACCCACCACTTCTCCTCCAACAATTTCTTTTCTCGCACTTCCCGCATGTGGGACCCTCTTCCGTTTCCGTCCTTCCCTGATAAATACGATCTTCAAAAATTTAAACGCAAAGTCAATCGCCATGTTCTATTTTCTTGAATCCCGTTCATCTTTTGTCGCTTACCCAATCCTCCCTATAATTAGTATTTTCTCTCACCTTCACCCCCTGTAAGCTCATGCCTACTATTGGCATTTCTGCTTTGCTTGTTACGAATTGATTAAAAAAAATCATCCCTATGGACTTCGGATTAGCTAAATGTGCGAAAGTCATATTCAAGAAAGGGAGAATTATCGAAAGATCGAATTATTGGTACGAATTTTGTCGTAAAGATCAGGAACTGGAACAAGAAGAAGTCTATAAATACCCAGGAGTTAGAGAAGAACATGGGATACAGCATGCCAAAATGAGGCATTAAGCTTCTTCAATTTCCGCAGTTAAAGAAGTCTAATGCTTCATTTTGGTATTCTGTTTTCCATCTGCTTCTCTAGCTCCTAATGCAGCACCCAAACTGCAGTACAACAAACTTCTGGGCGACCCTAACCTAAAATAAAAATATATGAACAATGTGAAAACAAGATACGATGGACACGAATGGAAATGGAAACTCGAAATGGGACGCACTAAGAGAAGCTTTAGTGACATCAGCAAATGATATCATCCCAAAGGAGAGAGGGCGAAGAAAGAGAAACGAATGGATGACTGATGAGATTCTTGACATGAAGAAAAACTTGCCAAGATACGGGACGGAGTACAGAAAATGACACAATGAAATAAGGACCAAATGCAGGCAAGCTAAAGAAGAATGACTAAACGAAAAATGTGCTGAAATAGAAAGATTGAGTCCTACCAACGAAAGAGACATGAACAAACAAATAAGACAATTAACAAGACAGAAGACATGCTCATCAACAGGCTGCCTAAGATCAAAGATGGAACTCTCATATTAGAGAAGGAAAAAATTCTCCAACGTTGGTGCGAGTATACTGAAGTTCTCTTTCATGACGAAAGGGAATAACCAACAATACACAGAACTACCGACGGACCTGGAATTTTGAAAACCGTAGCAAAAGCCGCATTGGTCAAACTGAACAGAAACAAGCCGGTTGGGCCAGACGGAATTGTAACGGAAATGCTGACAGCCTTAGATGACTTTGACATAGACAAGAACAGCGAACTAACAAATGAAATCAACAACAGCTGGGATATACCGGAAGACCTCAACAGATCTATCTTCATACCTGTGCCTAAGAAACCAGGCGCAAACGAATGCGAACTCCACCGAACAATAAGCCTAATGGGCCACGTGAAAAAACTCAACATCCGTATTCAGATCAATAGAGCGTGCTGCAAAATCAGGACAGAGATAGGACAAGAACAGTGCTGCTTCGTCAAAGACACCGGAACAAGGAACGTGATATTCATGCTCAGAATGTTATCAGAAAGAGCGATACAAATGCAGAAGGACGTATACCTATGTTTCATAGACTACGCAAAGGCTTTCGATAAATTACGACACACAGGACGGTACGTGCGATACCGAGATCCGTAGACGCAATGGGATGGCCAAGGACGCATTCCAAAAGCTGGGCAGAGTATTGTGAAACAGGAGGATTTCTTGGGTAACAAAGAGATGGGTATTGAGCTGTTACGTGACATCTGTCCTTCTTTACGGCAACGAATGCCGGACGATTTTCCTCGAGGATGAAAAGAGAGTCGAGGCGACGGAAATATGGTTCTACAGAAAGATGCTGAGGATTTCGTGGATCGAGTGCGTGAGTAACGATGAGGTCTTGGAGAGGATGAAAACAAGGAGAGGGTTATACTTAACATCAGAAAGAGGCAGCTGCAGTTTCTGGGATACATAATGAGGAAAGTGCGCCTGGAGCATCTGATACTCACGGGTCGAATAGAGGGAAAGAGAGACAAGGGAAAACAACACGTGACATTCCTGGCGGGCTTGAGCAGGTGGAAAACAGAACGTGGTCTGGGGGAGATAGCAAAAGGAAAGAACTCGTTGAGAGCTGCAAAGTATAGAGGGAGGTGGGGAGCCATGAACGCCCACGTCCTGAAAGGACATGGCACATAAAAAGAAAGAAAATGAAGCAAACAATAAGAAAATAATACTACGGACGTGTCCGTCTGGTGTTATATACTGAGCTGAGTTTAAAAAACAGAATATTTGCCTTAAAAACTATAGCTGTCCCTGTGATGCAATACACTTTCAATATCCTTAACTAGACCATAGCCGACATTAAGCGAATAGATGTCGAAAAGAGAAAGCGTCTCAGTTGCCACCGCATGCCGATGTCGATAATTATGTGTCCAGATCAGGAGGAGGAAGGGGATTACTTCAACTAGAACTGCCTGAAAAAGCGACAACAATCGCTCTTCAACGATACCTAGAAAATGCAGAAGACTGGACGATGATGAGAAGGATATGAGTGAAAGAACATTATTCCGTGATAAAGGAAGCTAACAAACGGAATTTCAAATGAACGGAGAAGTGCAGTAAATCGTAATACACAAAAAGAGGCAAAAGAAATGGGCCAAATGCAGAAACGGTGGCAACGTAGATCTCTTCATAGTCAATAATACGTCTGTACCAAACAAGCTGATGTAGACAAACCCCTTACCTATCAATGGTTGCTTAGTGCCGGATTAAAAGCTGACCGAAAGTTTGATTCTTGGTGCACAGAACCAATGCTTGCTGACTAGAAATTACCAAGCACACATACTGGAGAATTGTTTACTACAAATGCAGATTATGTGACGAATATCCAGAAACAACTGACCATCTTGTATCAGGTTGTACGGTATTAGCACCCACGGAACACAAAACTCGGCATGATAGGGTGGGACAATATCTGCACTGGAATATATACAACCTTTAAATTGCAAGAAACTGGTATGAACATCACTCAGACCCAGTTACAGAGATAGGACCTGTAACAATTTTATAGGACTTTACTGTACACACAGACAGAACAAAGTAATCGCCCAATTGAAATTTAAAAAATGTGACGCATGGAGGCCTCAACAATTCCAGTTGTAGTTGGAGCCCTCGGAATGATTGGAAAAAGTTCCGATAGGCACATTGAAAGGATTCCTTGTAGCCCATGCCTTAAAAAATACAAAAGTTGTGCTCACAAGTACAGCCCACACCTTACGAAGAGCTTTTCAAAATTGCTCAGTGGAAAATGTCATAATGTTATTTCTGATCTTAGGTCTCTGATTGGGACCCGGAAAGAAATGACCATAGACCGGAAATCAAAGGAAATAATAATAATAATAATAATAGACAAATATCCAGAAACCATTGATCATCTTATATCAGGTTGCACGATATTGGCACCCACTGAATATAAAACCCGGCATGACAGAGTGGGCCAATATCTGCACTGGAAAATTTGCAACTCCTATGGGAAGGAAACTGAAAGAAACTGGTATGAACACCACCCTGACCCGGTTACGGAGTTAGGACCTGTTACAATTCTATGGGACTACACAATACACACTGACAGAACAATCAAAGCCAACCGCCCAGACATTGTTATTAAAGACCACAAACAAAATAAGTGCCTCCTTATTGATATGGCAGTCCCTGCAGACTGCAATGTATTTTTGAAGATATTCGAAAAACTGTCAAAATACAAGGACCTTGAAATAGAAATCTCAAAAATGTGGCACATGGGAACATCAACAATCCCTGTTGTAGTTGGAGCCCTTGGACTGGTTGGAAAAGATTCCAGTAGGCTGATTGAAAGGATCCCTGGAAGTCCATGCCTCAAAGAGATACAAAAATTGTTCTGAGAAGTAAAGCCCACGCTTTATCTATGTAATTATTATTATTATTATTTTTTTTTTTTTTTTGCAGTGGAAAGTGTCATGATACCATTTCTAACCTTAGGTCCCTGGACGGGACCCGGAAAGAAATGTGTAAACGCCAGATATCAAAGGAAATAAATAATAATAATAATAATAATAATAATAATAATAATAATAATAATAATGTGGACATGGATAAAGAAAATCGGTATTGATTGTTCAGTGGAACTGCTACAGAAATGAAGCCTCTTAAGAATAGCAAGAATAATCCGTCAATTGATGAACACTTAGAGCAATGGTTCTCAGCCTTTTTTGACCTATGGACCACTTTTACTTTTTTGGGGTGTTTGGGGTGGGGATCTTCATAACCATTCAATGAAAAAAAAAGCTCATTTTATTTTTTACTAATAGATAAGTTTATGAATTGCATTATAGAAATAGTAAATGTATATGCTTTATTTTGAAGTAAAACTAATTCAATTAAAATAAACTTGTATTTAACAACTAAATTCTATGGAACATTTTACGTACACTAGTAAAATAAGTCATAGTCAACCATTTTAAAATATGTGAGTAATTAATAAATTTTAAAAAGTGCAGATTTATTCAATGAGATACTTGTAGTTGATGATGCCCTGCGAGTTTTTTAAAATATTTGGCTCCATCGACGAAGATCACCCCTTTTCACAATGTCAAGTCTATTAATTAATTTGTATTAATATTTTATTTTATTATATTAATATTTAAAATTAATATTGTTATTCATTATTAGTATAATAAATCAATATATATAATAAATTATAATCTTTATATAAATATATATATTTTTTCCTTTATATATATATATATATATATATAATCCTTCCTTTATATATCCTTCTCAGTTTTTATTCAACTTTTACAATCAAAACATCCGGTTGAGTAAAAGGGACGCTAAAACTTACATCATTTGATCACATTTTCTGCTACTTTTAAAGTTGTTTTTCTATTTTTAGTATTTTAATATGGCGTAGATTACTATAGAAATTTCAATTCTCAGTTGTAACAATCGTTCCGAAGTGAAATTGCTCTATGGACAACGAAAATATCACCGTGGTACCCCAATTTGCTATTTTTTGTGTGGACTCCCAGGATCCATATGGACCCCGGTTGAGAACCACTGACTTCGAATCATAAAAAAATTGCATGATACCTAACGCTGCTGATGTGTGGTCTGCTATCTATTCATTAATTACCAGATATTAAGGGGTGACAGAACTAATTTCAACTCGGAACCTCGAAAGGGTAATTTGCAGTTCAAGCCCCGCGCTCAGATTCCAATAATAATTTCCCGAATAGTTCTATTTAGGTGTAAATGTAGATGCTTAATTCGAAAATAATAAAGAAATTCTGATAAAATCTACCGTTTTGGAGTTATCGACAATAAAAGTTCGGAATCATTCGCGTCGCGGTGGGTAAAATTGAAATTAATTCTGCACCCCATAGTAAGATATCATATATGAGTATTGCTGAAATAATAATAATAATAATGATTGCAAAAAATCATTTTTAATTATTGTTATATCCCAGGTTATTGGGATGAACAAAATGAATGAAAATAAGAGGCAATAATATTTTAACATATAATAAAACGACTTTTATTCGTTTACTGCCTGAGAACAGCAAGGATTAGTTTGCATTTAAACCACGAATTCCACGCGCGTCACCATGTTTGATTCAGGAGTGCCTGCGCCGATTAGTGGACAATTGTATTTTGAGTCATCGTCCTTTATAGTGGAAGTAAGTTAGTATCTCCTAACAATTATCAATATAATAATAATTCCCTCGCCTTATGCGCTCTTTAATATATTTTCCCTTCCATGTCGTTGAAAGGTTTTTAAATATTTTTTTAATGTCTCAAATTTGAATTCATATCAGATACATTTGGGTACCTCGACTTGGTGTAATGTTTAACAAGCTTGTTAAAACTGTTTCGATTGAGTAGTGAGTTTGAACTTCACTGGGTGTCCCATACTTTCGGTCTTGTGCCACATCTAAACTACGCTTAGAAAATCACCGTATGATTTGAATACATATAATAAGAGCTGTTACAAAGCAAATCGGGGTTATTTCTCATCATCAGAAATTCGGTACATATTTCTGTGCTAAGGAAAATCTTCATCAGTGATCTTCCTGATGCCATCAGTTCCCACGTAGGCATTTATGCAGATGACACAACCATTTACTCCTATCTCAGTAGTAAATCTGTCAAAGTAAACCTGGCTGCTACTCTTGAGAAGGACCTCCAATCAGTGCTTAACTGGGACAGGAAATGGCTTATAAATTTTAACGCCTCCAAAACAAAACCGCTCTCCCTTAACCACCATGGAGAAACTTTTTCTGCCTAATATCAGTATGGCTGACGCTAGACTTCTGGAGAGCAACACACTGCACCAACTTGACAACTGTCTTGAAGTTGTGTGACTTATCGAATCTATAGCTGTATCTACTACAAGTAAAGTTGGGTCACTGTGTCGTACCAGAAACATTTTCTCGTCGGAGTCCATCTTGCACATTTACAAATCTATCATTAATCAGTGCACTGGACATTGTTGCCATATCTGGCCTGATGCTCTTGCTATTCATCTCGTGTTTCTTGACAAAATCCAAAGAAGTTATCTGCAATATTATCGATCTTGACTAGGCATCTCGGCTCCAGTCACTTTCTCGCTGACCTGACCATGGCTTCCTTCTGTCTTTTCCAAAAAAAAAAGGTAACTTCTATGGCGATCTTTTGCCCCTGGTGCCCGACTATATGCATTTAAACGTGCAACTAGATTGGCATCTAGTTCGCATCTATTTACTGTTAAAATAGTTAAATACAACTGCCATTTCTTGTTCAACAGTTTCTTTTCTCGTACTTCTCACTCGTGGAACTCCCTTCAGTTTACTTGCTTCCCTCATAACTACACACTCCCTCCAAAAATTAAATGCAACGTCAATCGCCATCTTCTATCTTCTTGAATCCCGTTCATCTTCTATCCTTTCCTCAATCCTCTCTATACTCAGTCTTTTCTCTCACTTTCACTCTCCGTAACCCCCTGTGTACCCGCCTTGTTTGGGGTGAAATGATTTTTAAAAAAAAAGTTTTGCAGATCTTCCAAGGTCTTCAAAGTTTTTTTTTAGTTTTTTTACGGAGAATAATGGAAATTTATTGACAGTTCTTTTAATGTCGATGTTAAATGCTTTTCCTATAGTTATTCATCCAACGTCTATGGATGATATTTTTCATTTGGTACTGATGACAAAACCATTTTCATAATATGTACTGTTCCACTTTCTTTCTTAGATTTTGGTTTCTTCGAGACAGCTTACATCAGTGTTATAACTAACAATGTCTCAAGCTTCCCGCTTTTCTTTTTACACGTTAAATGTTTAGATGGTAAAAATCTTCATATACACTCGGAAGCATTTACAAAGTTTTAAATAAGTTACCAACTTTTAACGGTTGACAAGCGGAGAAAATGATGAGATTTATTGGATAACACTGAAATACATTATAGTCTAAAAAGAAATGGTAAGTTCAATCTAAGAGAAACAATAATTGAAACAAAGTTCAGTCGGCCAATGATGACAATTCCAGAACAACGTAACTATAAACAAATTTTTTTCCTATCCTCTGCCAGCCGCTATGATGGAGAAAGCATTACCTCGAACCGTCGCCAGTGAGACACGCTGCAAGAGCCACTCCGTTTTGCGAGGCTCGTTCCTTAATCGAGACGCAATCGCGCCAATCCTCCGAAGGAACACCATCGAACGAGGGCCAATAACCCCTGAAGTCTCCACTGCCACAGGAGTAAAAAAAAATCTATCAGCAAGAGAAGCGGAGAAATCATTACGTTCTCCGTGAAATAAAACACAACATATTTCAACGATACAAATACAGTTTTTTTCTTTCTTCCTAAATCATTTCATTGTACCTTTGATGAAGTTTCTGAAGTTCAGTTTATTGATATTGTCTTTCAGACACGAATGTGTATGTCTCCCGAAAAGTGACATATATTGGCAAATATTTGTTTAAGAGTTTTGTTTTTGTTTTTACAGCAAATAATAATATTGAACCTTTGGGACATTTCTATATCCAGAAGAGTATCGTCTTTATTGCAGCAATTCGTCTGGGTTGATTCAGTTCTTCTTCTTCTCAGGACGTAGGCGATTATGGCTCTCCACAACTACCTGTCCCTTGTAGCTCTTAATAATAATCTTAATTTTGTCTTTTTATTTTCTCTCTTAAACCCTATTCCGCCATTCATTTAAGCAAGCCCATTAAATATGTTATGCGTTGTTTTCGTCTGTCCCTTTTGCCTTCAATCTGTCCTGTGAGTATCACATTTTCCAAGCCCTCCTTCCTCATTATGTGCCCTAGAAACCTCAACTGTCTCTTCATGTTGTTAAGTTTAATTTTAATTTTTGTTTCCATTTTCTATAAAACTTCGTCGTTGTTCCGTCCATGGTGTCCTCAGCATCCTTCTGTAGAACTACATTTGTGTTGATTCAAGCCGCTTCAACATTCTTGAGGAGATTGTCCAGCACTCACTTCCATAGAGGAGGGGAGATATCCCGCAACAGTTTAGCACTCTTTTCCTTGGTTCTAGCGAACGCTTTATATTTTTAGTACACTGTTAAGCTTTTGGAATCTGCGTCTCATGTAACGGATTTTCTTTTTTTCAATTTGGCGACAGAATGCCTTAGAGATAGCAACAGACCACATGTCGCGTTGAACATAATGCAGAAATTACGCTGTATACAATAGCCTAACTTTACTTTGCTACACACGGGCAAATGTGTGTAGTAAGTTAAATATAAGTCACTTCAGTTTTTTTCCACTAATTGTTAAGACCAAGTAAATAGTTAAGAAATAACAAAACAAAAGGTTGCACGTAAATCGTGTATTGAACAGTAAATACAACAGAAGAGTGTTACTCGTCTTGGGAGTGTGTGTCGGTTGTCCGGCGTTCAGTCTATATCACTGATGATATTTATTAGCCCCCACTCCACGAGGGTAAATGTGGCACATGGCTGAGTTTAACGGGGGTCATCCGAGCCCGCAGACTCGGCCAGAAAATCCCCGTAGAATACGCATAAACCTCTGTCTACCTCCCCGGGCCAAACTCTTCCCTTCGGCACAACCTCGTCCGGGTTCCTCTCTGCCCAAGGCAGAGAGTTCGACGAGAGCTGCGAACAGTCACAGCCTCGGTAGAACAGTCTAGCACTGTTATTATTTAACAGCCCCCCCCCCCCAGAGGGATGTATGTTGCACAAGGCCGAGTTTACTGTGGGTTCTTCAAAAAATATTCCCTTTGAACCCGTATATACGGGTTCAGGGCCTGTCTACCTCCCTGGACGAAACTTTGCCCTGCGGCAAAGCCTCGTCCGGGTTTCTCTCTGCTCAAGCCAGAGAGTTTGACAGATGAACAGACTGGAGCACTGTTTCCCCCGAGGCTTACTTTCCTACTACTTTATAGTAAGTGGGAGAGTCCATAATAGACTCATTAAAGAGAACACAACACAAAGCTCAAGAGACACTCAAAGTAGAGGGTTACTGTGCGGAGTTGTATTAGCTAAAGTAAGTACAAGTGTTAGGGGTATAGGGTTGAAATAGACTTTAGAAGTAACCGGAAACCCAATCCTAAACAGGAAACAAGAGATAAACCACTATTCCTGTTCAAAAGATCGGGGAGGAGAGTGAATCGGACGATAGGAGAACCTTTCTTCATTACATGGGTTATTACAGAAGAGCAGCCAGACGAAAGACACTTCATAAACTATTCATCATTCAGTTTTTTTTCTATTTTAATTTTATTTTTTGCACACTATCTTTTCAAATGGCCTAGTTTTGCCCAAGCATTTGCATCCCAAGTTCCTGCATTTTATAAGACTGTTGCTAGTGTGTCCACTATTTCCTGTCAAAGACTATCTTACACACTTACAAGTTTAACATTTCGTCCATACATTGAATATTGCTGCCACATCTGGTCCGGTGCTTCTGCTATGTATTTAAATATTCTGATTAAAATACAAAAACGAATCTGCATTGTTATTAGTCCTGACCTGGCATCTTGGCTCAGTCACTTTCCACCACTGCAACGAAACTTTCTTGTACCTTCTATATAATAAATCCGAATGTTAGTGTCTCTTCTGAAGAATGTGCATTTTTTTTTTACATATTTCTCAATTGAAAACACTAAATCTGCTAAAAATTTGCATAATTACATATTTCTAAACAAAACCTAAATCTTCTGAAGAATGTACATTTTTACATATTTCTCAATAGAAATGTAGCTTTCCTATTCTTTCTATATAATAAATTCGAATGTCAGTGTGTCAGTGTAGCCCAACATATCATACCATTTTGGAATCAGGTCGACTCCGTGAGCAAGTAAAAACTTTCCGGACCGGATCCGAACCCGAAATCCAAAAATTTTGGATTCCCAGGTTTTCATTACTGCGATTGTTTTTGGATTCCGCCATTTTGGTTTCTATTGATAAAAACAATTAAAGGGACACAACTCTCTAACTCTAACTCATGTTGAAATGACAAAAATACTGTCCTGTGTTTTCTGTTTCGAAATAAAATTGTCCGTGTTTTCAACTTTACACCTAGAAGCCGTAACCCAATATATTATACCATTTCAGAATCAGGTCGACTCCGTGAGCAAATTTAAAACATTCTGGGCCAGATCCTAACCGGCAATCCTGAAATTTTGGATTCCCAAGTTTTCTTTACTGCGATTTTTTCGGCGATTTTGTACGTGATTTTTGCGACGAAATTTTTTGTACGATAATAATTTTTATAACTTGGAAATAAATTTGGGAATATTCAAGACTAATTGCGAAATCCAGCGAAAGTCGCCCATGAAATAAAAATAATTGATTGTAAGGAAAGTAAGGACCTACGTACATCAAATTGTCTTTAAATTAGGTAGAGAATGAAAAAATATCGTTGAACTTTTAAAACGTAACATTAAGTATTAATACAATACTTAAATCAATTTTAATCGATCAAAATTGATTGAGTGATCAATTTTGAGTTATTCTCTAGTTTATTATTGCCTATCACATATACTCCTCCCTAACTATTGACGGTCCAATAAACAGCCCTAAGCAGGAGCTAGCTCAAATGCCGCCCAATAGGGCAGCTTTTAAGTTAGTTTACTATAAATATTTTCATGGTTATTGTTCTAATGAATTTTCCTCTACGGTACCTGAATTTGACGAATTTAAGCGCAGTTTAAGATTGGCGGCAAGGTCTCATCATTTTACAGTTAAAATGGCTAGATGTAACCGTAAATTCTATGCTAACAGATTATTCTTTCGCGCTTCTCGCTTGTGGGACTATCTTTGAAATTTTTAAACAACAATCTTCCATGAATCTCTCACGTACATTCATATCTGCTCGATGCGTATCCAAATGTAAGCAAATGACGTCACACATGGAATGGACAAAGTCCGACAATTATTTTAAGACATTTTTATGTTTATACATTCTTTTTTAGAGATACAAATATCTAAGTAAATGCTCCCCCCCAGTAAAATCGACCTTTCTAACCAAACGCTCCTTTGTGGCGAAATCGGTAAAAGCACGTCAGGCTATATGACGGTTCTATATAGGATACAGGTTCGATTCCTGTCGGAGGACGCATATTTTCTATGACAATTTCTCGGACATTCAGGCCGGTAAATGTCACTTAATACTGTTTATTATAAACAGAACATTTACTTAAATGTTTGTATCTATAAAGATGAATGTATAAACATAAAAATGTATTAAAATAATTGTCGGACTTTGTCCATTTCATAATATATATATATATATATATATATATATATATATATATATATATATATATATATATATATATATACACACACACACACACACGAACATACACATGAGATAAATAACACAGTATGACCTACTTCGTTGCTGAGATTGTGGCGCATATTTCATATGATCAGTGATCGAACCCTGAAAAAGGCATGGTTTCGAATTTTGATTTCAAGGATCCGGTATTTAATACAAACTTCCATTTATACCACTATTTTAAACGCATTTTCATGGCCAGCAAGCAGATCCTATCGTTTGAAAGATTGACGCAACACAATCTTTCGATTGCGCCTCTATTCGTTTAAAGTTTGTTCTCAAAGTTAATAAATAAATCCTATTACTTGAAAATTTGGTGTAAAACAAATTTCCGATGTAATTACCGCCAGCCAATTATCGTCATGCCATATTAAAGTTGCTTATTCGACGTCGGTATTGGCATAGATGCACAATAATTTTCCTACGTATATTGTTTCGCATATAAATAAAATATTTGAAAAAGAAAAAACATATGAAATAACTGGAAATCGAGAAATGTTCGTCAACTGAATCAGAAAAGGAAACGGGAAAACATGGCGGATTAGAATGAAAACGAAGATGGTAGCGTCGGAAGAACAAAAATTAGTCTTTGTTAGTGTTCCTATGCCTGACAAGGGAATAAAGTCACAAATGGCGGCATTGATTGTTGAGTGAGTTGGCGGTTTAATAATGGAAAACTTTTGGTAAGTATCCATGCAGAAGCTGTTCAAAAGCAACACGACAAGAATAATTATTAATTCGCCTGTTCACATATGGCTATTTTTTGTCTGTCGTCTGTTTCTTTGAAATTGTTGTACGCCATCTTTTCCTCCGCTTCTATTTTTAAACTTATAACGAAATAAATAATGCAATTTTTAATAAAATTCGTATCTTCTAGACATTCTATCGATGCTTCTGTGTTTTATCTTTTTTTTTTCCAGTTTCACTGCATTATTGACTGGCATGTCAGGTGTGGCGAAATGGTTGTGCCGGTGGACGAAGAAATGCCACATTTAAAGTAAAGAAAGAGAGGAACATAATGACGTGTTTTTTTTTTTTATTTCGAATATCTCTGGTTCATTTATTTCATTGAAGGAGTCACAAATGCAACTGCGTGTCTGTGGTTCATTTTAGCACACCATTTGTTGGATCTTCCAAAAAGACAATGATCTAAATTATGTGACAAAAGTTATTTCAGAATTGTTCATAAGGACTAATATATGGCTTGATTACAGACCGCTATAATTGGATTATCAAACAAGACGTCATTTTTACACATAGCTGAACAAAGACACTATTTACATTATCGCACTATTGTCCTCATCTTTGCTGCCATATTTATCACAACGTTTCAGCCATTGTACGCTCCGGCCTTCTTCAGATGGTTGGAATGTCAAACTGAAGATGGTCGGAGCGTACAACGGCCGAAACGTTATGATAAATATGGCAACAAAGATGGAGACAATAGTCCGAATAATGTAAATAGTGTATATAATACCTCATCTCAGAAATATAGACAGATACTGAATGAAGACATCTAATATTTTCTTCTTCTTCTTCTTCTTCTGCATCTTCTTCTTCTTCTTCTTCTTCTTCTTCTTCTTCTTCTTCTTCTTCTTCTTCTTCTGCATCTTCTTCTTCTTCTTCTTCTTCTTCTTCTTCATCTTCTTCTTCTTCTTCTGCATCTTCTTCTTCTGCATCTTCTTCTTCTTCTTCTTCTTCTTCTTCTGCATCTTCTTCTTCTGCATCTTCTTCTTCTTCTATGTGTCGTTTCTATTCAGGACGTGGGTGATTACGACTCTCTACAGTTTCCTATTCTTCGTAGCTCTTAGCAATTTTTGCCTTTTTACTATCCCTCACAGTCCATTTTCATCCACCCATTTACACAAGCTCGCGTACGATCACAACGTCGAGCCTGGTCAGTATCTAGATGGGTGGCCGCTATGGGAATATCAGGTGCTGCAAGCTTGAATGTGAGTGTTGTGCAATGGATAACGGATCGAAATAGTTAATCGGAGAGCCGAGTTGCAATTCCCGTTGAGTTTGTTATATTCAGTTACGCGCAAATAGCTTTGGAGAAGGTATGAATTCACCTCTCCTCTTCCAGCTATGGGTTAGTTAGTAAGACTTGTACGATTATCATTATTATCTCAAAAAAACATTCTAGAAATATTTTCTGGCTTTAAATAACCTGCAAAGGGGTGATAACCCTCTAGAAAACGAACCAATCAATCAAGGAAATATTGATTAGCTACACATGCATGTCTTTTAGATTTATTGACATTCTCTAGAATATAGAAACTACAGTGGCCACAAAGTGGGGGTCATTTTATATATTGATTGTAATGTAGAAGTGATCCCCCACCTTATATCCATTTATAATTTCTTGGTTGCTGATAAAGCTGTAGAAAACGAATCAATCAATAAATGAAATACTGATCAGCTACACAGGCATGTCTTTTAGATTTATTTACATTCTCTGGAATATAAATGTATAGAAACTACCGTGGCCATAAAGTGAGGGACCATTTTATATATTGATTGTAATATAGAATCGATCCCCGACTTTATATCCACTTATCATTTCTTGGTTATTGATAAGCTGTAGAAAACGAATCAGTCAATCTAGCCTACCTTTGGGCGTCCACATCCCCAGACCTTTGTCTCAGTGTGCATACCAGAAATTTCAACTGTCTTGTTTTAGTTTTACTGTTGAAATGGCTAGATGTAACCGTAAGTTCTATTCTAACAGTTCCTTTACTCGCACTTCTCGCCCATGGAACTCTCTCCAAGTTTTTATCCTTCCTGCTACATCATCATCATCATCATCATCATAAGTTCTTTAACTGTTTCAATCTTCAGAAGAAATAGACTTTGATTCTTCCTCCTCGTGATCCTTTCAGTGAGCTTGGCGGCGCCCATCTCCTCTCCAAACCGAAAACCACGGAATAAAGTGTGAGTCGCATTCGGTCCACAGGTTTTGAATTCAGAGTTGTCTTTCTCCTAGACCGTTCGCCATCCAAAGCTAGAGAACCCAGTCTGCCCTGGTCTTCACCCATACCATGAGGTAGAAGAGATGGATTCATACCTTTCTCAAGGACATAAGTGAATCTAATGAACTCAACTGGAATTCGAACTCGGCTCTCCGATTCCTCAATCCAAGCCGCTATACGTTACTCTCCTGTCACCTACAACCTTCAAAGAATTTAAATGCAACGTCAATCGCCATTTTCTGTCTTCCTGAATCCTGTTCTTTCATTGTCTTCTCCCTAACGTCTCTTCCTTTCCTTTTACACTAAGTAACCCTCGTGCGTCTTAGTGGCTTTTTCGCCTTGCTTGTGATGAAATGATTAAAAGAAATGTATAATCGTCCTTTTTGTTTCTATTTTCCTTAAAGATTCTTCTTACATGCACCGTCCATTGTATTCTCTGTCCACGTCTCTGTTGTCGCATATCTCCTCTTCATTTATGAGGAAGTTGCCCAGCAGTTCAGCACTCATTCTTTTGTTTCTAGAGACATTTTCCTGTTTCTTAATAATTTTTTTAATTTCCGCAAAGCATCTTTTGCTATTTCAATGCGCCTTCGGATTTCGGTGCCACGTTTTCCGTCCTTTGTTTAAAACGCTTCTCAATTATTTCAATTGTGTACTTTTTTAATTTTTCCAATTCGTAGCTTGTATCTTGGGCTTTTTTTTTCGTGCTGACGACCGTCGATTCTGTCTTGATGGTTAGTCCTTTATTCACGCTTTCCTTCTCTAGGAGTTTCTGTTTTTGTAAGAATGTCAAAATAGTCGGTTGAATGATGGAAACATAAAAAGCGACCATTTAGTCACAGTAAAGTAAGTCTAAATATTCTTACTTTTCTGAGATAAAATGGATTCCTTATTTGATTGAATCTTTCTCGTTTCACCCTTTCATTACGAATAAAGTGAGAATTTTCAAGCAATTTTCAATTTTTTAATAATTTGCAATGTGGAAATGCCACAAGTATGTGGGATGTTATAGAGAGTGAAAGTGAGAGAAAAGACTGGGGATAGGGGGGAGAGTGTGGAAAGGATAAAAGATGAACGAGATTCAAGAAGACAGAAGATGGTAATTGACGTTGCATTTAAATTTTTTTTCCCGCGATTGTAGTTATCTGGAAAGCAAGTAAACGAAAGGGAGTTCCAAACACCGGAAGTGCGAGAAAATAAACTATTGGAGTAGAAGTGGTGGTTGTATTTAGCTATTTCAACAGTAAAAGGGTGGGACCTAAATGCCAATCTAGTAGCACGTTTAAATTCATGTAGTCGGGGCAACAGAGAAAAAACTCATTAGATCAGTTAGCATGAAAATATCTGTAGAAAAGACAAAGGGAAGCCACATCACGTCGGCGAGAAAGTTTATTGAAGTCGAGATGCTTGGTCAGAATCGATTATATTACAGATTCTTCTTTGGATTTTGTCAAGAATCTCGAAATGTATAGCAGGAGCACCAGACCAGATATGGCAACAGTATTCAATGCACGGATGAATGGTAGATTTGTAAATGTGCAAGATTAACTCTAACGTGAAAAAACCTTCTGGTATGACACAGTGACCGAACATTACTTGTAGTAGATGTAGCTATCGGTTCAATATAGTTGTTCCACGTGAAAAACGTGAGGCAAAGAAGGCGCAGTGTGTTGCTCTTCATGAGTCTAGCATCAGCCATATCGAACAGGAAAATTTCTCCTTGGTGGTTAAATGATAACAGTTTCGTTTTGGAGGCATTAAAATTTACAAAACATTTCTTGCTCCAATCTTAAAATCGCTTGATGATTACTGGTGATTACAGAACACTTATTTGATTACACTGGCGCCGTGTGAAAACTGTTGAAACTTGACTAATGCATGGAATAATAATGCAACACAAAATGTACTTAGAACAAAATGTATTGAAACAAGAAAGTGTACACAATATTTACATATAGTCTTTTGTATATTCCTGGGAAGACCGTTCCTGGAGAATGTGTTGACTGAGTCGCAGTCGGGCAGAGTCTCTGGTTGAATCTCTTGATTCGTTCCCCTCTCTTCCCGGTACCAACCATATTTATATGGTCGGTACTCCACTATGCAAATTAGGTGGATCCTACCACAACAAAAACAATCATGTTACAATTGTAAGGATATTTGTCGTCGTTGACAGAGCTCGTTGCTGAGTATTGGAATGCTCATCATCATTTCTTTCTGTGTGAAATGAGCCCTATGTTGGACCTGAAGAGACGTTCGCAGCTACCACATGCTAGTGTAGGGTTCAGCGGATGGGGAGCTCTGGCATTTTTCTTTGGGCTCTGTCTTTTCTAGTTGTTCTGGTCTTTTCAAAGGATGTTGTTTTTCCATGGACTGCTCTTCTCCAACTGATTCTTTCTGCAGTTTCCGTCTCCCAATTCACTGGATCGATTTCTATCCCGAGCAAGGTGTTTTTGATCTGATCCTTGAATCGACGACGTGCGACTCCACTTGGTCTCTTGCCAGATGCGAGCCCCGAGAAGAGGATCTGTTTCGATAGGCATTTGGGCAATGTTTCCGCCCCATAGGAAATTGGTGGCGAATCATGACGGTTTCCAGGCTCTCTATCCGTCCGACTATCGACCTGGCTACCGAAGACACATCCGCAAACTGGAAAGATTACATCAAATGAAACTTCGTCAAATATTTGTCGTACATTTTAAGGAAAACACGAGATTATTTACATTATTCGGTCTATTGTCCTCATCTTTGTCGCCATATTTATTACAACGTTTCAGTCTTTCAGTATCTGTCTATATTTCTGTGATGAAGTATAATGTACACTATTTACATTATTCGGACTATTGTCCTCATCTTTGTCGCCATATTTATTACAACGTTTCGGCCTTTCAGTATCTGTCTATATTTCTGTGATGAAGTATAATGTACACTATTTACATTATTCGGACTATTGTCCTCATCTTTGTCGCCATATTTATTACAACGTTTCAGCCTTTCAGTATCTGTCTATATTTCTGAGATGAGGTATTATGTACATTATTTACATTATTCGGACTATTGTCCTCATCTTTGTCGCCATATTTATTACAACGTTTCGGCCGTTGTACGCTCCGGGTGTTTGGAATGTCGAACTGAACACTTTATTTCGCTCACTGGGGTAGACTGTTCTAGTTCCACGTGCCATGTTAAATGGATGCCAGTTATCTCCTGTTAAGTTCTCCACTGCCTTACCCGGGTATTGAACTCACACTCTTTGGGTCCTGTCACTGGATCTAACCAACGCCTTTATCCACTGTGCCATGTGTCCTCAAGGTTAAGGCAGTGGAGAACTTGGAGAGGCGAATCAACAGGAGATAACTGATAACTGACATCCATTAGACGTGGAACTAGAAGAGTCTACCCCAGTGAGCGAAATAAAGGGTTCAGTTCGACATTCCAACCACCTGAGGAAGGCCGGAGCGTACAACGGCCGAAACGTTGTAATAAATATGGCGGCAAAGATGAGGACAATAGTCCGAATAATGTAGATAATGTACATAATACCTCATCTCAGAAACATAGACAGAAAACACGAGATGAACTTCATCCTTGTTTATTCCACTGCAAACATCGTCCACTCCCGTCAACCAATGGGTGTGAGGATTGTGGGATCGACAAACTTGGGCTCATTCTTGTGGGGATGTATAACACTCGCTACTCTCCAGGGCAGTGTTTCTCAACCGGTGTTCCTCAGAACTCTAGGGTTCCGCAAGGTCGCTAGCGGTTCCTTGAGAAACAGAAAGAAATAGGTGCCAACAAAGAAACAAAAAAAACGGGTTGTACAGAAATCAATAATACTGCAAAGAAACTAGAAAGGGAAAGTGGGAAGAACCATGACCGCTCATGTCACGAAGGTAAAGAGAATGAGTGAGTGAAAGAAAGAGAGAGAGATATTACTTTGATGGACAAACAATACAATATTTTGACAGACAATGCAGAAGTGGATTGCTCCGGATGCTTGATGTAACCTAATTTTTAAAAAAATGCTAGAAATCTAAGAAGAGACAATGTACTATAAATCGATGCTCGTCTAGCGGAACAATATCCTGGAAATATAATACAACATACTTTTTTTTTGGACACGTTTATGGACAATAGAGTAGATTACAATATTAGGTGATGTTAGCCAGTTTAACGAAATGGGTCAGGTATTTTGTTAAACAAAGAAATTTCTGTGTCCACCATACAAAACTTAAATGACTAAGTCTCCCCCACAAAAAAAAACAACATTCTAGTTTAAAATTAGTGAATTTTATATCGTGTGTTTTCGAGACTTATAATGAGTAAAACAAATTCACGGATGTGAACAAAGAAAAAAGACCCCAGAATGACGTCAAAATCCGGGAAATATTTTCATCCTTTAATAGTCAGTTGTGTTAAGTTTAATTTGTAACGTATAGAAAAAACAAAAAAGGACCCCAGAATGACGTCAAAATCCGTGAAATCTTTTCATCCTTTAATAGTCAATTGTGTTAAGTTTAATTTGTAACGTATAGAAAAAACAAAAAGAGGACCCCAGAATGATGTCAAAATCCGTGAAATCTTTTCATCCTTTAATAGTCAGTTGTGTTAAGTTTAATTTGTAACGTATAGAAAAAACAAAAAAGGACCCCAGAATGACGTCAAAATCCGTGAAATCTTTTCATCCTTTAATAGTCAATTGTGTTAAGTTTAATTTGTAACGTATAGAAAAAACAAAAAAAGGACCCCGGAATGACGTCAAAATCCGTTAAATCTTTTCATTCTTTAATAGTCAGTTGTGTTAAGTTTAATTTGTAACGTATAGAAAAAACAAAAAAGGACCCCAGAATGACGTCAAAATCCGTTAAATCTTTTCAACCTTTAATAGTCAGTTGTGTTAAGTTTAATTTGTAACGTATAGAAAAAACAAAAAAAGGACCCCGGAATGACGTCAAAATCCGTTAAATCTTTTCATCCTTTAATAGTCAGTTGTGTTAAGTTTAATTTGTAACGTATAGAAAAAACAAAAAAAGGACCCCAGAATGACGTCAAAATCCGTGAAATCTTTTCATCCTTTAATAGTCAGTTGTGTTAAGTTTAATTTGTAACGTATAGAAAAAACAAAAAAAGGACCCCGGAATGACGTCAAAAAGCCGTGAAATCTTTTCATCCTTTTATAGTCAGTTGTGTTAAGTTTAATTTGTAACGTATAGAAAAAACAAAAAAAGGACCCCGGAATGACGTCAAAATCCGTGAAATCTTTTCATCCTTTAATAGTCAGTTGTGTTAAGTTTAATTTGTAACGTATAGAAAAAACAAAAAAAGGACCCCGGAATGACGTCAAAATCCGTGAAATCTTTTCATCCTTTAATAGTCAGTTGTGTTAAGTTTAATTTGTAACGTATAGAAAAAACAAAAAAAGGACCCCAGAATGACGTCAAAATCCGTGAAATCTTTTCATCCTTTAATAGTCAGTTGTGTTAAGTTTAATTTGTAACGTATAGAAAAAACAAAAAAAGGACCCCAGAATGACGTCAAAATCCGTGAAATCTTTTCATCCTTTAATAGTCAATTGTGTTAAGTTTAATTTGTAACGTATAGAAAAAACAAAAAAAGGACCCCAGAATGACGTCAAAATCCGTGAAATCTTTTCATCCTTTAATAGTCAGTTGTGTTAAGTTTAATTTGTAACGTATAGAAAAAACAAAAAAAGGACCCCAGAATGACGTCAAAATCCGTGAAATCTTTTCATCCTGTAATAGTCAGTTGTGTTAAGTTTAATTTGTAACGTATAGAAAAAACAAAAAAAGGACCCCAGAATGACGTCAAAATCCGTGAAATCTTTTCATCCTTTAATAGTCAGTTGTGTTAAGTTTAATTTGTAACGTATAGAAAAAACAAAAAAAGGACCCCAGAATGACGTCAAAATCCGTGAAATCTTTTCATCCTTTAATAGTCAGTTGTGTTAAGTTTAATTTGTAACGTATAGAAAAAACAAAAAAAGGACCCCAGAATGACGTCAAAATCCGTGAAATCTTTTCATCCTTTAATAGTCAGTTGTGTTAAGTTTAATTTGTAACGTATAGAAAAAACAAAAAGAGGACCCCAGAATGATGTCAAAATCCGTGAAATCTTTTCATCCTTTAATAGTCAGTTGTGTTAAGTTTAATTTGTAACGTATAGAAAAAACAAAAAAGGACCCCAGAATGACGTCAAAATCCGTGAAATCTTTTCATCCTTTAATAGTCAATTGTGTTAAGTTTAATTTGTAACGTATAGAAAAAACAAAAAAAGGACCCCGGAATGACGTCAAAATCCGTTAAATCTTTTCATTCTTTAATAGTCAGTTGTGTTAAGTTTAATTTGTAACGTATAGAAAAAACACAAAAGGACCCCGGAATGACGTCAAAATCCGTGAAATCTTTTCATCCTTTAATAGTCAGTTGTGTTAAGTTGAATTTGTAACGTATAGAAAAAACAAAAAAGGACCCCGGAATGACGTCAAAATCCGTGAAATCTTTTCATCCTTTAATAGTCAATTGTGTTAAGTTTAATTTGTAACGTATAGAAAAAACAAAAAAAGGACCCCAGAATGACGTCAAAATCAGTGAAATCTTTTCATCCATTAATAGTCAGTTGTGTTAAGTTTAATTTGTAACGTATAGAAAAAACAAAAAAAGGACCCCAGAATGACGTCAAAATCCGTGAAATCTTTTCATCCTGTAATAGTCAATTATGTTAAGTTTAATTTGTAACGTATAGAAAAAACAAAAAAAGGACCCCAGAATGACGTCAAAATCCGTTAAATCTTTTCATCCTTTAATAGTCAGTTGTGTTAAGTTTAATTTGTAACGTATAGAAAAAACAAAAAAAGGACCCCAGAATGACGTCAAAATCCGTGAAATCTTTTCATCCTTTAATAGTCAGTTGTGTTAAGTTTAATTTGTAACGTATAGAAAAAACAAAAAAAGGACCCCAGAATGACGTCAAAATCCGTGAAATCTTTTCATCCTTTAATAGTCAGTTGTGTTAAGTTTAATTTGTAACGTATAGAAAAAACAAAAAAAGGACCCCAGAATGACGTCAAAATCCGTGAAATCTTTTCATCCTTTAATAGTCAGTTGTGTTAAGTTTAATTTGTAACGTATAGAAAAAACAAAAAAAGGACCACAGAATGACGTCAAAATCCGTGAAATCTTTTCATCCTTTAATAGTCAATTGTGTTAAGTTTAATTTGTAACGTATAGAAAAAACAAAAAAAGGACCCCAGAATGATGTCAAAATCCGTGAAATCTTTTCATCCTTTAATAGTCAGTTGTGTTAAGTTTAATTTGTAACTTATAGAAAAAACAAAAAATCACCCCGGAATGACGTCAAAATCCGTTAAATCTTTTCATCCTTTAATAGTCAATTGTGTTAAGTTTAATTTGTAACGTATAGAAAAAACAAAAAAAGGACCCCAGAATGACGTCAAAATCCGTGAAATCTTTTCATCCTTTAATAGTCAATTGTGTTAAGTTTAATTTGTAACGTATAGAAAAAACAAAAAAAGGACCCCAGAATGACGTCAAAATCCGTGAAATCTTTTCATCCTTTAATAGTCAGTTGTGTTAAGTTTAATTTGTAACGTATAGAAAAAACAAAAAAGGTCCCCGGAATGACGTCAAAATCCGTTAAATCTTTTCATCCTTTAATAGTCAATTGTGTTAAGTTTAATTTGTAACGTATAGAAAAAACAAAAAAAGGACCCCAGAATGACGTCAACATCCGTGAAATCTTTTCATCCTTTAATAGTCAATTGTGTTAAGTTTAATTTGTAACGTATAGAAAAAACAAAAAAAAGGACCCCAGAACGACGTCAAAATCCGTGAAATCTTTTCATCCTTTAATAGTCAGTTGTGTTAAGTTTAATTTGTAACGTATAGAAAAAACAAAACAAGGACCCCAGAATGACGTCAAAATCCGTGAAATCTTTTCATCCTTTAATAGTCAGTTGTGTTAAGTTTAATTTGTAACGTATAGAAAAAACAAAAAAAGGAACCCAGAATGACGTGAAAATCCGTTAAATCTTTTCATCCTTTAATAGTCAATTGTGTTAAGTTTAATTTGTAACGTATAGAAAAAACAAAAAAAGGACCCCAGAATGACGTCAAAATCCGTGAAATCTTTTCATCCTTTAATAGTCAGTTGTGTTAAGTTTAATTTGTAACGTATAGAAAAAACAAAAAAAGGAACCCAGAATGACGTGAAAATCCGTTAAATCTTTTCATCCTTTAATAGTCAATTGTGTTAAGTTTAATTTGTAACGTATAGAAAAAACAAAAAAAGGACCCCAGAATGACGTCAAAATCCGTGAAATCTTTTCATCCTTTAATAGTCAGTTGTGTTAAGCTTAATTTGTAACGTTTAGAAAAAACAAAAAAAGGACCGCGGAATGACGTCAAAATCCGTGAAATCTTTTCATCCTTTAATAGTCAATTGTGTTAAGTTTAATTTGTAACGTATAGAAAAAACAAAAAAAGGACCCCAGAATGACGTCAAAATCCGTGAAATCTTTTGATCCTTTAATAGTGAGTTGTGTTAAGTTTAATTTATAACGTATAGAAAAAACAAAAAAGGACCCCGGAATGACGTCAAAATCCGTTAAATCTTTTCATCCTTTAATAGTCAGTTGTGTTAAGTTTAATTTGTAACGTATAGAAAAAACAAAAAAGGACCCCGGAATGACGTCAAAATCCGTTAAATCTTTTGATCCTTTAATAGTCAGTTGTGTTAAGTTTAATTTGTAACGTATAGAAAAAACAAAAAAGGACCCCGGAATGACGTCAAAATCCGTTAAAACTTTTCATCCTTTAATAGTCAGTTGTGTTAAGTTTAATTTGTAACGTATAGAAAAAACAAAAAAGGACCCCGGAATGACGTCAAAATCCGTTAAATCTTTTGATCCTTTAATAGTCAGTTGTGTTAAGTTTAATTTGTAACGTATAGAAAAAACAAAAAAAGGACCCCAGAATGACGTCAAAATCAGTGAAATCTTTTCATCCTTTAATAGTCAATTGTGTTAAGTTTAATTTGTAACGTATAGAAAAAACAAAAAAAGGACCCCAGAATGATGTCAAAATCCGTGAAATCTTTTCATCCTTTAATAGTCAATTGTGTTAAGTTTAATTTGTAACGTATAGAAAAAACAAAAAAGGACCCCAGAATGACGTCAAAATCCGTGAAGTCTTTTCATCCTTTAATAGTCAGTTGTGTTAAGTTTAATTTGTAACGTATAGAAAAAACAAAAAAAGGACCCCAGAATGACGTCAAAATCCGTGAAATCTTTTGATCCTTTAATAGTCAGTTGTGTTAAGTTTAATTTGTAACGTATAGAAAAAACAAAAAAGGACCCCGGAATGACGTCAAAATCCGTGAAGTCTTTTCATCCTTTAATAGTCAGTTGTGTTAAGTTTAATTTGTAACGTATAGAAAAAACAAAAAAAGGACCCCGGAATGACGTCAAAAAGCCGTGAAATCTTTTCATCCTTTAATAGTCTGTTGTGTTAAGTTTAATTTGTAACGTATAGAAAAAACAAAAAAAGGACCCCGGAATGACGTCAAAATCCGTGAAATCTTTTCATCCTTTAATAGTCAGTTGTGTTAAGTTTAATTTGTAACGTATAGAAAAAACAAAAAAAGGACCCCGGAATGACGTCAAAATCCGTTAAATCTTTTCATCCTTTAATAGTCAGTTGTGTTAAGTTTAATTTGTAACGTATAGAAAAAACAAAAAAAGGACCCCAGAATAACGTCAAAATCCGTGAAATCTTTTAATCCTTTAATAGTCAGTTGTGTTAAGTTTAATTTGTAACGTATAGAAAAAACAAAAAAGGACCCCGGAATGACGTCAAAATCCGTGAAATCTTTTCATCCTTTAATAGTCAGTTGTGTTAAGTTTAATTTGTAACGTATAGAAAAAACAAAAAAGGACCCCAGAATGACGTCAAAATCCGTGAAATCTTTTCATCCTTTAATAGTCAGTCGTGTTAAGTTTAATTTGTAACGTATAGAAAAAACAAAAAAAGGACCCCAGAATGACGTCAAAATCCGTGAAATCTTTTCATCCTTTAATAGTCAGTTGTGTTAAGTTTAATTTGTAACGTATAGAAAAAACAAAAAAAGGACCCCAGAATGACGTCAAAATCCGTGAAATCTTTTCATCCTTTAATAGTCAATTGTGTTAAGTTTAATTTGTAACGTATAGAAAAAACAAAAAAAGGACCCCAGAATGACGTCAAAATCCGTGAAATCTTTTCATCCTTTAATAGTCAGTTGTGTTAAGTTTAATTTGTAACGTATAGAAAAAACAAAAAAAGGACCCCAGAATGACGTCAAAATCCGTGAAATCTTTTCATCCTGTAATAGTCAGTTGTGTTAAGTTTAATTTGTAACGTATAGAAAAAACAAAAAAAGGACCCCAGAATGACGTCAAAATCCGTGAAATCTTTTCATCCTTTAATAGTCAGTTGTGTTAAGTTTAATTTGTAACGTATAGAAAAAACAAAAAAAGGACCCCAGAATGACGTCAAAATCCCTGAAATCTTGTGATCCTTTAATAGTCAGTTGTGTTAAGTTTAATTTGTAACGTATAGAAAAAACAAAAAAGGACCCGGAATGACGTCAAAATCCGTTAAATCTTTTCATCCTTTAATAGTCAGTTGTGTTAAGTTTAATTTGTAACGTATAGAAAAAACAAAAAAAGGACCCCAGAATGACGTCAAAATCCGTGAAATCTTTTCATCCTTTAATAGTCAATTGTGTTAAGTTTAATTTGTAACGTATAGAAAAAACAAAAAAAGGACCCCAGAATGACGTCAAAATCCGTGAAATCTTTTCATCCTTTAATAGTCAATTGTGTTAAGTTTAATTTGTAACGTATAGAAAAAACAAAAAAAGGACTCCAGAATGACGTCAAAATCCGTGAAATCTTTTCATCCTTTAATAGTCAGTTGTGTTAAGTTTAATTTGTAACGTATAGAAAAAACAAAAAACGGACCACGGAATGACGTCAAAATCCGTGAAATATTTTCATCCTTTAATAGTCAGTTGTGTTAAGTTTAATTTGTAACGTATAGAAAAAACAAAAAAGGACCCCGGAATGACGTCAAAATCCGTTAAATCTTTTGATCCTTTAATAGTCAGTTGTGTTAAGTTTAATTTGTAACGTATAGAAAAAACAAAAAAGGACCCCGGAATGACGTCAAAATCCGTTAAAACTTTTCATCCTTTAATAGTCAGTTGTGTTAAGTTTAATTTGTAACGTATAGAAAAAACAAAAAAGGACCCCGGAATGACGTCAAAATCCGTTAAATCTTTTGATCATTTAATAGTCAGTTGTGTTAAGTTTAATTTGTAACGTATAGAAAAAACAAAAAAAGGACCCCAGAATGACGTCAAAATCAGTGAAATCTTTTCATCCTTTAATAGTCAGTTGTGTTAAGTTTAATTTGTAACGTATAGAAAAAACAAAAAAGGACCCCAGAATGATGTCAAAATCCGTGAAATCTTTTCATCCTTTAATAGTCAATTGTGTTAAGTTTAATTTGTAACGTATAGAAAAAACAAAAAAGGACCCCAGAATGACGTCAAAATCCGTGAAGTCTTTTCATCCTTTAATAGTCAGTTGTGTTAAGTTTAATTTGTAACGTATAGAAAAAACAAAAAAAGGACCCCAGAATGACGTCAAAATCCGTGAAATCTTTTGATCCTTTAATAGTCAGTTGTGTTAAGTTTAATTTGTAACGTATAGAAAAAACAAAAAAGGACCCCGGAATGACGTCAAAATCCGTGAAGTCTTTTCATCCTTTAATAGTCAGTTGTGTTAAGTTTAATTTGTAACGTATAGAAAAAACAAAAAAAGGGCCCCAGAATGACGTCAAAATCCGTGAAATCTTTTCATCCTTTAATAGTCAATTGTGTTAAGTTTAATTTGTAACGTATAGAAAAAACAAAAAAAGGACCCCAGAATGACGTCAAAATCCGTGAAATCTTTTCATCCTTTAATAGTCAGTTGTGTTAAGTTTAATTTGTAACGTATAGAAAAAACAAAAAAAGGACCCCAGAATGACGTCAAAATCCCTGAAATCTTTTGATCCTTTAATAGTCAGTTGTGTTAAGTTTAATTTGTAACGTATAGAAAAAACAAAAAAGGACCCGGAATGACGTCAAAATCCGTTAAATCTTTTCATCCTTTAATAGTCAGTTGTGTTAAGTTTAATTTGTAACGTATAGAAAAAACAAAAAAAGGACCCCAGAATGACGTCAAAATCCGTGAAATCTTTTCATCCTTTAATAGTCAATTGTGTTAAGTTTAATTTGTAACGTATAGAAAAAACAAAAAAAGGACCCCAGAATGACGTCAAAATCCGTGAAATCTTTTCATCCTTTAATAGTCAATTGTGTTAAGTTTAATTTGTAACGTATAGAAAAAACAAAAAAAGGACTCCAGAATGACGTCAAAATCCGTGAAATCTTTTCATCCTTTAATAGTCAGTTGTGTTAAGTTTAATTTGTAACGTATAGAAAAAACAAAAAAAGGACCACGGAATGACGTCAAAATCCGTGAAATCTTTTCATCCTTTAATAGTCAATTGTGTTAAGTTTAATTTGTAACGTATAGAAAAAACAAAAAAAGGACCCCAGAATGACGTCAAAATCCGTGAAATCTTTTGATCCTTTAATAGTCAGTTGTGTTAAGTTTAATTTGTAACGTATAGAAAAAACAAAAAAGGACCCCGGAATGACGTCAAAATCCGTTAAATCTTTTGATCCTTTAATAGTGAGTTGTGTTAAGTTTAATTTGTAACGTATAGAAAAAACAAAAAAAGGACCCCAGAATGACGTCAAAATCCGTGAAATCTTTTCATCCTTTAATAGTCAATTGTGTTAAGTTTAATTTGTAACGTATAGAAAAAACAAAAAAAGGACCCCAGAATGACGTCAAAATCCGTGAAATCTTTTCATCCTTTAATAGTCAATTGTGTTAAGTTTAATTTGTAACGTATAGAAAAAACAAAAAAAGGACCCCAGAATGACGTCAAAATCCGTGAAATCTTTTCATCCTTTAATAGTCAATTGTGTTAAGTTTAATTTGTAACGTATAGAAAATACAAAAAAGGACCCCGGAATGACGTCAAAATCCGTGAAGTCTTTTCATCCTTTAATAGTCAATTGTGTTAAGTTTAATTTGTAACGTATAGAAAAAACAAAAAAGGACCCCGGAATGACGTCAAAATCCGTGAAATCTTTTCATCCTTTAATAGTCAGTTGTGTTAAGTTTAATTTGTAACGTATAGAAAAAACAAAAAAAGGACCCCAGAATGATGTCAAAATCCGTGAAATCTTTTCATCCTTTAATAGTCAATTGTGTTAAGTTTAATTTGTAACGTATAGAAAAAACAAAAAAGGACCCCGGAATGACGTCAAAATCCGTGAAGTCTTTTCATCCTTTAATAGTCAATTGTGTTAAGTTTAATTTGTAACGTATAGAAAAAACAAAAAAAGGACCCCAGAATGACGTCAAAATCCGTGAAATCTTTTCATCCTTTAATAGTCAATTGTGTTAAGTTTAATTTGTAACGTATAGAAAATACAAAAAAGGACCCCGGAATGACGTCAAAATCCGTGAAGTCTTTACATCCTTTAATAGTCAATTGTGTTAAGTTTAATTTGTAACGTATAGAAAAAACAAAAAAGGACCCCGGAATGACGTCAAAATCCGTGAAATCTTTTCATCCTTTAATAGTCAGTTGTGTTAAGTTTAATTTGTAACGTATAGAAAAAACAAAAAAAGGACCCCAGAATGATGTCAAAATCCGTGAAATCTTTTCATCCTTTAATAGTCAATTGTGTTAAGTTTAATTTGTAACGTATAGAAAAAACAAAAAAGGACCCCGGAATGACGTCAAAATCCGTGAAGTCTTTTCATCCTTTAATAGTCAATTGTGTTAAGTTTAATTTGTAACGTATAGAAAAAACAAAAAAAGGACCCCAGAATGACGTCAAAATCCGTGAAATCTTTTCATCCTTTAATAGTCAGTTGTGTTAAGTTTAATTTGTAACGTATAGAAAAAGCAAAAAAGGACCCCAGAATGACGTCAAAATCCGTGAAATCTTTTCATCCTTTAATAGTCAGTTGTGTTAAGTTTAATTTGTAACGTATAGAAAAAACAAAAAAGGACCCCAGAATGACGTCAAAATCCGTGAAATCTTTTCATCCTTTAATAGTCAGTTGTGTTAAGTTTAATTTGTAACGTATAGAAAAAACAAAAAAAGGACCCCAGAATGATGTCAAAATCCGTGAAGTCTTTTCATCCTTTAATAGTCAGTTGTGTTAAGTTTAATTTGTAACGTATAGAAAAAACAAAAAAGGTCCCCGGAATGACGTCAAAATCCGTTAAATCTTTTCATCCTTTAATAGTCAATTGTGTTAAGTTTAATTTGTAACGTATAGAAAAAACAAAAAAAGGACCCCAGAATGACGTCAACATCCGTGAAATCTTTTCATCCTTTAATAGTCAATTGTGTTAAGTTTAATTTGTAACGTATAGAAAAAACAAAAAAAAGGACCCCAGAACGACGTCAAAATCCGTGAAATCTTTTCATCCTTTAATAGTCAGTTGTGTTAAGTTTAATTTGTAACGTATAGAAAAAACAAAACAAGGACCCCAGAATGACGTCAAAATCCGTGAAATCTTTTCATCCTTTAATAGTCAGTTGTGTTAAGTTTAATTTGTAACGTATAGAAAAAACAAAAAAAGGAACCCAGAATGACGTGAAAATCCGTTAAATCTTTTCATCCTTTAATAGTCAATTGTGTTAAGTTTAATTTGTAACGTATAGAAAAAACAAAAAAAGGACCCCAGAATGACGTCAAAATCCGTGAAATCTTTTCATCCTTTAATAGTCAGTTGTGTTAAGTTTAATTTGTAACGTATAGAAAAAACAAAAAAAGGAACCCAGAATGACGTGAAAATCCGTTAAATCTTTTCATCCTTTAATAGTCAATTGTGTTAAGTTTAATTTGTAACGTATAGAAAAAACAAAAAAAGGACCCCAGAATGACGTCAAAATCCGTGAAATCTTTTCATCCTTTAATAGTCAGTTGTGTTAAGCTTAATTTGTAACGTTTAGAAAAAACAAAAAAAGGACCGCGGAATGACGTCAAAATCCGTGAAATCTTTTCATCCTTTAATAGTCAATTGTGTTAAGTTTAATTTGTAACGTATAGAAAAAACAAAAAAAGGACCCCAGAATGACGTCAAAATCCGTGAAATCTTTTGATCCTTTAATAGTGAGTTGTGTTAAGTTTAATTTATAACGTATAGAAAAAACAAAAAAGGACCCCGGAATGACGTCAAAATCCGTTAAATCTTTTCATCCTTTAATAGTCAGTTGTGTTAAGTTTAATTTGTAACGTATAGAAAAAACAAAAAAGGACCCCGGAATGACGTCAAAATCCGTTAAATCTTTTGATCCTTTAATAGTCAGTTGTGTTAAGTTTAATTTGTAACGTATAGAAAAAACAAAAAAGGACCCCGGAATGACGTCAAAATCCGTTAAAACTTTTCATCCTTTAATAGTCAGTTGTGTTAAGTTTAATTTGTAACGTATAGAAAAAACAAAAAAGGACCCCGGAATGACGTCAAAATCCGTTAAATCTTTTGATCCTTTAATAGTCAGTTGTGTTAAGTTTAATTTGTAACGTATAGAAAAAACAAAAAAAGGACCCCAGAATGACGTCAAAATCAGTGAAATCTTTTCATCCTTTAATAGTCAATTGTGTTAAGTTTAATTTGTAACGTATAGAAAAAACAAAAAAAGGACCCCAGAATGATGTCAAAATCCGTGAAATCTTTTCATCCTTTAATAGTCAATTGTGTTAAGTTTAATTTGTAACGTATAGAAAAAACAAAAAAGGACCCCAGAATGACGTCAAAATCCGTGAAGTCTTTTCATCCTTTAATAGTCAGTTGTGTTAAGTTTAATTTGTAACGTATAGAAAAAACAAAAAAAGGACCCCAGAATGACGTCAAAATCCGTGAAATCTTTTGATCCTTTAATAGTCAGTTGTGTTAAGTTTAATTTGTAACGTATAGAAAAAACAAAAAAGGACCCCGGAATGACGTCAAAATCCGTGAAGTCTTTTCATCCTTTAATAGTCAGTTGTGTTAAGTTTAATTTGTAACGTATAGAAAAAACAAAAAAAGGACCCCGGAATGACGTCAAAAAGCCGTGAAATCTTTTCATCCTTTAATAGTCTGTTGTGTTAAGTTTAATTTGTAACGTATAGAAAAAACAAAAAAAGGACCCCGGAATGACGTCAAAATCCGTGAAATCTTTTCATCCTTTAATAGTCAGTTGTGTTAAGTTTAATTTGTAACGTATAGAAAAAACAAAAAAAGGACCCCGGAATGACGTCAAAATCCGTTAAATCTTTTCATCCTTTAATAGTCAGTTGTGTTAAGTTTAATTTGTAACGTATAGAAAAAACAAAAAAAGGACCCCAGAATAACGTCAAAATCCGTGAAATCTTTTAATCCTTTAATAGTCAGTTGTGTTAAGTTTAATTTGTAACGTATAGAAAAAACAAAAAAGGACCCCGGAATGACGTCAAAATCCGTGAAATCTTTTCATCCTTTAATAGTCAGTTGTGTTAAGTTTAATTTGTAACGTATAGAAAAAACAAAAAAGGACCCCAGAATGACGTCAAAATCCGTGAAATCTTTTCATCCTTTAATAGTCAGTCGTGTTAAGTTTAATTTGTAACGTATAGAAAAAACAAAAAAAGGACCCCAGAATGACGTCAAAATCCGTGAAATCTTTTCATCCTTTAATAGTCAGTTGTGTTAAGTTTAATTTGTAACGTATAGAAAAAACAAAAAAAGGACCCCAGAATGACGTCAAAATCCGTGAAATCTTTTCATCCTTTAATAGTCAATTGTGTTAAGTTTAATTTGTAACGTATAGAAAAAACAAAAAAAGGACCCCAGAATGACGTCAAAATCCGTGAAATCTTTTCATCCTTTAATAGTCAGTTGTGTTAAGTTTAATTTGTAACGTATAGAAAAAACAAAAAAAGGACCCCAGAATGACGTCAAAATCCGTGAAATCTTTTCATCCTGTAATAGTCAGTTGTGTTAAGTTTAATTTGTAACGTATAGAAAAAACAAAAAAAGGACCCCAGAATGACGTCAAAATCCGTGAAATCTTTTCATCCTTTAATAGTCAGTTGTGTTAAGTTTAATTTGTAACGTATAGAAAAAACAAAAAAAGGACCCCAGAATGACGTCAAAATCCCTGAAATCTTGTGATCCTTTAATAGTCAGTTGTGTTAAGTTTAATTTGTAACGTATAGAAAAAACAAAAAAGGACCCGGAATGACGTCAAAATCCGTTAAATCTTTTCATCCTTTAATAGTCAGTTGTGTTAAGTTTAATTTGTAACGTATAGAAAAAACAAAAAAAGGACCCCAGAATGACGTCAAAATCCGTGAAATCTTTTCATCCTTTAATAGTCAATTGTGTTAAGTTTAATTTGTAACGTATAGAAAAAACAAAAAAAGGACCCCAGAATGACGTCAAAATCCGTGAAATCTTTTCATCCTTTAATAGTCAATTGTGTTAAGTTTAATTTGTAACGTATAGAAAAAACAAAAAAAGGACTCCAGAATGACGTCAAAATCCGTGAAATCTTTTCATCCTTTAATAGTCAGTTGTGTTAAGTTTAATTTGTAACGTATAGAAAAAACAAAAAACGGACCACGGAATGACGTCAAAATCCGTGAAATATTTTCATCCTTTAATAGTCAGTTGTGTTAAGTTTAATTTGTAACGTATAGAAAAAACAAAAAAGGACCCCGGAATGACGTCAAAATCCGTTAAATCTTTTGATCCTTTAATAGTCAGTTGTGTTAAGTTTAATTTGTAACGTATAGAAAAAACAAAAAAGGACCCCGGAATGACGTCAAAATCCGTTAAAACTTTTCATCCTTTAATAGTCAGTTGTGTTAAGTTTAATTTGTAACGTATAGAAAAAACAAAAAAGGACCCCGGAATGACGTCAAAATCCGTTAAATCTTTTGATCATTTAATAGTCAGTTGTGTTAAGTTTAATTTGTAACGTATAGAAAAAACAAAAAAAGGACCCCAGAATGACGTCAAAATCAGTGAAATCTTTTCATCCTTTAATAGTCAGTTGTGTTAAGTTTAATTTGTAACGTATAGAAAAAACAAAAAAGGACCCCAGAATGATGTCAAAATCCGTGAAATCTTTTCATCCTTTAATAGTCAATTGTGTTAAGTTTAATTTGTAACGTATAGAAAAAACAAAAAAGGACCCCAGAATGACGTCAAAATCCGTGAAGTCTTTTCATCCTTTAATAGTCAGTTGTGTTAAGTTTAATTTGTAACGTATAGAAAAAACAAAAAAAGGACCCCAGAATGACGTCAAAATCCGTGAAATCTTTTGATCCTTTAATAGTCAGTTGTGTTAAGTTTAATTTGTAACGTATAGAAAAAACAAAAAAGGACCCCGGAATGACGTCAAAATCCGTGAAGTCTTTTCATCCTTTAATAGTCAGTTGTGTTAAGTTTAATTTGTAACGTATAGAAAAAACAAAAAAAGGGCCCCAGAATGACGTCAAAATCCGTGAAATCTTTTCATCCTTTAATAGTCAATTGTGTTAAGTTTAATTTGTAACGTATAGAAAAAACAAAAAAAGGACCCCAGAATGACGTCAAAATCCGTGAAATCTTTTCATCCTTTAATAGTCAGTTGTGTTAAGTTTAATTTGTAACGTATAGAAAAAACAAAAAAAGGACCCCAGAATGACGTCAAAATCCCTGAAATCTTTTGATCCTTTAATAGTCAGTTGTGTTAAGTTTAATTTGTAACGTATAGAAAAAACAAAAAAGGACCCGGAATGACGTCAAAATCCGTTAAATCTTTTCATCCTTTAATAGTCAGTTGTGTTAAGTTTAATTTGTAACGTATAGAAAAAACAAAAAAAGGACCCCAGAATGACGTCAAAATCCGTGAAATCTTTTCATCCTTTAATAGTCAATTGTGTTAAGTTTAATTTGTAACGTATAGAAAAAACAAAAAAAGGACCCCAGAATGACGTCAAAATCCGTGAAATCTTTTCATCCTTTAATAGTCAATTGTGTTAAGTTTAATTTGTAACGTATAGAAAAAACAAAAAAAGGACTCCAGAATGACGTCAAAATCCGTGAAATCTTTTCATCCTTTAATAGTCAGTTGTGTTAAGTTTAATTTGTAACGTATAGAAAAAACAAAAAAAGGACCACGGAATGACGTCAAAATCCGTGAAATCTTTTCATCCTTTAATAGTCAATTGTGTTAAGTTTAATTTGTAACGTATAGAAAAAACAAAAAAAGGACCCCAGAATGACGTCAAAATCCGTGAAATCTTTTGATCCTTTAATAGTCAGTTGTGTTAAGTTTAATTTGTAACGTATAGAAAAAACAAAAAAGGACCCCGGAATGACGTCAAAATCCGTTAAATCTTTTGATCCTTTAATAGTGAGTTGTGTTAAGTTTAATTTGTAACGTATAGAAAAAACAAAAAAAGGACCCCAGAATGACGTCAAAATCCGTGAAATCTTTTCATCCTTTAATAGTCAATTGTGTTAAGTTTAATTTGTAACGTATAGAAAAAACAAAAAAAGGACCCCAGAATGACGTCAAAATCCGTGAAATCTTTTCATCCTTTAATAGTCAATTGTGTTAAGTTTAATTTGTAACGTATAGAAAAAACAAAAAAAGGACCCCAGAATGACGTCAAAATCCGTGAAATCTTTTCATCCTTTAATAGTCAATTGTGTTAAGTTTAATTTGTAACGTATAGAAAATACAAAAAAGGACCCCGGAATGACGTCAAAATCCGTGAAGTCTTTTCATCCTTTAATAGTCAATTGTGTTAAGTTTAATTTGTAACGTATAGAAAAAACAAAAAAGGACCCCGGAATGACGTCAAAATCCGTGAAATCTTTTCATCCTTTAATAGTCAGTTGTGTTAAGTTTAATTTGTAACGTATAGAAAAAACAAAAAAAGGACCCCAGAATGATGTCAAAATCCGTGAAATCTTTTCATCCTTTAATAGTCAATTGTGTTAAGTTTAATTTGTAACGTATAGAAAAAACAAAAAAGGACCCCGGAATGACGTCAAAATCCGTGAAGTCTTTTCATCCTTTAATAGTCAATTGTGTTAAGTTTAATTTGTAACGTATAGAAAAAACAAAAAAAGGACCCCAGAATGACGTCAAAATCCGTGAAATCTTTTCATCCTTTAATAGTCAATTGTGTTAAGTTTAATTTGTAACGTATAGAAAATACAAAAAAGGACCCCGGAATGACGTCAAAATCCGTGAAGTCTTTACATCCTTTAATAGTCAATTGTGTTAAGTTTAATTTGTAACGTATAGAAAAAACAAAAAAGGACCCCGGAATGACGTCAAAATCCGTGAAATCTTTTCATCCTTTAATAGTCAGTTGTGTTAAGTTTAATTTGTAACGTATAGAAAAAACAAAAAAAGGACCCCAGAATGATGTCAAAATCCGTGAAATCTTTTCATCCTTTAATAGTCAATTGTGTTAAGTTTAATTTGTAACGTATAGAAAAAACAAAAAAGGACCCCGGAATGACGTCAAAATCCGTGAAGTCTTTTCATCCTTTAATAGTCAATTGTGTTAAGTTTAATTTGTAACGTATAGAAAAAACAAAAAAAGGACCCCAGAATGACGTCAAAATCCGTGAAATCTTTTCATCCTTTAATAGTCAGTTGTGTTAAGTTTAATTTGTAACGTATAGAAAAAGCAAAAAAGGACCCCAGAATGACGTCAAAATCCGTGAAATCTTTTCATCCTTTAATAGTCAGTTGTGTTAAGTTTAATTTGTAACGTATAGAAAAAACAAAAAAGGACCCCAGAATGACGTCAAAATCCGTGAAATCTTTTCATCCTTTAATAGTCAGTTGTGTTAAGTTTAATTTGTAACGTATAGAAAAAACAAAAAAAGGACCCCAGAATGATGTCAAAATCCGTGAAGTCTTTTCATCCTTTAATAGTCAGTTGTGTTAAGTTTAATTTGTAACGTATAGAAAAAACAAAAAAGGACCCCAGAATGACGTCAAAATCCGTGAAATCTTTTCATCCTTTAATAGTCAGTTGCACTTTGTTTAATTTGTAACGTATACAAATGTAGGTAGAAAAAAGCAAATGGTGATAAGATAGCGAGGGTTTACAAAGCACTGCCCAGCGCCCCTAATCAAGTTTGACTCTCCAAATTGGCCCTGAATATATATATATATATATATATATATATATATATGTATGTATGTATGATGAAAATGTGGAAAAGACAAAGCAAAATCACAATATGTGAGTTTACTGTATTTTATTTTGTTTTTTTTTAAATAAAAAACAGTAAACTCACATATTCGGATTTTGCTTTGTCTTTTCCACATTTTCATCATATCGTCGGATCTACATCCACATATTTGTTTACATATATATATATATATATATATATATATATATATATATATATATATATATATATATATATATATGTATTTATATATATATATATATATATATATATATATATATATATATATATATATATATATATATATATGACATAACGATATATAATTTTATATAGCAACAAACAGCATTTAGAAACTTTTCGCAAAAAACGTTTTTCCAAATTGTCATACTATTTTTATATATATATATATATATATATATATATATATATATATATATATATATATATATAATATTACTAACCATAAATAAGTGGATCGAAATATATAACAAAAAAGAAACAAAGGGGTGGGGCTAACCGACTATCGCTCTTCTTCTTTTTTTTTGTTATTTTTTAAAATATTTTTCGTTCCACCACATTACATTGTGGCATATATCTTTTATGTCTAGCCTTGCTCTTCCTCGTTCTTGGTTTTAATATATTTGCGTATGACCTTTTAAAATGTTGGTTTTTAAAGCCCTAATCAAATGCGTAATCCTAATATCAGTGTTTGTTTCTTGAGAGAACTGCCGAATGATTCTTTGATATCTGAACGGAATCGCGAATCACTCTCATACAATCAGATTTGCTTTCCTGGCCCGACATTGTCCAATCGAACCGCAGGAATGCACCTGACATGGCTCCAAACATCGATACGTTTCCTCTCCTTTATTGATTATTCGATTATAAAATGGACAGGTCAAGTTGACTTTTAGCTGGCGGCCATTGTGCTTAAAACACACGTCACGACGACCGGCATTTTGCATTCGCTGAGAATGGCCCTTGTCCAAGCCATTAACTGCAAACCAAAAGAGAGAGCTTCTCTGTGTATCAAAAGCTTTCATGCCTTTCTCACCCTCTTCGTCTTTGCTATTGTGAGATTTACTTCGGCTCAAGTGAGGTCATCTTTGCAACAAATACTGGCGTTTCAAAATGTCTTGGGATGGTCATTTCAAACAGATATACAATGAAAATGATTTGCAGACAAAAGATAGAGTTATATATATATGTGTGTCTGTGTGTGTGCGTTATATATATATATATATATATATATATATATATATATATATATATAGTGGGGAAAACAAATCCTCGTACGCATACAAATTTTTAATTTATTGTATTTCCAACAAATGAATAAACATACTTTTCATATAATTAACTGTACACAGATGCATAATAACTAAATAGGCATAGAAAACAGAAAAAAATTGATTTAACAAAAATAAATCACATTTATCCATTTTAATATTCGTACAATGTAAATTTCAGATTTTTAAACTTTTAAATTGCTTTAATACTCACGATTATTCAAGTGGAATATTCTAGATTGTTCGAATAATTTTATCAGTAGTTATTTTTAGGCTAAAATATACAAGCAGAATATTATGTAATTGGTATTCGTGAAAGAAGGTTATCATCCTGGCAAGAGGTAAAGAATTGACAAATTAACAAAAAGAACTGATTGTTAAGCTCTGGAAAGAAGGTAAAAGTTACAAGAAAATCTCAGACAACCTGAATATTCCATCTGCTACCATTTGTTCATTCATTGCAAAGTATAAAACTCAAAAGTGTTGAAAACCAAAGAAGAACAGGTGCTTCCCAGAAGATTTTTTCAATATCTTCGAGGAAATCAATGCATCAAATTGAACAAAATCCAATGGTTACTCGTCAAGAGTTGCAAGATGATTTGTTTTCATCAGGAATCTGTGTCACTAAATGGACAATAAGCAATGAAATTTATAGGAACAATCTAAAGTCACGCTCCCCTTGGAAAACTCCACTGCGATTGAAAAGGCACAGAGATGCCAGGTTGAAATTCGTTCGCGAACATAAGGACATGGAAAAATCGCATTGGGAAAGAGTATTCTGGACAGATGAAATCAAAATTGAGTTGTTTGAACGTAATTCTAGAAATCATGTATGGAGGAAAGATGGCGTTGCCTTCAAACAAAAGAACACAGTTCTAACAGTGAAATTTCCTGGTGGCAGCATCATGGTTTGGGAATGTTTTTTCTGCAAAAGCTACTGGCAGCATATCAGTAACAGATGGTAGAATGAATGCCGCAGCATATCAAAATATTTTGGAAGCAAATTTAATGATTTCGGTTGAAAATCTTGAACTTCCTCCTGATTGGATCTTTAAACAAGATAATGGCCTAAGTACACTGCAAAATCTACGAAGAAATGGCTTGCTGAAAATAATGTTAATATTCTGAAATGGCCAAGTCAGTCCCCAAGTTTAACCCCAATCGAGAATCTATGACGTTATTTGAAAATTTCAAATCCAATCGAGAGATCCAATAAACATCCCGGATCTGAAGACCATCTGCGAAAAACAATGGAACAAAATACCAACTAAAATTTGCAAATCATTAATTGAGAATTACAAGAGGTTTACTGTGGTAGAACCCAATAATGGCTATTCTACAAAGTATTAAAGGAAAATGATGGATTCTTTTTTACATTGTACGAATGCTTTTTCACCCATTAAAATGGGATTTAGTTGCATTAAATCAAAAGATTTTCTGTTTTCTATGCATATTTAGTTATGCATATGTGTACAGTTAATTATATTAAAAGTATTTTATTCATTAGTTGGAAATACAATAAATTAAACATTTGTATGAGTTTGTTTCCCCTTACTGTATATATTACTTGAACGTTATTTTTAGTTGGTTCTCGTATTTGAGTAGACACCTCGTTTATTTATTAAACAGTATATTTATTTATTTATTTTTGTCTACCGGCCTGAATATTCGAGAAAATCTTATTAGAAAAAAATGTGCTCGCCGGCAGGATTCGAACCTGCATTCCTCCATAGGAAACTTTTACCCTAGTGAATGTGCAGACGTCTGTAATAGGAATTTTTTAGCCAACGGGAGTACTCAGAAATGAGTATATATATATATATATATATATATATATATATATATATATATATATATATATATATATATATATATATATATATATATATATATATATATATATATATATATATATATATATATATATATATATACGCGTCATTATATGTACCCACTAAAAATGGCGTTTAAAATTATAATAATCGTGTTCACAATTTAAATAGCTCTTGTAAAAATATTGTATGCGTTCTGACATCTTTCTTTTATAATCTTCTAATGATTATATCTTGTAAACGAACACGGGAATAAATAAATAGCATTTAACATTTTTGCTGTCAGTTCTCGAGAAAAATGTATAAATTTAGTTGGTTTCATTATAATTCTAAAAACAACTTTTAAATTAATTAAAAATCAACGAGGGTGTTAAGAGAAACATTATCTTTTGTCATACACTTTTTTTCGTGATCCTAACTTAAAATTTGTCAAAAACAGAATCTGTGGACATTCATGCTCACCTACGTCCTGAAGGGATATGGCATTAAAAAAGAAATCTTCCTGAGAGAGATGTTGAATTATATACAGCACGGGAATCTCATCTCAGGAGCAGCGACTCTTATAAATATCGCGAATGTGTAATAAAAAATTGAAATTTATTGAAATGTCCATAGCTGAATGCTGGCTTTATTTCCATAAAACTGATAACCTTCTCAATAGCTTTTTCAATTTCAGTCCAGGTTTCATTACTATCATGCATCTCGTCGCTATCTTGTTGCAGATGTGTCTCGTTGTCATCCTTTCCTCTTATTCCCATCATCTTTTGCATCAATACAAGCCATTAGGGTGAAATAAACATAAGCAATTATCCAAAATAAATTTCCTGAAAAACAGAAATTTCAAATCAGTTACATATCACCCAAATAGTTCAAATATACACATCAAAATCATGCCCGGATATGAAGGATTCCGGATATGAGGCACTCTGGATATTAGGGATTCTGGATGTGAGGGATTCTACTGTAATTCTAAAAGTAGATTTTTTTTAAATCTCGTGATGATAGCGTTGTCAAGAGAAACATTGTTCTTTTCACACATTGTTTTTTGTTTTTGTATTTATTTCGTGATCCTAAGTTAAAATTTGTCAAAATCAGAATCTGTAGACATTCATGCTCAATACGTCCTGAAGGCATATGGTATTAAAAAAGAAATCTTCCTGAGAGAGATGCTGTATTATATACAGCACGGGGTTTTTATTAAGATGTTGTTTCATATAACATTTTAAATCAGTCTATATTTCTGAAACTAGGTACTGTAAAATCCCGTGCAGTTGTGGCAAGAAATATAAATGAAAAACATGGCGTCGACTTAAGACTGAAGGAACACCGCAAGTCTGTAAGACGAGGGGAAATAGCAAAGTCATGCAAAGCTTGGAAAAGGGAGATCACCGCACTCTGTGGGATGAAGTTGAAATAATAGACAGAGAACATCACTGAAAAATAAGAAAACTTAAGGAATCAGCGCATATGTTAGATCACAAAAATCTCCTAAGCCGGCCAAGCATAGAAATATGGGAATCAGTAATACAGAGAGCAAAAATTGTAATATGAGCTCTAGTAAAAAATGATTACTGAAATATTAGGTTCATAAGTACCAAAAATTTATACACTGATGTTCCCAATAACCCAGTGGATAAACGCGTTTGTTGAAGTAATCCAAAAAGTGACTTGACCCAAAGAGTTGTGAGTTCAATACCTGGCCACAGCGGAGGTGAAACAAAATTGGAGAGTTGAGTTATTAAAGGGAATTAACTGAAACGGATATATCCAAAAATGGCATGGCAAGTGGAACTAGAACAATCTACCCCGGTGGACTAAATAAAGGGTTCGATTCGAAATTCCAACGCATAGAAGGTCGGAGCTTACAAAAGAAGGTCGGAGCTTACAACGGCCAAAATGTGTATATGGTAATAAAGATGAGGACAACAGTCCGAACGATGTAAATAGTGTAAACTTTTTAAATAGAAAGAAAATTACTATATATTTTACTTATCGAGAGAAAAATAAAAAAATAAAATCTATGTTTTCGAATATAATGAAAACCTGGCATTCCTTTCGGGGAGATTTTTACGTGAAAACGTTCAATGCTTATAAAAACGTTCGCCTGAGGACATCTTGACACAAGTGTCTGCACTGAAGAGAACTTGAAAATGGAAGTTAACTCTTCCGTGGGTGAAACACAAAGGAACAAAAACACGTATGTGAACATGGTTCACGCATACCTTCCTGTTGAATAAGTATTTCAGTCAATGAAAATTTCTCCTGCCTAAAGCAAAAATAATATTTTTGAGCCTCTGGACATCTCCACTGCCGTAAGGTTGTCTCCCTCTATCTTTTCTATAAATACTTTCATGGTAATTATTCAAATGAACGCCTCGCTATGGTACCTAGACTTTTTAGAAATTTAACTGCAGTCTACATGCAGTCTACTAGCGTCTACATGCCCCATCAATTTACAGATGATTTGGCTAAATGTAGCAGTAAATTCTATGTTAACAGTTTCTTTTCTCGCACTTCTCACCTGTGGAAATCCCTTCTGTTTCCATGCTTTCTAACCAACTTTAATCTGCTAAAATTTAAATGCAATGTCAATCGCTATCTACTGTCTTCCTGATTCTTCTTTTTTTGTTCTCGCTCCTTAGTAATGTTTCTGTTTTCTACTCATTCCACACCCAGTAACCCCTTGCGGCTTAGTGGCTTTACTGCCTTATTTGAGGTGATTTGGCATCAGTCGGAGATTTTACCCCTGAGCTATCAGCGCCCGGTAGAGAGGAAGGCGAATTTTTACGTATCTATTCTTCGAATAAACAATGACAGGGAGGGCTCAATTCATGGAAGAGCTTTGCAGTAGAAGGCAAAAAAAAAAAAATGCTCGCACACATAGAAAGTTGATTAAAGGGTAAGTTGCAACTCTTCCAGTGTCCTAGTCAGTGTCCTGACCTTAAGCCAATTGAAAACCTTTGGGCGATAATGGACAAGCGTGCCCGTAATAGGAAAGTAAACACAGAAGATGAATTTTTTCACGAATTAAAGAAATGCTGAAAAAATCTGGTGAAAGACATTGACTTACTAAAAAATTTGGTCGAGAGCATGCCACGAAGAATTAAGGGCGTTAGTAAAGCAAAAGGTTACCCAACAAAATACTAAATCATTTTTTTACTGTACATATGTACACCTGTATTAATAAACAAATTACTAAATCATTTTTTGACTTGTATAATGTACATATGTACACCTGTATTAATACCCTGTATTAATAAACGAATTCTATTACTCACTTGTCTTGGTAAAAATAGAAAAAATAACTTTCTATGGGTGCGTCCATTTTTTTCCTAGTACTGTATATATATATATATATATATATATATATATATATATACAATATATTCCCAATGCTATTCCAATGTGCCTTCGGATTTCAGTGTCACGCTTTCCTTCACTACCTTCTGTGGGAGTTCTTGTAGTTTCTTTTATATGTCTGCTATCAACGCTGTATCATCTGCATATCTTATGTTGTTAAGATTTTCTGGCTCACTCAACCTTGATCTAACACTTTCGCCCCAGCCCCTCAACCTCCGGCGTCTTACTCTTTAGGTTGAGATGTCTCTCGGTCCTAACCGAACTTAAGGGAGTGGCCGTAGGTCCCCTGAGCATCCGTAGATTATTCGACCGGTCCATTGGTTTAATCCTGCTCACGTTGTGCTTTGCCCGATCCAGAAAGCAGAAGTGATGTTCATCCATTCAAGGTCAACTGAACATGTAGACACAATGGAGAGTCTACGCTAAGAAATTTACAACGCAGCAAAAAAATTAATATCTGCAGAAAGTCAGACAAACAACTATTCAATGGTTGAATTGTTGTCTTTTATATAGCAGAAAGAATAATATAGAAAAGAAACGGGTTACAGAAAAGAAAAGTATTTGACGTAAAAACTCATACACTGGATTCTAAACAGAGAGAGAGAGAGAGAGAGAGAGAGAGAGAGAGAGAGTGTGTGTGTGTGTGTGTGTATTGTGATTAACTTGTTAAATCGCCTCAGAACGATATACGATTCTTGCGATGGGCTTAAAGTTTATAGTGCCGTTCCTCCTCAGCAGTAGTAACAGTAGTAGTAATATTCGTCGTAGCAGAAGCAGCGGTACTTATATCAACAGTACATGTTAGCGGACGCTTCGTTCCAATCTCTGACATCACTTCCTCTCCTCCTCGAGTCTCCAACTCGACTCTCCAACTCGACTCTCCACTGTCACTAGCCCAACTCTTGCCCGGGCTAATTCTCTTCTCCAATTTCGCCAAGAATTTTCTCCCGTCTCTCAATTTCTCAGCATAAATACGCGTATATATATTAAAAAAAAACCGGCTGGTCATAACCGACCCATGGCCCTACTACTTCGTACGCGATTATCACGGGGTTCTGGCTGCTTCAACCAAAATCATGTGAATTCCAAAATTCCTTATAGCTTACTAAGCTCTATTTCAATTTTTAACCGATAAAAATTATTTCGACCATGACCACATCCAATGGGTACAACTTCTGCCCTAGATCAGATTTTCCTCATCAGTAAACAAAATGCTCTGATTTAATTTCGCTACTCAGATCTACTCCAATTTCAATAAAAAAAAATATACGTGTGTGTGTGTGTATTTCCCAGACTCTCTCTCTCTCTCTCTCTCTCTCTCTCTCTCTCTTTCACATGATCCCTAAACTTTCTTTCACTTAATTATCACCCCCTTCTCTTTACCTGTGCATAGAACTGACGAGGGAGTTGTATGCGGGAGCAGAGGCCCTCTCTGCTTACATTAATCTACTAAACGATTGTTCACAGTTTAATCTAAGAAATAAAGGAATGAAAGATTTCAAAATGTATTTCTAGGTGGAAAGCAAAATTTATCCATAAATTTATTACACAATAAATATTTCTATTGGAAAATTCAGTGCGCGTGTTAAGGATCATTCGTTACTGGTTGGAATATAACAACATTGTTTATAAAAGATTTTCATATAAATATTTATGAAAATCGTCTCCAGTTTAAATGCAAGCAATAAAAATAAAGTCTTTATGGAACGATTCAAAGCTCAAGTGATAAAACATTTTGTAAAAGGCGTTCGCTGAAAGGAGAAAAAAAAGGCCAATTGATATCGAAGTGGAAAAGTAGAATTTGCATTATTCACACCATTTACATTGTTCGGACTGGGTTAGGGTTAGGGTTACTTCATCAACAAAACGTTTCTTTTATGAACATAAGCAAGCAATTAAAATGTAAGAAAACGGCTTATATTCAAGCTTGGAAGCTTTACCAGGATACAATGTAAAGATAGGCAAAGATCGGGAGCCCCAAGAAAAACAACTGGGTAGGCGAATTAATAGGCTTTCCGATGCTAACCGAATGCTGACAGCCATGGACATTTGCAGTCAATTATCTGGTAAAACTGGCGTTAGCTTTAATCTGCAAACTATCCAAAACCATCTAAGAGGATTTGGATTATTCAGGCAAATTGCTAGAAAAAAAGCCAATTATTTTGGAGAGGAATTGACTCAAGCAGCTGAATTTCAAGAAAAGTCACATTCAATGAACAGGCGACGACTGGTGGAGAGTTCTTTAGAGTGATGAGTCACGCTTTTGCATGTTTGGATCGGCTGGAAAAACCTTTGTCAGACGCCTACCGACCGAAGAATTCCATCCTAAATGTGTCCAAAAGACGGCGCAAGCGGGGGGCGGGGGTGCTGGGTGCATTCAGTAGCTTTGGTATTGGTCCAATTGTTAAAGTTGATGGAAAACTCAACAATGTAGGCTATATGCAGCTAGTTAAGAACCATGTTCAGCCATATTTGACTGACGAAATGCCACCTGGATCTATTTATCAACAAATTTTACATCATTTGAAAGAGAAAAAAATAAATTAGTTTTATTGTGTACTAAAGCGTGCACAATAAAACTAATTTATTTTGTTTTATTAGAAGCATATTCTGAAATTAATAAAACTTTAACCATTGGTCTTAAACTTATTTTCGCCTGTATATATATATATATATATATATATATATATATATATATATATATATATATATATAGATAGATAGAGATAGATATATAGATATATATATTCATACATGTTTCATTAAATAATATAGATAAGTGTTGTCTATATATTTTATGTAAGTTCTTTTCATATCGTCTGATAAGCTTAATAACATTATCATGAATCAATGAAAGATGGATTAAAAAATATGTATCAATATTGTGATTTTCTTTCATTGTTTAATGATAATGTTATTAAGCTTATCAGACGATATGAAAAGAACTTACATAAAATATATAGACAACACTTATCTATATTATTTAATGAAACATGTATGAATGAAAAAATACACACAATATATATATATATATATATATATATTTAGCTCTTGAAACTATATTTTCAATTGAGCACTGTTGGATAACAAGCTAATTCTAAAAAAACAACGGTCACCTGAATAAATGTGAAGCTCTTCAGTAAAATGAATGGAGCACTATGGTTTTTTGGCGTTTGTTTCCGATTGTAAAAACAATACGCTACATTTGGCTGACTCATCATGTCGAGTGAAGATAGCTCTGTGGTTGAAGCTCTGACTGACATCAAATAGTTTGGGTCTCCATCCGGGCTTGAGGCATTCGGTTGTCTAGTCGCACTGAGGAGCTGTCATACAGCGAAACTACTGTCTGCGAATGATATATATATACGCACATGTATTGTGTATTTGAACAGCAATGCTTTTTTTTACCTGTATTGGTGAAGACAACTGACAAGGCAGACGATTAAGGTTTTTATTAAATTTTTCTTGCATTCGTACAAGTGATTTCAGTTCTGTACATAGAGTGTGTACATAGTGTACATAAGTGTGTACATGGTGTACATAAGTGTGTACATGGTGTACATAGAGTGTGTAAAAACTGTTCAAAAATCCTTGATAATGGCTAAAAGATTAACTGAAAGCCTAATCGCCGTGCGTTATCGGGCGTTTTCAATGAACCTTGAAAATGCTGTTGAATATTTTTTTATGCAATTAATATGCAAATTTGTTTGGGATTAATTTATGCATTATCTATTTTAAATATCAGGAGTTTATGGATTTAACCGTTTTCTTTTAAATTAATTACTTTAATATAACACGAAAAAACATGAAATTTGGAAAGTTTTATTCGTAACTTCAATCCTGATGCACAGCTCATTCGTAAATTGGAAAGATACAATAAAATGTTGAATAGATATATCTTGTTGGTGTAATTTAATAAACTTTATTTTAATGAATTTTTGATGTCTAAATGCACCATATATATATATATATATAACCCAATACATAAAAATCAATGAAGGCGCAGGTTGTAAGTTCAAGATGAGATTCTATGACATCATACCACGTGAGAGACCGAAATATTAACAGAACCATATGTCTAGATGCAATGTAATGTCTGGTTGTGACTGGTTTGAAATGTAATTTTGTTGTAATTTGTTTTAATGCAGATGGTATCTAATACCGAAGGTTCTTTTTACTGTGTTTTTGTGTGAGTATTTTTGTGTTATCGTTGGATAGCAATCTTCTATGTCGATATCACAAAATATCATTTTTGATGGTGAATATATTTGTTAAAATGTCCGTATAACCACTCTGATGATGACCCATGTGGGCCGAAAGCTTACATCGAGGAACAGCTTAATAAAAATATCCAAATGTTGGACAATTTTTGGCTTTATTTTCACCCGAAATTAAAGCAAACGTACGAACATTAGAACGACTCATCAGACAAAATAGACAATCATTGTTGCTATATTTGACAATCTCCAACTATTCAAAATGTAACGCCAATCGACATCTCCAGTTGCATTGATCTATCTAGTATCCTTCTCCGCATCCTTTCGTCTATCACTCCTATCTGCTCTCGCTCCAAATCCTCTGTAACCCCTTGCGTGCTAGTGGCTTTCAGCCTTGCCTGGGGTGAAAAGCTTAAAAAAAATGTTTCAATTATGATCTGCTGCCCCAATACACTATATATATATATATATATATATATATATATATATATATATATGATAAAAATATAGTTTTATGATGTACCATATTTATAGGTAAATGTGTTCAATATTGGGGATAGAGCGTGTGTAAATATAAAAGAAATATTGTTTCAACTGCCTGAAGATTACGTTTATGCATTAAACACATTGTCACCGCTCAGTGTTGACTTCCGTGTTCACACACACACACACACACACACACACACACACACACACACACATATATATATATATATATATATATATATATATATATATAATGTAATCAAATGCACACTAATTATAATCAATATGAAAATATACTAAAAAAATTGATAAATACTAATATATCTACAACAAATCCTAGCAAAAAATTAAGTTAATCATATACTACACTAAATCCAGTATATCCAACTCAACTATTCGCAATGATTCTTCCCCGCCTGTTAGTGATTTTCAAAAAAACAACATAGTTTATAAATTCAAATGCCATCTGGGAGATTGTATCTCCAACGGATTAAATAATATTTATGTTGGTCACACCACAAACTCGCATTCACGACGCTTAACTCTTCATTTGAATGAAAATAAAAACATTTTTAGACATTTAAAGCAACATGAATGGCCAAATACATAATTCCGGAAAATCCTTGTTGAAAATACAACTATACTTAACCACGAAAACAATAAACAAAAACTAAAAATTCTTGAAGCTATTTACATAAAACAGTTGAAACCTAACCTGAACAAAATAAATGATGAAAACTCCACAAGTATATTAAATGTTTATAGTTGATAACAGAAGCTATTGGTTTATACCAACGGCTTTCCATACTTAACACTTCTCTTCATGTTCACTCTCACGTGGTCATGTGTGATGTCATGGACCGCAATGCAATATTTACTTCCTGCGTTTCATATGCACGGTTTTTCGTTGCATAGCAATCTTCCATGCAAACAAACTATTATTGTTGCAAAATAACCATCTTTAATCACCGATGATGGCTTATGTAAGCCGAAGGCTCAGAAAGGATTAAGAATAAAACATGTATCAACATCGTGATTTTCTTTCGTCTTTCAGTGATAATGTTATTAAGCTTATCCGACGTTTTGAAAGGATTTTGCTTAAAATAAATAGACAAAACTTGTCTATATTATTTAATGAAACGTGTATTAACTATATATATATATATATATATATATATATATATATATATATATATATATATATATATATATATATATATGTGTGTGTGTGTGTGTGTGTGTATATATATATATATATTAATAGATATATATTATAATATATATATTAATATATACATATTAATATATACATATCAATATATACATATTAGTATATATATATATATATATATATATATATATATATATATATATATATATATATATATATATATATATATTAATAATTATGCATTTTCCTCATCGGTAGCACGACTCGGGGTTTGATGCTACAGGTGAGGAAAAATGTCTATTTATTAATATATAGTTTATAGCTCTGTTATATTGCATTGAGCACTATTTTATTAACGGCGTCACTCAATGTGCGATACAAATCCTAATCAATAATATTTTCCCTAACCACGTCGACGACGAACAAATAAGGAAGAAGCCTTAACGAAAATTAGAAAAAATGACGCCAGAAAAACGCAAACAAAAATAAATACACCATTAACTTATTCTATCGTAACCAAATGCAACTTAATTATAAGCAGGATGAAAAAGCAATTAAAGACATAATTCGCCGATATATATCACTCAATGATCCTTACAAGACATCCTCTACGATACAATAAATTTAAAACATCTAACTTAATTATTACCAACAATAAATCCCCTCTACGTAAAAATAATGCTTTCTGTGAATTCCCTGGGGTATTTGATCTCCAGCACTAATATTGAAAAAACAACATTAAATACTTGCATTGGACACACATGCAGCACACTCTCTCCTAGATTGACTTGTCACCTGACGAAACTCAGTGCAATCCGTGCACACATCAACCATCACTGTTACAGTGCATTTCTTGCATCATTTGATTGTAACTCACAGAAATATATTCGTGAATATGAACGGATTATGCTAAAATAAGCAGACATAATGTTTGCAATTTATTTATCCGAGATGCCTAAAAGAGAATTTGCTGCCTAAATACATAATATATATATATATCTGTCTCTCACACCATATATATGTGTGTGTGTGTGTGTGTGTGTGCGTTTGCGTGTGTGAATATATATATATATATATATATATATATATATATATATATATGTATACATATATATATATATATAATCATTTATTTAATTTTTGTAGTGATTTTATAACATAAATATGTTATAAAATCACTACAAAAATTAAATAAATGATTATATATATATATATATGTATATATATATATATATATATATATATATATAGAACTGTCAGACATTGAGAAAGAGATTATATATTTTTCAGAGGACATTTGACTGGATATCTAATATCATACACTTAGAATTTAAAAATTTTTAATTTTATTTTGGCCAATGAATTTGTGAAACTCTTAGCCTTTGTCCCGGTCACGTGGTCTCGCTACTCATCCAGCCGACATCATTAGCATGTTTTTTGACACTAAAATTTAAGCGAAACGAAGGCCTTTCTATACAAATCGAAGATCATGCTGGAACATGTTATATTCTGGTGACTTTTTAAAAAACATATGAAAAAACTGGACCGATTATTTATGTATTATTTCAATTCTATACCGTATTTGCCGGTATAAAAGACACACGTTTTGTTTGTCGTTTTATTTCTGCAGCTAATACAACTGATTACGTTTTAGTGATTTTTCTTCTTCCCTCATCTTACCATGTCTTCTGCTATAATTTATATATTTTTTCTTTTAATTTTTGTGTCAACATATCTATCTATCTATCTATCTATCTATCTATCTATATATATATATATATATATATATATATATGTTGATTTCGGCGTATAAGATTTTGACAACCTCATTCAGTTTTTTATGTTAGTGACGTTTGAAACACTTCAGTCCCGTACAAGTCCACATATTGTGCAACAGCGAAGTCTTCGGGACATAGTAACAGGAATATTTGCTGATGAGTTTCGCCGATATCTTTCATCTCTTTCTGATACAACTCTAGCACAACTATCTCCAGTTATTTCTATCCAGGACAAATCGCTCAAAGTTAATATGAAGCACATTGACAACTGAGAGGTTACTCTTTAGCTTATCTTTATACCTGAACCACGGCCGTCCAATTGTCCTTTGTCCACTCTCAAGCTGGCTATACATGAGGACCTTAAGTATTCTGTTGTCATTCTTCGTTACATGACCAACCCAGCAAAGTTGTAACATCAGAAAAGTCTCAATTCCACTAATGTTGCATTTTGCGAGATGATCAGCATTGGACACCCTATAAATATCAGTGTCGACTTTAGGTCATTAATGTTTATCGGGCTCATTACAATCTTATATATATATATTATTATTATTATACGTTAATTATATAGACACAATTATTTAAGTAAATGCTCTGTTTATAATAAACAGTATTAATAACATTTAGCAGTCTGAATGTCCGAGAAATTTCATAGAAAATATGCATCCTCCGACAAGAATCGAACCTGTATCTTACACGGAACCGTTATATTGCCTTCGTAGCTAAAATGGTATAGCACATCAGGCTATATGACGGTTCCGTATAGGATACAGATTCGATTCCTGTCGGAGGACACATATTTTCTATGACATTTCTTGGACATTCAGGCGTACATGTTAATACTGTTTATTATAAACAGAGCATTTACTTAAATATTTATATTTTTTTTTCCTTTATGTTTTTTTCAAGAAAGACATTCGAATTACCAACACAAAAACAGAGAATGTCTCATATCGAGAATATTTAACATTGAAAAACATAAAGGAAAAAAATTAATTATTTTTAATTTTAATAATATGTGGGAATCTCCACCCTTTACCTGAAGACGGTCGCGAGACCAGAAACACGTGTTGTAAAATTACGAAAAATAAAGAATAATATTTTTTTAAAAAATCCACATTACAACCAAAAAAGTTTGCGGTACCTCTCTTCTTTTTAATATATATATATATATATATATATATATATATATATATATATATATATATATATATATATATATATATATATATATATATGCATGTTTCATTAAAAACGACAGACAAGGTACTACGATTGAGCTTTTTATTTAATTTTTTTGTGTTCGAACAAGAGCTTTCTTTACAGGACAAAGGGTGTGTAAGAACTGTCCAAATGTTTTGTTTCCGAGTGCTTTCGGCTATACCTTTAGCCATTATCAAGGATGATTCGATTTTTCAGCTTAATTGAGTGTGTGCATTATGTGTATGTCTTAGTGTGTAGTAGGGATGTTTTAATTTCCGAATACAGTTAGCACATTGTGGCTTTGTTGTGCACCCATATTTCTTCTGCCACAGCCGTAATGTTGTATCCCCGTGCCTTTTCTATAAATACTTTCATGGTAATTGTTCGGATGAGCTCTTCGCTGTCTAGACTTTATGAATTTAAGCGCAGTACTAGACTGGCGTCGAGATCTCATCGAGTTGGCTAGATGTAACCGTAATTTCTATGATAACAGTTTATTTTCTCGCACTTCTCGCTTGTGGATCTCCCTTCTGGCTCCAAGCTTTCCAGCCAACTTTAATCTTCAAAAATTTAAAAGCAACGTCAATGGTGTTATCTACTGTCTTCCTGATGACTCTCCTTTTGTTCTTGCTCCTTAGTAATGTTTCTGTTTTCTACTCCTTCCACACCCAGATAGATAGGTAGATAGATAGATATGAAAAGGACTGAGATAGATAGATATGAACAGACTGAGATAGATAAATAGAGAGAGAGAGAAACAGACAGACAGACAGACAGACAGACAGACAGAGAGACAGAGAGACGGAGAGATGAATGACTTAGATCATGAACAGACTTAGATAGATACATACATACATATATACGAACAGACTGAGGTATCCTGTTTCTCTGGAGTTCTATGCTAACAGTTTCTTTTCTCGCACTTCTCGCTTGTGGAACACCAGGCTTTCCAATTAAATTTGATATTGAAATATTTAAATGCAATGTCAATCGTTATCTACTGTCTTCCCGATTATTCTTCTTTTGTTCTCGCTCCTCAGTAATGTTTCTGTTTTCTACTCCTTCCACACCCACTAACCCCTTGCGGCTTAGTGGCTTTACTGCCTTATTTGAAGCGAACTTGATTTAAAAAACTGAAGTAAGTGGTAATCCGAAGATTCAAGTTCAGGTAATTACGGTCTAGTAGGACATTCACAGCTCAGCTGTCAGATCTGCAAAGGGACGTTGGGTCTGTTTTGTTCTGCTGAAAGACGACTCCCTTCTGATTGGTCAATTCCAGACACTTTTCATCGATTGATACTTTTAATCGGTCCAATCGGGGAAGAGTAGGGCGCCCGATTTTGCGGAAAGAGGTCGTAATAAACAATGCCCTTTCGATTTCATCAGATATCCTCCATCAACCTTTCGGATGCAAAACGGCTTTTGGAATAGTTCATTTCGTTTTCGACATCACGGTTTTTGATCCACATTGTTGTAAACAATCCATTTTTCATGGTTTGTGATTATTCTTTAAAAAAAAAAGGATCGTTTTCGTTGCGTTTGAGCAGACAATCGCAGATAAAAATGCAATCTATTAATTTTTTCTGTTAAATCATGAGGAATCCAAAGATCGTAACGATTCACGTATCCATTTTTTTCAAATGCCTACAAGACTTATATGAGATATGTGGAGTATCACTGCAATATCCCATGTCATGTGACCTGGATTTTCTGTTAATCGGCCTTTTAATTTTGTCACCACAGCAACTGGAAGGCCTGTCGGAACGTTCTTGGTTTTCCAAGTCAAAATGTCCTCTTGTTCACCTAGCGAACCACTTACGAACAGTCATCACAGCTATGGCACCATCTTCATAAACGGCACATACCTTTTTTGCTGTTTGTATAGCATTTCCTTCTTTTCTTGAAAAAAAGTGCGTCAAATGATAAAAATGCTTCTTAATTTCATCCTTAAGAACATTTAAAATTCAGCATCCACATGCGAATCATACAGAAAGACGAGTTAAAGTGTCACCTTTCTGAATATGTCTACGATGTGTGATCAAAAAGTACCGGGACTGTTGCTATGGTAACGGAGCTAAAATACGCAGAGTTAAGCTGTTTAGCACATACTGACCTCTGTCGCGCATGCACACTAAGTTATAACGTTCTCGGTCGCTTCTGTTGTTCATAGCAGTGCTTGGAAGGAAAGTGTGTAGAGTGTGGTCGTCTCACCACGCAACAGAATTCCATCAGTGATATTGGCCTGTGTAGCAGTTTTTGGTCAAGAACAGCATTCCACAAATCCGAAAACCATCATATTCCTCAGATCTCGTTCCTTGCGGCCTTTTCTTCTTCAAAAATCAAACCTACTTGAAAGGAACCAGATTTCAAGACGTTGAAGAAATCCAAAAGAATGTAACGAGACAGCTGCTTACTCTCCCCCAAAAAGGAATTTCCAGGAAGGTTTCCACCCATGGAAACGACACTGGGTAAAGTGTATGGCTTCAGAAGGGGACTACTTCGAAGGAGATGAAATGTTGGACTGATATGTGTTATAGTTTTCTTTATATAGCATCACTCCCGATCAGGCCTTGTATATATCATAAATTTCAATCTTGTGTGAAACGAAATCACGTATTCAAACGTATACAATGATTACTTTTGTTACGGTTCGATATTAATAGGCTGCTTCATAGAATAACAGTCAACAAATAAAGTATTACGTTTCAAAAGGAGGCTGTTTACTATTTACCGATGAGCAAACATCATATTTTGCTTTCTACAACTCCTGACCGCCAGTCAAACCTGCTATACTTTGGCTGCAAGAATATTTTAATTCTTCAGATTTTAAAAAAATTAGTATACAGTTGGTGCAGTAAAATCTTTCAACTCTAGACGCCATTTTTATAGAAACGTCAAGTATGTAAGATTTCGACAGGAAAAAGATTTCCTAGTTTAATGGCTCTTAGATTTCAAAGCCAAAAAAAAAAAATGCTAAAATAAAATTAAATAAGAAATAAAATAAATTTCTCTGTGGCGTCACTGCACGAGAATAATAATCAATGTTGAAATATTTAAAGTAGAAACATTCGATTTTTTTCTCCGCCTTTATTTAGAATGAATGCGTATAAGCATTGCACACTGGAGAAACGCAGACGACAGACAAAATGGCTTCTCGAGTCAATTATTTCCATTTCAATTACAAAATGGAGAAGATGTTAATTCTGTAGACGTTGAGGTGGTGCGGGAAGACGGAAGCAAAAGACAGGAAAATTTATGTAGCTACCGAAAGAAAAATAACTTCATACAATGATAATGAGAAAAGACGAAAAAAAGAATGAAACTGCGCCGAGTTGCTCTGAGAATCACGTGATTGACTAATACATGCCTGTCGTATACAAAGCAGAAACTCAATGTTTGATGTATTGGTTCCTGCGAAATGGAATCAAATATTGAAACATTACTTAAGCATTCGTGGTTGTGAATTTTGCGAATATATTCATGCGATATGGAACGTGACACGGATTCTTTTTTCTTTTTTTAACGTAGTCAGAATTTCCATTTTGGAAAGAATTAACCAAAGTCTACGAAGACTTGGTTTGATAAGATTCAACTGAAATGGCTACAGCTACATTAATAGAACATTTACTGATGGTCAAATTCTCTACATTGCCGAATAGTTTGCGGGACTGGCGCCATGTTGATCGATTTTTAGATGCGTCGATCAAACAGCTGGGCTCTGGAGACCGAAAATTAGTCTACAAGTGCACACGGTATAGTACATAGCATATATAGCACTGTTCTCTAAAAACATGAGAGGCTACCATAGGTGTGTTTCTGTTGTGGGAGTATGGTGGAAGTCGGAAACACGTATCTCCTGCTGTATTTATCCCACAACAAAAATGGCGGACTTGGAATGTGATTCCAGGTAATAAAATATAAAGTAGCGATAAAACTATATATATAAATAAATGATAAGATTGTAATTACAAAACAAACGTATACATAGACAATATAATATTGTTGCGTGCTACAAAACAATGAATATGAATTAAAACATTTAACGACTAAAGAATGTGATTGTCTGTGTGTAGTCTGGTGTGGGAGAGATGCCTAGAGAAAATGAAGTGAAAGGTGCGTACGTGTGTGCGTTAGACCTACATCTTATCGTCCCTGAGTGAAATAGAAATAGAGAATGACAGAGAATGTCACTACCTATTTATAGGCTTAGGGAATGTCCCCTAGCGGCAGTTATTGTAGGAAACTAAGCGGGGGCACGGTGGAGTAATGGATAGCGGCTTAGATTGAGGAATCGGTGAGCCGAGTTCGAATTCCAGTCGAATCCATTACATTCACATACGTGCTAATAATACCCTTGGGTAAGGTATGAATCCACTTCTTCTACACCCACCAGCTATGGGTAAATAGCAGGACAGACCGGGATAGCCTTGAATGGCAACTGGTCTAAAGAAATGACAACCTACTGCGAAAAAAATCTGCTTCATCAGTCATGTATCGAAAGATACATGATCGCCTAAGCGTGTATCACATAACTGACTGAAGTGGGGTAACTTCGCAATACTTTGCTTATTGTATATTGTTCGTTTGAGATGAAGACGTTGGTGAGTGTAATTACTATATTTACTGGATACACGTGTTTTACCCAATTTTTGTCTATCGGCCTGGGTTTTTTTAAACAGGGGTTACCCTTCTTTAAGGGGAAACCACCATATATCCCGGTGTGCTTTTAGAGAGACTCCACGGCAAAGCAAGATTCAGTAACCCATATGAAGGAAAGCACATTAAAGAAACTTTAAAAGTTTCTGCCATACTAAAAATAAAGAAAAATAACGAAGGCAAGAAAGAACGATCCACCCGCTCTAGTCGTATACCCAGGGGGGGGGGATTCTTTTGTGGGAAGTAAATAAAAAATATTCCAAGCGCAGGGCTCCATTAAAAAAAAATAAATCTGTCAAATACACAAAGAAATTAAGTAAAATAAACAGAATGAAAATAGCTAGCTAGCCAGATAGGCATGAACAAAGATAGATAGATAGATAGATAGATAGATAGATAGAGAGAGAGAGAGATAGATAGATAGATAGATAGATAGATAGAGAGAGAGAGAGAGAGAGAGAGAGAGAGAGAGAGAGAGAAAACATAGAACATATGAACAGATAGATAGATAGATAGATAGATAGATAGATAGATAGATAGATAGATATGAACAGACTGGGATAGATAGATAGATAGATAGATAGATAGATAGATAGATAGATAGATAGATAGATATGAACAGACTGGGATAGATATGAACAGACTGGGATAGATAGATAGATAGATAGATAGATAGATAGATAGATAGATAGATAGATAGATAAACAGTCTAATTAACGTCTACTGGCCTGTGTTTTTCGAGTGTCTTGCAGAAAGAATTATAACAATAACTAATAAAAAAATACTAATAAATACGCGGAAGGCACATTTTCTTTATTAATTTTTACTCCACAGCAAAAGCCAGATAGATGGCGTTTTCAAAAAGCAGTATAAACTCCCTTTCTTACATTTCTCTCTTTACCCACAGGATACCGTAGCTACAAGACGTGTCTCGTTTCCCTCCGCGGGGCTATTGAGACCCCAGTGAACCACATGTCTCACTGTACACAACACACCATACAAATATCCTCAGCTGCTAACTATCAAACTAACGGGAATGAGCATCTCTCAATATCTTCATTGACTGCGTACGCACGAATAATATAAGCTCAGTATACACACCATTTGCCTCTTTCTATATACTTTCTATTTACTTTGCTAAGGTAATAAAATGTTGCTATTAAGTGTTCGATATCTTTTGTAAGTTTATTCCCATCTCCTGTCTGAGAAAACTCCTATCCGTTCACAATATTATCGCTACAATATCGCTCTCGTATAAATATACACCATATGGCAATTCTGCTTATCCCTGCCTTAGTTAGTACAACCGTTACGCCCTGCCAATACCTCATAAATAATGGACTATTCCATTATGATCGCGTGGAAAGACAGAAATAAAACATATCAGAGATGCTACTTGGTTTCAGTGGGCCAAAAAAAGACAGAACAGAAAAAGAAATATAGGAAGAAAGAAAAAAGAAAGAATAAAAGAAAAAAAGAAAGGAGAAAAGAAAGAAAGGCAAAAAGAAAGAAAGAAAAATAGAAATGTCTAACGTCTGTTTCAGTGAATTAAAAAAAAGTTGTCAATTTTTAATCTTTTCATTTGTATCCCCTTACTTCTTTAAATGACATTCATATTTAAGATTGTTATTGCAATATTTTGAAAGTTGTTAAACTCAAATAATTAACGATACGATAGGGGAATTTCTACGGAGATTTTATTGTCATAGAACTCATCATGGGCTTATTCTTCTTTATGCGCTCTTTCCCTTCCGGACGTAGGCGATCATGGCTCTCCACAATTTCCTGTCCTTTGCAGCTCTTAGTAAATTTTATCTTTTCGTTATTTCTCCCCAAACCTGTTCTGCTATCCATTTGCTCAAGCCCATCAAGTATGTTACACGCTGCTTTCCCCTGTCCCACTTTCCCTCAAACTGTCCTGTGAGTTTCAGATTTTCCAAGCCCTCCTTCCTCATTATGTGCCCCAGAATTCTCAACTGCCTCTTCCTGATGTTAAATATAAGTTTCCTTTTTATTTCCATTTTCTCTAAAACCTCGATTCTGCTCACTTGTTCGGTCCATGGTATCCTCAGCATCCTTCTGTAGAGACACATTTCTGTTGCTTTGAGTCTCTTCTTCATCTGTGAGGAGATTTTGTCCAGCATACAGGAGGAGAGATATTACGTAACAGTTCAGTACTGTTTTCTTCATTTCTAACGAAGTTTTTTGTCTCTTAATAATCTGTTTCGTATTCGGAAGGTATCTGTGGCCATCCCAATACGTCTTCGGATTTCAGTGTCGCAATTTCCGTCCCCTGTTAGAACACTTTTTCAGATATGTAAATTTCTGCTCTTGATTTTGGTATCCCCGATTTGTGATTTGCATTTTGGGTTCATCCTTTTGCTAACAACCATGCAGTCTGTCTTCTTGCAATTGATGCTTAGTCCTTTCTTCTCGCTTTCCTTCACTACCTTCTGTAGGAACATTTGTTGTTTTCTTTCCATGACTGCCATCAACACTGTGTCATCTGCATGTCTGATGTTGCTAAGATTGTGGCCGTCAATAATGAATTATGGAAGGGCATCTAAGTCTCTGAGAATTGCATCGGTGTATAGTTTGAATAAGACAGATGAGAAGACATGTCCTGGCCTTAGACGGCTTTCTATTTTTGTATATCCGCTGAACTCATTTTCTGTCTATTTCAGAGGGAAATTAACTGGAGATAACTGATAACTGACATCCATTAAACATGACAGGTCGAACTAGAACAGTCTACCCCAGTGAGCGAAATAAAGGGTTCAATTCTACATTCCAACCACCTGAAGAAGGCCGGAGCGTACAACGGCCGAAACGTTGTAATAAATATGGCGACAAAGATGAGGACAATAGTCCGAATAATGTAAATAATGTACATAATACCTCATCCGAGAAATATAGACAGATACAGATGAGATATTCACAGAGAAGCTAAAGTAGTAAATGCGGGGTGGGGGGAATTTAACAACACGACTAAAAACAATTTATTAGTAAAATAATTCACTAATAAAAGTATTAAATTTCCAAGTGAGTATTAAAAAGGAAAGAGTGTTATTCACAGCCCTCTAACTAAGCATAATGAGCGAATAAAAAGATCAGGTTGGTGTATCATAATATAAACCGCCTCAATAGTGAGCGGACCGGGCCCTATGTAGAAGAGTGAAAAACATACTTATCAGCACAGGTGCTGGCCTATTGCTGAATCATGTACAGACTGGGTTGTCCTGGAAGATTGACTGAGATAACCTGATCTTATTGTAGCAGGAATATGTTGACCAATTAATAATAATATTCTTTCAATAATTGATACTTATCGCTACATAGAATGGTTAAACTTGAAGCAAAAACTAAAGGAATTTGAGATATGCAGATCTTAAAATAAATCTAATTTTGTAAGCAAACTATTGGACATTACTGATAAACTCAGCAAAGATGTCGAAAGCTTCTATCCCAAATTTTCTAAGATGCATGAAGGTCTCCTGAAGCTAACCTTAGTTACAAATCAATTATATCGCGGAGTTCGAGTTCTCGCCATTCATAACAGCGGGGAAGAATGAAGCTGACATGCATTGACACAATCCGGAGATCCGATCTCGGCAACAACTTGATCAATAATGGACTCCAGAAAAGCCATTCTTGGCTCGTCAATGTCATTTGGATTGCCCGCTGGGACTCGCATATTCCGCTTCACAATGCTTTTTCCTTTTTGACTCCACTATTTCTCGACAGGATTAAGCCGGGGTGAATAAGGGCTGAGTTGAAGAACGTCAAACCCAGTATATTGAATCGTACATTCTTGTAATATTCTGTGACAAGAAGCATTATCAACCACGAAGAAAACTGATGCTACAGAAGACGCGATAACATTTCGAGAACCCGATTCCTTGCGGTTTCAGTTTTAAAGTCATCTCTTCGAGCGGTGGAGTAAATGACTTCATAGGCTAACATCGACAATAATATCACGTGTACATCTGAACCTTTCCTCCCCGGCCATGACGTTAACATATATCGGCTTTTTCGTGTACGACCTTGGGTTCTTCGACAAAATAAGTTGCAGCTACTTTCGACTATCCAAATTACCAGTCATTGTTCTTGGGGTGAGGGGTTTGCTTTTTCTGCTTGATATCTGAACAGGAGACTTCTTTCATGTAATGAATAGGGCTTGGAGATAATTGTGGCCTGACATTTCGAATTGTATGTAGGTGTGTATGGATGGGCGCCAAATAACTGGCGAGCGCTATAATTAAAATCAGGAAGATTTGCTCGACGTCAGGCATAACAAGTAGATATTTACAAATCTTAGCTTAGTATGGCACAAGGCCGAGTATCGAGTTTGGGTTTTTGCAACATATCATACCTACTTGTACACGTCAACGTTGTTTAAGGCTTAGCAGGCATGTCTGATTAATTACGACTGAGTAGTGAGTTCGACCCTCACTGGGTGTTTTATGTATGCGACCTTGTGCCACATCTAAGCTACGCTTAGTAAATCGCTATCAACTCTTCTTCAGTTATTTAATGTTAAAATCTATTTTTCATGAGACTTGTATCTTTAGGTAAACATTACTTGTGTTTATACTTGAGTCTATATGTAGACATTATCCGGATCGGGTTTATACTTGAGTCTATAGGCAAATATTATTCAATTGTACATTTGTGTCTATGGGTAAACATGAGTTGGAATTATACTTGAGTCTGTAGGCGAACATTGGTTAGATTTATACTTGAGGTTAAAGATAACCATTGACTGTGTTTATAATTGAAGCTGGAGGTAAAAAAATGAAAGCGTTATGTGTAAACATTATTCGGGTTTATACTTTAGTGCTTGTCCCGTTTATACTTGAGTCTATAGGTAAACATTGGTCCGATTTAATACTTGAGTCTATAGGTAAACTGTAACGTTTATGCTTGATTATATAGGCAAACATTTGGTCGAAGTTATATTTGAGACAATACGTAAATATTGGTCGAGTTTATACTTAAGTCTGTAGATAAACTTAGGCCAGGTTTATACTTGCGATTATGCATAAACACTGATCTGATTTATACTTTGGACTATAGATAAACATTGATCGGGTTTTCACAAATCTATACTCGAATCTATAATTAAACATTGGTCGGATTCATACTTCAATCTTTAGATAAAAATAACCAGGTTCATACTTGAGACTATAGTCATGCTTATACTTGCGGCTATAAGTAAATATTAGTCGGGCTTTTAGTTGAGACTATAAGTAAACATTGTTTAGATTTTTACTTGAGTCAATACATAAACATTGGTTTGGTTTATACTTGAGACTATAGGTAAACATTGGTCAGATTTTTATTTGAGACTATAGATAAACATTGATCTGGTTTGTACTTGAGACTATAGATAAACATTGGTCTGGTGAATAATTGCGTCTATAGGTAAAGAGTGGTCGGGTTTATACAGGAGTCTGTAGGTAAACATTGGTCGGGCTATCACTTGAGACTATAGAGAGGCATTGGTTTGTTTTATACTTGAGACAAATAAACATTGGTCTGGTTTGTACTTGAGATTATAGGTAATCATTTGTAGGATTTATACCTGAATCCATAGGTAAACATTGGCCGGGGTTATATTTACGCCTTCCAGAGAATGCAGTTAATGTATTCTAGCCCGCGTTGATAGAGCATTCCAACAACGGAAGAGGTTCAAATTCACTACAGTATCAAACGTCTGGAAGGTTAGCGTCGTGACTCATCGCTCTATGGGCGGCGTTATTTTATCTTAGTCTAGCACCAGACAAAACAAATTCATTGCCCTGATCCTTTATCGATTTGTGATTGTGCGACATCGATATTTCTCGGATGAGGGTCGGGGGTGGGGGGTGAGAAGAAGAAAGTGTTTGAAAGAAAAGAAAACTGGTGAACGAAGACGACAGAATGTCTTTTAGTTATTTCGAGCACTTCTCCTCTAGTTGTTTGCTCCTGAGGAACCAGTGTTCCATTGCCTGAACCAAGGATTGAACACGCCACAGCTAGATAACATTAACCCAATTCTACAGGCTCATTGAAAAGTAACTCCCTATTTTATGTATGATGGACTCTCCCGTCTTGTAAAAAGTATAGTTAGACGGGAGAGTCCACCATACATAAAATGGGAAATTACTTTTCAATCACCCTGTATATCAACTACGTAACCATTCCGTAGGACGATTAAGCGAAAGATATTGGTAATTATTAGAAAAAAGAAAAAGGAAAATTCGTATATGAAGAAGGAGGAAGAAGAGAAGAACAAATCGAAAAAAAGAAAGAAAAGAAAGGTTTCCTGAATTATTGATTCATTTTTTACGGTTTATCAACCTTTCTCGGGTTATTTAAAGCCAGAAAATATTTTCAGATTCTAAGAATTTATGGAAGATAATAATTTACCGATAAATAGTTAACTAATTAACCCGTAACAATTCGTGCCGTGTTTTTCAGGTCATTGTTATGTTGGAATGTCTAACGAAACCCTAAAGACAGCTTTTGGGCACTTTGTTTTATATTATTTTAAAGAATAGCCAAATACTGATCTTTATCTCACGAGTTCTCCTGGTCCAGAAGCAGCAAAACCTCCCCATAGCAGAATGCTCTCACTACCCTGATTAATCGTAGGGAGGGTCTCACTACCCTGCTTAATTGTAGGGAGGGTATTTTTTGGTTTGCGAGCTTCATTCCCTTCCCTCCATACACAACGAGAGTTCATGTAACCAAATAATTCTAGTTAAGTTTCATCTGACCATAAAACAGAGTTCCAATATTTAGAACCATGTTCTAGATGGCTTCTAGCATAAGCTAATTTGAATTTTAGGGGTTTACCCTTAAGCAAGGGCAACAAGCTCGAAAACCCGCTCGATGAAAGCATCGAGTGACTGTCTTCGTCTATAATTCAATCCTGATGTCCTTACATCAATGTCCTTTGTCGTCAAATGAGAATTTTTCGAGACGTCTCTAACAATTTTCTTTTCAATTCAAAAATGCCAGTTCTTAATTTACTCACAGCACAATGCGTCTCCTTATACTTCTTGGTAATGGTGCGAATTGTTGATCTAGGAACATTTAAATGCTTGGAAAGTGTTGTATATCCATCACCTTGTTTGTACGCATCAACTATCTTCATTCGGAGCTCCTTGTCAAGTTCAGCCGCCTTCACCATAGTTGCAGAACGAATGAATTATCGCAGTACGTGGCACTCACATATTGTCTTCTTCATTAGCTTTTAGAATGTTATAGGATCATATCAATACTCTTTCATTTTCAAAGGGTGTTTGGATTAAATGTCAAATTATGGAAAAAAACAAAAAAACATTACAATTGCCATAGAGCAATATTATTTCTTAATTTCCCTAAGACGAGTGAATCATTTTAGACAGTACCAATTTTTAGAAAAATCTCTATGAATATAATAGATCGAAACTTCTAAAAATTTAACAAATTATTCAAAACTAAATACGGAATCAACTATTTATGGTAAATTCAGTAAGTACTTGCAAATATTCACATTTCCCAAGAAAAACAATTGTGTGCGTATATATATATATATATATATATATATATATATATATAATGTGTGCGTGCGTGTATCTGTGTGCCTTGTGTGTGTGTCTGATTAAATAAATTACAAACATTATGTCTGCTTATTTTTTAATAACATCCGTTCATATTCACTGATAACCTTCCGTGTATTGCAGTTAAATGATGTGATAACTAAAATCTTTTTTTATTTTCCATTTCCCAAGTACTTTCGACCTCCTTCCGACATCATCTTCATGAGTGTACGTAGTAATACAAAATGTGTTGTTCACGGGTGCAAGAAGAAATACAAAACTTTTTTTTGATATCCATCACTGTAACTTTTTCCTTTTGCTTTCAAATGCAATGGTTGACAGTCATGCTAAGCTGTCATTGGAACGTGAAATTTAATTGCAAGACACGGATGTGAGTATGAACGGATTTTATTAGAAATAAGCAGACATAATGTCTTTAATAAGAGATGCCTAAATGAGAATTTGCTGCCTAAACACACACACACACACACACACACATATATATATATATATATATATATATATATATATATTGGGAATACCAGTTTTTGTAAACATGGATATATATATATATATATATATATATATATATATATATATATATATATATATATATATATATATATATAAAAAGAAACGGGAAAGAAAAAAAAGGAAATAAAACGTTTCCTTTAAAATGTAAAAATATTTTCTGACTTTAAATAACAAGTAAAATGTTGAAATATCAATATATATATATATATATATATATATATATATATATATATATATATATATATATATATATATACAGAAATATAGTCTTAAAGTGTGCTATATTTATGGGGTAAAGTGCTCAATATCAGAGATAGAGCGTGTGTAAATATAAAAGTGGACATGGAAGTCAGCACTTAGAGGCGACAGTCTGTTTCATGCTAGTGCAATCGTCAGGCGAGTCGCCTGACGATTGCACTAGCATGAAACAGACTGTCGCCTCTAAGTGCTGACTTCCATGTCCACTTTTATATATATATATATATATATATATATATATATATATATATATATATATATATATATATATATATATATATATATATATATATATATATATATATATATTGGGAATACCAGTTGTTGTAAACATGGATGGTGGTGTATTGGATAACGGCTCAGAATTGGAAACCGGAGAACTGAGTTCCAATTCCAGTCGGGTTCATTATATTCACTTACACGCAAATAACCTTGAGAAATGTATGAATTCATCACTTCTGTCCCCACATATGGGTTAATTTGTAAGACGTGTATCAGTAAATCAGTATTATCTAAAAAATCATACAAACTAAAAATATTTTCTGGCTTTAAATAACCTGCAAAAGGTTGATAAGCCGTAAAAAGCAAATCAGTAAATAGATCAGACAATAAATAGATAGATAGATAGATAGATAGATAGAAAAAGAAAAAAAACGGAAAGGAAAGAAAGAAAGAAAAAGGAAATAAAACGTTTCCTTACAATAAAAATATTTTCTGGCTTTAAATAACAAGTAAAATGTTGAAAAGCCGTAAAAGCAAATCAGTCAATTGATCGAATAATAGGTAGATAGATAAACGGAAAAGAGAGAAAGAAAAAGAAAGGAAAGAAAAAAGCAAAGAAAAAGAACAGAAAGAAAAAAAGGAAAAAAAAGGGAAGAAAACGTTTCCTTACAATTAAAATAATTTCTGGCTTTAAATGACCTGCAAAAGGTTGATAAGCCGTAAAATCAAATCAGTCAATCAATAGATACCTAGAGAAACGGAAAAGAAAGAAAGAAAAATAAGGAAAGAAAGAGAAAGAATGAAAATAGGAAAGAAAAAGAGAAAGAAAGAAGGTAGGAAAGAAAAATAAAATGAAAGACGAAAGGAATGAAAGAAAAGAGCGAAGAAAAACATAAGAAAAATTAAAGAAAAAGAAAAAAGAAAGAAAAAAGAAAGAAAGAGCTAAAGAAAAAAAGGAAAGAAAGAAAAACGTTGAACCGATTGAGATGCATATTTTCCCCTTTCCTTTCATTTCATTCGCCGAAGTTCATCGAGGATCTTCATGCCGCGGAAAATTTCAGATGTAATTTCTTCCTGTTTGAAATTGGTTCCATCAGAGCTTCTCGAAGAATTTTTCACTCATTTCCGCAAGTAAGAATTCTCTCAAAAGCAGCGAAGAACTTATTTAGTCATCAAGAAAACATCACGTCTCCATCAGTTGAATGTCGTCTGAGATATAATATTCTGTTCTTTTAGACTGCAATATAACAATATCCATTAATTTTATCCATAAGGTTCCGTGTTCAAATCACGTCTGGGTCTATATTTTGAAGGGAACCTATGGTTAATATTTATGTGGGAATAAGTTTAGATTAAACATGACTCTCCTAACAAAATTCGGCAAAAGTTTTCAGCATTCTCAAAGTGAATTCAGTACATACGTAAATGGCTCATGCGGGGAGTAACATACCTACTCCCCAAAACAGAAGAGACGCAGAACCAAAAGAACTATAGGCCCATCACCTGCCGACCAACGATGTAAAAAAAAACGGAATGGTTATGATAGCCTTACTGCTATCATAACCAAGAGGACATACAACTTCCTAGAGAAAAACAATTTACTCCCAGCAGAGCAGAAGGGATGTAAAAGGGGAAGTTACGGGTGCAAGGACCAACTAATTATCAATAAAAATAATATTGGAAGAAGTGAAAACAAAGAAAAGAAATTTATTGACAGCATGGATCGACTACAGAAATGGGTTCGATAGTGTTCCACACTCATGGATAAAGAAGAGCCTAAAAATATAGAGAGTCTGACCCACAACGGTCAAATTCATAACAGAAAGTATGAAAAACTGGAAGACTACATTAAACCTAAACCATACAAACGGGTCATTAACATCGAGAACAACCAACATCAAAAACGGGATCTTTCAAGTAGATTCATTGTCACCATTACTCTTTTGCTTTGCATTAGCGCCACTCAGCTGCCTACTGAACAAAAGTAGCTGCGAATACAATCACAGAATGGTAAACTGAATCCCCTATTCTGTACTGATGATCTTAAAACGTGTGCCAAGGATGACAACCAGCAGAAAAAACCTCAACAATGTCAAAACCTTCAGAGAAGACATTAGAATAGAGTTCAGAATCGACAAATGTGCCAAATCCACCTTCAAAGGCGGTAAACTAACGAAAACTACGGATTTAGACCTTGATATTAACAAGATTAAAGAACTAGATCAAGATGGCGGATACAAATACTTAGGAAATAATGAAAGAGACGGAATACAACATTCAATTATAAAGAAAAAGATCCGAAAAGAATATAATAGGAGAGTGAGTTTGATACTAGAAAGCGAACTTAATGGGGCCAATAAAATGAAGGCTATCAACACCTTAGCTATAATCGTAGTAACATATCGCTTCAACATTATTAAGTGGAAGTTTTATGATATTAAATGCTTGGATGCCAAGACCAGAAAAATGCTTACCGAAATGAAGGTACACCACCCGAAATCAGATGTTGATAGGCTGTATGTACCAAGAACTTTAGGAGGCTGAGGTCTAATCCAACTTGAACTAACTCTAAAAACTACAACAATCGGATTGGAAGCATACCTCACAAATACCAATGACCCTCTCCTACAAATAGTAAAACACGAAATCCACTCCATTTACAAAGAAGCTGTACCCTTCAAAAAACAGCTTAATATATCTGGATCTCTACCATCAATAAAGCGAATACATCTACGCCAAACGTGTAAAACAGAAAGCAAAACAACTTGGCCAAATGAAATTACAACAAAACTGGGAAGACAAGGCGTTGCATGGCAAATACCTAAAAAGAACGAAAGAAGCAGCGGTAGACCAAAAGAAAACATATCAATAGCTGAGGAGAATCGGTTTGAAAACTGAAACAGAAGGCCTAATTATTGCAGCTACATATACATAATACAGGTAATCGATCCGTTTGTATCCTGGTGGATCCTAGTAATATCAATTATTAAAACTGATTCACAGAGAGCTCGATGTTTTTACTTTAACAGAACATATGTATTTTTTACAGATACCTTACGCCCCGCCAATCGCTAACATAAACCCAGTCTCATTAACAAGGCGTCTACCAGAGGAGGACTGACATTGAAAATAAATTTAAGTTTGTGGAGCCACACCAAGATAAGATATTTTTTAAGACAGGGACTGGCAAGTCTGAGAAGTTTTTCTCTGTTCTACACAGGACACAGACGAGACACCACCTTAACATCTTGGGGGCAGTTGTTATTTATATACAACGTAAGTAGGGAGTATTAAAACATAAACTCGCCAAATTGAGGGAAAATATTTTTACTATCCCCTCCCACTTTTGTGCTGGTTTAAAATTCGATTGTTGAAAAATATTTTTCTTTTCAGCAATTTAGTTTTATACCGACGATGTCAATTCCTGAAAATGAGTCGGTCGAAAAGTACCAAAAGTTATTTTATTCGGTGTGATACCATAGTATCTTATATATATATATATATATATATATATATATATATATATATATATATACCCAAGTTACTGCCGGAGTTATATCGGAGTTACTTTTTTCCTCAGATGGGGGGATAGATCTATTTCAACCAATGCGAAGTACATTAGTCTTATTCAACACTGGTGCGTAGACTGTATTCGTGTCGGAATTAGAGATTTAAAATTTAACTTTGACAGCAGTCGAAAAATTGATCGGGGTTGAATAAGATTGACGTACTTCGCATTGGTTGGAATAGATGTATACCCATATGAGGTCATTTTGTATTTTGTTGTGCAATTTATATGCTCTGTTAAAATAAATATATTGAGCTCTTTTTGTAGATCAGTTTTAATATTTGATATTACTAGGATCTACTTAGATTATATACCAACGGACTTATTACCTAGTGTGTTCTCAAAAATGTATACACACTTTAATTGCCGATAGCTTAATTGATGTATTTTCTTTCCAGGTTAAACCAATTAGAATTAACGATGGCAGTCAAACTATGTTTGAAAAAAGGAAATTCATTCTAAAATGACACTGGAAGTGTAAAAACGCAGTTGAAGACAATTTAGGAGTTTCAGACAAATCCACCAAAGCGACTTACCATCGTTAGAATTAGAGATAAGTTTGTTGCCAATGAAACTGTTCAGAATGTTCACAAGAAGCGTTCCGGAAGACCACGGACATCGGGAAGCCCCACAAAGCAAGAAAGAGTACCGAAAACGTACCATCGAAGTCCAAGAAAATCTGTGCGGCAAGCGAGTCGTGAGGTAGGTATTTCAAAGTCGTCTGTTCAACGCATTTTGAAGCGTTGTCAATGGAAAAGTTACGGCCCAAGATTAGTCCGTGCTATTAATTACGATTATCCAAACCGAAGAGTGGAGGTAGATCCTACCTAAATGAGATCTTGCCATAACAGGCGCATTGGACGAAGGGGTTTCGTAGAATACCCTCCGCATTCACTAGCCCTCACATCACTAGACTTTTTTATGGGGATACTTAAAAGTCTACGCTATGAAATCTGCAACAGTCGTTAAGAGCTATCAGCAATTGACTTCATGCTTCTCGATTATTCTTTTTTATATGCACTTTTCATTGATGTAAGTTTATACACACACACACACACACATACATACATACATACATACATACATATATATATATATATATATATATATATATATATATATATATATATTATGAAATGGACAAAGACATTTTTATGTATATAACATTCTTTTTATAGATACAAATATTTAAGTAAATGCTCTATTTTATAATAAACAGTATATATAACATTTACCAGGCTGAATGTCAGAGAAATTTTCATAGAGAATATTCGTTCTCCGGCAGGAATCGAACCTGTATCCTATGCGGAACCGTCGTTTAGCCTAACGTGCCTTAACCGATCGATTCACGGAGAATCGTTCGATTAGCAAAGTCGATTTTAGTGTTTTTAAACTTCAATCTGCCATGAATCTCTCACGTACATTCATACCTGCTCAAAGCGTATCCAAATGTAAACAAATGACGTCACACATTATGAAATGGACAAAGTCCGACAATTATTTTTAAGACATTTTTATGTTTATACATTCTTTTTATAGATACAAATATTTAAGTAAATGCTCTGTTTTATAAAAAAAACAGTAAAATCGACTATGCAAATTCAACTATTCTCCGTGGCTTGATCGGTTAAGGCACGTCAGGCTAAATGACGGTTCCGTAAAGGATAGAGGTTCGATTCCTGTCAGAGAACAAATATTTTCTGTGAAAATTTTTTGGGACATTCAGGCCGGTAAATGTTATTAATACTGTTTATTATAAAACAGAGCATTTACTTAAATATTTGTATCTATAAAAAGAATGTATAAACATAAAAATGTCTTATATATACCGGATATAAAAGCAAAATTCTCCATTTCTTAGATTAAGCTTTGAACCGTTGTATCTTGGAAATGATTAAAGTTATCTTACTGGAATTCTTTTATAACACTATTGGACTATACTTTGAGCAATAAGAATGTATAATTACTGTCAAAACTTAACAGAAGAATCGTGATGAAATCGATCATAAACGAAAATGACAGGTTCATTAATTAATCATAGCTAAGGATCGGAAGCTCATGAAGGATTGAAATAAACTTCAAATATATATATATTATTCCAATATCATTTTCCGACTTATCCAGATCTTCGCCCTCTTTAACCTTCTGTCCTGGAATAACAAGTTGCCTCACAGGTCTCACGTCCGATTTATTCACTGCTCTTTGGACTGTCATAGCTGACACTCCTCTCTCACGTGCCAAACGTCTTATGGATTGAGTTGGATCTTTTCTAATTCTTTTTAGCCCTAAGTTCAAATGATGATCCCTCTTCCTGCTGTGACCGCTTGATCCAGTTTTCCTTTCTACTGTTCCTTCTTTTTAAAACTTATTCTTGATGGTTCTTGAATGGACTTTGAATATGGAAGACAGAGTATGAGTGTTGGTACCATTACTGAAGGCCTGAATGATCTTTTTTCTCTCACCATTGCTTATTTAGGAAGACAGTGGGGCTGACACAAAACGATTTATGTTTTATCTGAAAACCTGGAAAAAAGAAAGTCAATTAGTTTAGTTTTTAGATATTAGATATATTATGGGATGGGCAATTATGCTGTTACACGATTTGGACAATTTTGCTGTTACACCCGATATAAACACATGTACACATCAAACGCTCCAGACCAGCTGCAATCTTCAGCTGAGCACCGTGCTTCAAAAAGGTTTCGACCCATTAATCTCAGTACCTCTCCACACGGTGGGCCCGCAACAGCTGGACGATGTTACGTTGCAACTGCTCTATGTTATTAGTTGGACGCGACTCGATAAGAATTTCTGGGTAATCATTGCACTGCCTTCCACAGTTTTCTCGCCACAAGTGTTTATTACCTTAATCGATTTTTGGATAGCAGCACACTTGAGGAATATCTTTAAGGAAGCAGCAAAAAATCCTCTACAGCCAACCTCAAACAGCACCAGGGTGCAGCCATATCCTCTCTCATGGACTTTTCTCTCATGCCACCGTCAGCTTGCCAAGCAACAGATGTTTCTTCTCGATATCAATTAACACAAGATCTGGTCTCAGTCCAGACACAATAACCTCCACTGGCAGTATAGCATCAACCAACACTGTCCACTTCCTTGAGTCCTCCGACCTGGTCTTCTGGCTTGTGTCAGTCACACCTTGCTTCAGGAAGGCAATACTTCGCAGGTTCGACGAGAGTATATTAGCACTTCTCGAAGTTGCTACCACAACCTCCGGGACCAAGTTATGTCTAAAGGTGTACTAGCCATTCTGTAGCGCCTTTGGGCAGAATGATAATATGTAGCACAGGTTTCCGTATACACCACACAACCATCAGGAGGGTGACTCACGTACTCCCCACCTCCTAAAATTTGCCGGTGATGCTGCAACATCATATGCTGCCCTGAATGAGGAACTTTAAATGTCCTGCACTGAGACGCCACCAATCAGACCAACTGATCTGAACACCATCATTACCCTGCTAGTTGAGCCATCGACCCTGCAGATCTTGTTGGACAGACTGCACCAATCGTCTCTCCTCCTCGAGCTTCAGAACCCCCTGTTCCTGTAACTTATATATATATATATATATATATATATATATATATATATATAACAATTGCATTGCAAGCAAAGTAAGTTGGTGTAATTTAAAGTTTGCTAAATAAAGAAAAAGCGAAATTAATGTTATTTGGAAATGTTTGGATCTTAAGAACAGGCCTGCATGCATATCCAAGAGCGGGTTTACCGATAGATAGATAGATAGATAGATAGATAGATAGATAGATAGATAGATAGATAGATAGATAGATAATCAACAGACTGAGATAGATAGATAGATAGATAGATAGATAGATAGATAGATAGATAGATAGATAGATATGAACAGACTGGGATAGATAGATAGATAGATAGATAGATAGATAGATAGATAGATAGATAGATAGATAGATAGATAGATAGATGTGAACAGACTGGGATAGATAGATAGATAGATAGATAGATAGATAGATATGAACAGACTGGGATAGATAGATAGATAGATAGATAGATAGATAGATAGATAGATAGATAGATAGATAGATAATGAAAAGGACTGAGATAGATAGATAGATAGATAGATAGATAATGAAAAGGACTGATAGATAGATAGATAGATAGATAGATAGATAGATAGATAGATAGATAGATGGAGAGAGGGAGAAAGAGGTGAGTCCGTTGTGTTCTTGGGCGTAGGTCTCTAGGTAGATGATTGGCAACAGCCGCTCTCAAGTTGAAGCAAACGCGGACCCCCTGGAAGCGAGTGCATCTACTAACATTTGGGTTGCTGACTTTGCTTATATTTCTTTCTAAAGACTCCGAGCTTAAGACTTTTGAAAACCAAAATGGAACGATCTGATTGGTCCATTATTGTTTCTATTTGTCACTTGCTATTATTCCTGACTCTGGCCGCTCAGATCAGATTCCGTGAAACCTATTTTGAAATTGTCAATATTGAAAGCTCCAGCATTGATTCTTGTGTGGATATGTATACATTACCCACAAATGGATGTACAAGACACACAACAGAATGGAAACCTCATTCTCTGGTTCTTACGTTTTATTTTGTTTGTTTAGTGGCACATCAACTCCTTATGGGTCATTTAATGCCGAAATTTAATTTCGAATTAATTTTGAATTAATAAAAATATGATACATGTTATTCTGCTTTCACAATTGAATACATGGTAGATGATACTCAGCTTTTGTGCATATATATGTTTGTGTGGACGTAATTAATAGAGGCGATTATACGTGAGTTTTATGTTGTAGTTTTGTTGTGAAGTTCTGTTTTGGAATACAGTTTGATTTCTCTAAGAAATTGTAAGATATTATATGGATTAATGTCATGAAAAACTTCTCTCATGTTGATTGTTTGAATTTGTTTGGCGGCATATCAACACCTCTGTGGATTATTTAATGCCTAAATCTAAATATTTTGAACACCATTTTATGGCTTCATCTCCAGATAAAATGTATTATTTGTCATTTTACTATAAAAATGTATTTTTTTTTTTACTTTCATTGTGTTTTGGGGAACGATGGGGTAATGGATAGCGGCTCGGATTGAGAAATCCAGTCGGATCCATTACATTCACTTACCCTTGGGAAAGGTATGGATCTTCTTCTCCCCGCCCCCAGCTATGGGTAAATAGCAGGACAGACTGGGTTCTATAGCTTTGAGTGGCAACCAGTCTAGGAGAAAGTCACTCTAAATTCAAAAACTGTATGTAGCCTTGGGGTAGCACATACTATGCAGCTAAAGAAAGAATCGTTCGCATTGGCTCGATGATACCGACTACGGTCGAATTCTGATGAGGAGTGTTTTTTGTTTTGTTTGGGAGATCACTATTCACCTATAGCTTAGACCTTACGACGCCAGGTCAGGGTGGACCTAGGAACAAAAACACTTAAGAGGTGGTTCCGCACTCCTTAAAACCTCCAAACTCCTGATAAGAGGTCTTGCTGCCGGATGTAGTTAAGTAAACTTAATTCTGAAACCTTTGCTCTGATTATTTTCAGGGGCGCTGTTTTGAAATATTCTGTTTTTATAAGCAAATTCTGACGAGTGATGAAAAGTGGATACTTTACAGCAGCATGGAATGCAATAGATTATGAGAAAAGTGAAATGAATCAGCACTCATCGTATCAAAGGTGGATGTTTTCATCTAAGAATGGTGATGTTGCGTATATTGCAAGACTGGAAACTAGTCCTCCACTATGAGTATTTTGTAATATTCCGTTTTTGAAACAACTTCTAACGGAAGATGAAATCTAGTTATTTTCCAACAACACTGAAGGCAAGAGATGACAGGGCAAGGGAAATGAAGCACCGCCAAGTTCATCCAACGAAGGTGATATTGTGTATATGTTCAGATTAGATGCAATGACTAATTTCTGGAGAACTGTACGAAATATTCTGTTTTTATAATCAAATTCTTTACAGCAGCATGGAATGAGATAAATCATGAGACAAGAAAAGGTTTGGATAGCCAAAGTTAAGCAACGTCGAGCCTGATTGGTACCAAAATGGGTGACCGCTTGGAAATACCAGATGCTGTAAGTTTGTGTGTGCAGGTGGTATAATAGATAAAAATCAGAGAGCCATTTGGGTTCATGCAAACAGCCTTGAGAAAAGTATCAATCCACGTCTTCTCCTCCCAGCTATGGGTTAATTAGTAGAACTTATATCAGTAAATAATTCTTCTGGGGAGGTCTTGGTCACTGCGCTAAATAAGCAAAATGTTGCCTAGCCACCTCGTTCTGGGAGGGTCTTTTGGTTGACGGGGTCGATTTCATTATCGGCTGATCGATAGTGGGTTTGTTCGGAGGTAAAATGAGAACTTCAACAAAAGGGATTTTAAACTATATATATATATATATATATATATATATATATATATATATATATATATATATGTATTTGAACTTTATTTCAACTTTCAACCCTTCATGAGCTTCCGATCCTTAGCTACGATAACCATGTCATTTTCGTTTATGATCGATTTCATTACGATTTTTCTGTTAAGCTTGAAAAGTAATTATACATTCCTATCGTTCAAAGTAGAGTCTAATAGTGTTATAAAAACTACGGAGAATTCCAGTAAGATATATTTAATCATTTCTTAGATACCAAGGTTCAAATCTTAATCTAACAAATGGACAATTTTGCTTTTATACGATTTGGACAATTTTGAAGTTACACCCTGTATATACATAAATATATATCTATGTTATTAAACACGTCGACGTGTACATTTTTAACAAGCCAGTGAGGTCGCTCCATCACCCCCCATTAGGGATCAAGTCCCCCAAGACACGAAATAACCACGTCTACTGTATATGACATGTAAAACTTAACTCTCTGAAATCTCTTTCTATCTAACATTCCCCTGCTAGTTTTAACCAATCAAAAACGACTTCTGTTTTCCTGTATCTGACCTCAAAGGTCAAAATGAGGAATTCAGAGGAGAAATACAATTCTCTAAACAATAATAGTCTGCTGGACTATTATTTAATAGAAGTTTCCACTCAGATCGTATTCACAAGATTTTGTAATGAGGTGGGTGTGCCAATTAAATGATAACACGAGACTTCTGCATTCTGCGGCCGGGAGAAATCCTCACTCACTACTGCAATTCGCTTCCTTTAAAGTTCTAGTGTGAAATTTGAGTGCAATGTCTATTCCAACATAAAACTACAGTATTGCATTTTCAGATAACCACTTATCTTAGTCTTTGATGAAATATCTGAAATTTCTATTCTGCGGAAGATTGAAAAAAAAAACTTAAAGCCGTTGAAAGATAGAAGTTTTAGGAGGATGGAATCATGAAGTTGCCAGATGACAGAATGGAATAATTCTTCAAATTCATCAATAAATCAAAGCTTAAATTTGGATTTTTCTTAAACTAAAAGAAAAACACAAAATCACATCACCACATGTATTGTAGCTATAACAACAGTGGTGTGTCTATGGTAAGATAGTCTTATGGAGCCCATCCCTCTTCAGACTAGTTTTTAATTAAGTTTTCCTTCTCCTAGATTGATTGCCGCATAAAGGCAAGAAAATCCAGTCAGATCTGCTATTTATCCTATAGCTGGGTAGATGGGATAGATTAATACCTGCATTCATGGAAGCAGACATGTGTCTAGGACAGGATAGCCTGATGGAGTCCACTCTGATTCAGGCTGGTTTTGAATGCAAATGTTTCCTTCTCTTTGACTGGTTGCCATTCTGGCAGAAGATGGATTCGTGCCTTTTCCAAGGGCAGTAGTGTGATGTGGACAAAGTAGAATTGAGCTGGAATTGATCTTGGTTCCCTAATTCCACTTTCCACACTTCCAAATATAGAATATTTATGATCAAATAATGCTTTATTTGAACTGTTCAAAACGCCAAAAAGAAAATTATTACACTCTCATTGTGTTTTGTAAGTCAATGTTTTTACAAACAAATGAAGTTGGAAGATTATATTGAATTCATTGCTAGGTCAGCTGCTAAGAAAGTTGGTCCACTGTGTCGTGCGAGACAATTTCTCTCTCCAGAATCTATCTTACATATCTATAAGTTTACCATTCGTCCATACTTAGAATATTGCCGCCACATATGGTCCGCAGTCCCTGCTATTTACCTTGAGCTCCTTGATAAGATCCCAAGAAGAATCAGCAATATTATTGGTCCTGTTCTGGTAGCTCAGCTTCGATCACTTTCCATTCGCCGTAAAGTTGTCATTTTTTATAAATACTTTCATGGTAATTGTTCGGATAAGCTCTTCATTAGGGTATTTTTTAAATTTAAGCAGAGTACTAGAGTGGCGTCAAGGTCTCATCAATTTACAGTTGAGTTGGCTGGAGGTATTCGTAAGATCTATACTAACGGTTTCTTTTTTCGCTTGTGGAACCCCCTTTTTAGCTCCATGATTTCTGTAAAAATGTATATTTACTCTTCCCGTTCATTAGTTATGTTTCTGTTCCTAATTCTTCTACACTCTGTAACCCTTGTGTCTTAGTAGCTTTATTGCCTTGCATGGGGTGATACCAATTAAAAAAATAAAATGGCAAAATTTTCAGGATATACTTATATGATAAATAGACCATATAAAGTTCGGTTCATGATAATTGTCTTTAATAGAAATATTTATAACTAGCTTAAAAGCCACGCTATCGGGCAGCATTTAAGCTAGCTCCTGCGGGGTGCTCTTTGCATATTCTCATCACTGGAATCTCTTCAGACTGCCGTTTGATCTGTGTTTTTATTTGCACAGGACTTTCTTTTCCTCGTGGCAGCCTTGGCTCATTTGATTGCAATCTGGTCCTATGTTGATGGAGATTTCTTTTTGTGAGACATACTGCTGCCGTATGCGATAAACTACAGAAGAACTCAAAATTGATCGCTGCATTTAAGTATTGCATTAATATTTAAGCTTCCCTTAAAGACAATTTGGTGTGTGTAGGTCCTTTTCATACAAACAATTATTTTTATTTTATAGGTGACTTTCGCAATTAATTTCGATTATTCCCAAATTTATATCCAAGTTATAAAAACTATTATCGTACAAAAAAATTTGTAGCAAAAAAAAAAAACGTAAAAATCACCGAAAACAATTGCAGTAACGAAAATTGGGAATCCAAAATTTCTGTAACATGAGCTATTGAAAGTTAGAGAGTTGTGTCCCCTTGATTGAGAAAGTGTGACACAGTGACACACTGACATTCGCATTTATTGTATAGATAACGTATTTGTTGGTATTAAATTGAGAGAGAGAGAGAAAGAGAGAGAGAGAGAGAGAGAGAGAGAGAGAGAACTAACCTGGGGTTATTAGAGGTCACCAAAATCGAATCAGCTTTCCAACACACCCATGCCAAATGAATGAACTCAAATAGTTAAAAGTTTGTATGCGAACATTGTGTAACCATGGAAAATGTTTTTATGAAAAAAATGCCTAGAAATTTCAAGATTAAAGTAGATTTTTCAAATAAAAAAAAACAGACAAAAGAAAAATTGATCTTAATGCAGTTTTCCTTCTAGAATAGTTGCAACATCAATGCAAGAGTGTCTCTGTGATGAAGAAATCCTTGCAGAAACAAAAAAGGCAATTTAAAAATAAACTCAAAGTCGTAGCAATAAATTTCTGGGGAGATTCAGTCAAGTGTTAGAGTTCTAGATACTTCCAAGGCTGTTCAAAATGTTTTTTCCCAATAATTTCATCCATATGCAAGGCAATAAAGCCACTAGACACAAGGAGTTACTGAGTGTGAGAGAATATCAGAAAAAAAATTATTAAGAAGAGAGAACAATAAAAGAAAAGGAATTAAGAAGGCAAACGATAACAATTGTCATTGCATTTAAATTTTTGAAAGATTAGAGTTGACTGGAAAGCAAGAAGCCCGAAATGAACTTGGAGTAAAATAAACTTCCAAGTAACAAGACCAAGTTGACTATTTACATTTTACTTCAATCACCTGCGCATAGGCTTCACACATATCTTCCGTTTTTACTCACACAAAGAAAAAATAAGCAATACAATCCAGAATTTCCATCCAATAGCATCCAGTCTCGCCTAAAGAAACAAAAGAAAACGGAGCTAATTTGAGCCTAATAAAGGCCCATCAAGAGAGACATTTTCAGCAGTTAGACAGCACATTGGGCCGGAAAGTGACCTCTCATCCCCACGAGACAGCTCGCCAAAGGCTGTCGCTGCAGTAAGTCACAACTCATCTTCTCTCTCCTTCCGTATGCCTCTGTGGACGACTTTTACAACTCCACTTATCTCCTTTTTCAATGAGAGACATTTACACCGATTTATCATTCGTTATCTTTTACTTTTATACAGTTGTTTATTTCTTTAAAACTTTATTGTTTCTTCTTTGTTCTACTGTGACACTGGTAGTATGAAATTAAGATTAAAAGGGTTCATGTTGAAACCCCGCATAGGAATTTGAAAATTGGAAGGGCTAAAAATTTTAAGGTGAAAACATGAAGTGAAATATGAAGCGAGGGGGTAAAAAAGATGTTTTTTCCTTTCTCATAACCAGAAACATAATTGTTGGCCAAAAACAGAATGGAATTATTATTTGCAAAACCAATATAGTAAACAATGAGATTTTAATATTGAAAGGTCAACAACAAAGAAAATTCTTTGACATCAGGGACATAGAAATAATTTTTAAACACTAAATTTTGTTATTGGAAAAATTTGGATAAATGGCCAACCACTGCCAATTTTCATTAAGAACATGGAGGAATGATAAAGAAAGTTTGTTGTTGAAGAATGTATTGTTTTGAATAAGTGATTGCTTTGTTTGAAGGTCATTGCCGTTTCTCTACAATTGGAGAAAATAACTGATATGAATATTAATGAATTGTGAGGTGCAGTAGGAGTCAAGCAAAATGCATATAAACAGAGCGCTTAAGTGACTCATCAGTTCACGTGATAAATGAGACAGCAGCGGATGAAGGAGCTGCTGAACCCCATTTGACCTGCTGCCAAGAGAATTCCCAACCAACCCCTTTCTTTGTTGTATATTTTTAATCTTCTCCAAGTTTTAGAAGAAAGAGACAAAGTTAAATGATAGTTTATGGGAAAGGTCTTGTTGTATCAAAAGCTATATAAACCAATTGAAAATTAACCCAGCAGCCTTCTTTGTTATTTTATATTATTTGTACTTTCACCAGAGGAAGCCGTCTTTGACGTTTTGTAGCATGGTTCCGCTGCAGCTCAATTCAATGCTCAAGTACGGATGAAATTTGGTCTCCACTACTCTGTGATCAAAGAACACAATGTGGGGCAGAACAGGTGTAGGAACAAAGCAGCCAGCAGATAACCATTACTGACGAGTGTTGTTAGCACACAAGATCAAGCTGGGCTGGGCATGTTATACTGCCAACATACATTTAATATAACACAATGAAAACACAGAATAACATAGTAAGTTCAAAAGAAATAAAAGAAATAAATCTTATAGTTACTTCAATTAAATAAGCTAAAGCAGAGTTTTTAAAACTGTGGGTCCTGATACTTCAGTGGGTCACGAGATAAATAAAATAGATTGTGATGTAAAAGAAAGAAAGAAATATGTAAGTGATAGCAAAGTGCAGAATATAAACAAGTCTAAATGTTGTACAGCACTCATAAATCATTGCTAGTTTGTCACCGAGGTAAGCTTGTATTACATTTTTAAAAAATACTATATATGTCTGTTCTCATTGAGTTTATGCATCTTGCTCGTCAAACTTGTTGCAAACTGAGTGACACCAGTTCTCTCTCACAAAGAGACCTTGTGCCAAAATTATCTATGAAGGTGTTGCCTTTTACAACTACTTGTGTGAATTGGGATTTTGTATATTAACTTTTAAAGGATAGGAACAGAATTGACACTCACCTGATATGTGTATAGTATTGTCTTTCTGTGTTCCCAATTGGAATCAGATGCTTATGAACAAACAAGCACATCCGTCTCATTAAATTAAATTTTTTCAAATATTATTTATTTGTGTCAGAATTTCCTTTAAATTTGTTTTATAAAAGTAATAATTTTATATTCATCCAAATAGATAATACAAATAGGTACATGCAATTCCAATATGTGCAGATCATGAGAAATATATATATAAATTGTCGATGCTAAATAAATGAACTTAGTGAACAGAGGTTGTCTTTGAAGGCATTTATGGGTCACAATACAAAATGTTGTTCTTGTTGCGGGTTGGTGTAAAAATGATTTGAAAAATGCTGACCTAAATTTATACCAAGTGTAAAAAGCAAAAACTATTTTGAATTTCTTTTTTTCGGATAAACAAATTAGTTCTGTAAATAAAAATTATACATTTTTAAGGTTAGAGCGGACTGCCTTGTCTTCAAATGGTTTCTTTAATTTTGCAACATAAAAAAGTTACATTACAATTTATAAACTGTGGTAAAAAAAAAAATTCACATAAATTAGGAACAGAAATGCAGATTATACAAGAAAAAATTAAAGTTTATCATTAACAGATTTGCTTTTATGTAAAACAAACCAGAGAGAAGGATATGAATTTCTTTGATCCTTTTACCCCAAGCAAAGCAATAAAGCTACGAAGACGCAAGGTGTTAATCCGAGTTAATCAATTCTACTAAGCTGCCTGGTGTTCCCACTGACTGGCTGAAAGTAAATGTTGGGATGCCAATCAGGTTTCTCACAAAATTTAAATTGTACAGTGAAATTCACAAGTCAAACTGTTTCTTCTATGTTACAAATTTGTACTAAATACTATTGTTATTTCCATATAAAAATGTTCCACTAATTCAGAACTTTAGAGAAAGAACGGAACAAACTATAAACATGGAGTCGAATCACGTACATTTCGTCTGTATTGCATTTGTAAGAAGGAACTTCCACTTTTACTGCTTCAAAAAAGTCTGCTGCAGGACAGAGACTTCTCTATGTGGTTAGGGGTCCTCCTTATCCTCACTTCCATCTATATCCTCTTACATTCATATCATTTGCCTCATTCAATAAGCCTCTACTTTGGGTGGCTCTCTAGCCTTATATTGAGTGAACTTTAGTATTTAAAAATGTGCCATTTGCAATATTCATGTCAGTGGGAATGGCTCAACTTGTAAACATGTATGCCATCCAGTTCACAATCCTGAACTATGCAATTTTATCTATTTACTTTTTTTTGTTCCTCAATAGGACTAAATATGTTCACTTCACAATCCTACCTGATCTTTTGAACAGGAGTAGAGGTTTATCCCTTGTTTCCTCTTTAGGACTGAGTTTCCAGTTCTTTTTAAAGTCTATTCTTCTAATGCCTCTGCCTGAACTATGCAATTTTATCTATTTACTTTTTTTTCCTTTCCTCAATAGGAGTCGATAGGTGAATCTATCATCCAGTTCACTCTGGTCTTACAAACAGGAGTAGTGGTTTATCCCTTGTTTCCTGTTTAGCATTGTGTTCCTTCTAAAGTCTTTTTCATTCTCTTTCATGCTTATCAGCCCCTTGCATCTTAGTGGCATTATCACCTTGCTTGGGGTGAATTGATTAAAACAAACAATCCACCAGGAATTTTTATACTGGGTGTGGCAGAAATACTTCTCACATGAATGGTAAGTCATTAGCCAGATGCAGACATCATTGTCACTAATGTCTTACCATTCGGTGGGAGGGTATTTCTGCCACACTCAGGATAAGTTTTATAGACATAGAATGAAATAATTGTACTGGAGAGAAAATTATTTGAAAAATAATGTACGTAATAAACAGAAATTTCAAAGAAAAAGAATAATGCAGCAAAAATCAGAACTTGATAAAATTTGGCTTGAAAGCTAAATTTTGCTGCTTGGGTATTTTCATTGTCTCACTAGACAATATGAAAGATTCTGAAAAATTATTCTTTTACAAGTTTTCCTATTTAAATTTTCTTATCATCATCATCCTTAAAACTGTTTCGATTTGAGGTCATGAATTAACATGTTCTCTCATCTTCAGTGACATTGTCTACTGATTCGACAATATTTTGCCAGCCTTCTCTGTCGTCTGCGAGTTTGCAGATCTTCCTTGATTGTAAACTTCTCCAAAGGAAAAGTGGGATCTTTCTGCCTTGTTCTTTGAATGTCTCGGTTCAGCGTTGTAGCTATGGTGGTTCTTGGATGACCTCTGAATTTTTTTATCACAACATTGGAAGTTCAATAGAATTTTCTGTATATTGTCTTTCTCAGTAAGCAAATGTCTTAAATAAGTAGTTACATAAATTTTCTGATGAATCTTAATTCTTCAGTCAATGATTGAATAAGCGAGTGACAAGTTCAATGACAATAAAATATCTGTAGAAATTCGTTAAATATTTGAGCTGGGTATAAATGAAAAGATTTAAAATTGACAACTTTTTCCATTTCACTGAAACAGACATTAAACGCTTCTACCTTCCCTTCTTTCTTTCATTTTCTCACTGAAACCAAGTAGCGTCTTTGATATTTATTTTGTCTTCTCACAAAGATCAAAATAGAATAATTCATTAGGTATTAGATGTTAAAAATACCTTTTCACTGAAAGTAAGTAGTGTCTCTGACAGGTTTTTTTGTCTTTCCACATGATCAAAATGGAATAGTCCATTATTTATGAGGTATTGACAGGGTATAATAGTCATGCAAACTAACAAAGTTTAAAAATCTTTTACCCAACAAAATATTTCAGAATTTATACAGTAAATATATACAGGGTGTCCATAAAGTTCATGTGCACTTTAAAAAATTTATAACTTTATTTGTATTTGTGATAGAAATAATCTATAAAAAATGTTATAAAGTTTAATGTACCTTGTTTTAAATATAGCTAAAATAACTAATGTGATTTCAGGCATTACTGTAAATCAGTTGGCAAATGTTTTCCGTGAACAGCAAAATCGTATTACCCTTTGTATTGCTAATGATGGAGGACGTGTGGAAACTTAAATAAAATTTCAATAAAACCTTAAAAAATATAGATTTACTTCTTTCTAATACTTTTTACAAATTATTTCTATTGCAAATACAAATAAAGTTATAAATTTTTTTAAAGTGCACACAAACTTTATGGACACCCTGTATATAAGATGACATTTTTCAAAGATAGCAGTTGCTAAATCTACATATAGATCAGTTTTAACTGATCAATATTTACAAACATTATTCATTTTTCTTTTGTTATTATAATAGGTAAAATAAAAATGTATTTTGTTTATGTATTTAATATATCTAAATATAAAAGAAAATTATACACTATATATATAAAACAATGATTATTGAAAAAAAATTAAAATGGCTACTCATCATCATGTGTGTGCCGTGTCCCTTCAGGATGTTGGCAATCATGGCTCTCCACAATTTCCTGTCCTTTGCAGTGCTTAATAAATTTTATCTTTTCATAATCTTTCCTAGACACTGTTCATTTACACAAACTCATTAGGTGGATTATACATTGTTTTCCTCTGTCCATCTTGCCTTCAAATATCTCTTGTGAGTGTCAAATTTTCCAAGCTTTCTGTCCTCATTATGTGCCCTAGAAATCTAAATGGTCTCTTTCTGATATTAAGTATAAATGTCCTTTTCCACTTTTCAAAAAAAAAAGACATTTAGATGAAAGAAAGCAATTAAGTAGAAAATA